>JAGPNQ010000022.1:600000-1126871 GCA_020744155.1 Ilyonectria sp. MPI-CAGE-AT-0026 | reverse complement strand
TAGCAATTTAATAGAAAATTAGATTTCTAATAATATAGCTACTATTAAAAATAGGCTAGAAAAATTTAGTAAGGAAATAATATATTAAGCTAAGGCAGACTGGTTCTATCTAATAGAGATATAGAGGGTATCTATTATAAATAAAAATCTTAATTATTATACTTAAAAGTACTATTATTAAAGATATTAAAGGTATATCTATCTTCTAACCTATTAAAATATAAGCTATATATATTATATATAATATTAGGTAGTAATATAGCTCTGTAAAAAGCTATAGCTATATATTAAAATAGCTATATACTAGTAAAGCTAAGTTATAATACTCTTATAAAATATAAATTTAATATTATTTTTACTTTTAGATATAATTTGTATTCTAATTAGTAAATAGTATAGTAATATTAGCTTTAAGTAAATTAGTATTATTATTTTTAAAGCTATAAAAATACTCTTTTATAATTTATAGGTAATATTAAATTCTAATTTACTAGAGGTATATATTTTTTTTATTTTAAGAAGATAAGATTTTTTATCTATAATATCTATTTTTATACTAATTTATTAATATATAATATATATCTCTAATTATATATTCTTTAGAAACTGGCTAGTTTACTAATATTTAGAATCTTAAGATTAGTTAGTTAAATAATAAAAACTATTAAAATTAATTTTATTCTTTTTCTTTTTTTAACTAAAAGTATATAAAGATAATATAATAATATCTTTATATAATTATTAAATTTAGATTATAAAACTATAGCTTTCTATAAAAACTGTAATTTAATTATATAGGGAAATATACTAATATAATTTATATACCGATACTAGTTATAGAAGCTTGAGTTTAAATTACTTTATTACTACTAACTAAAAGCTTTTTTTTTATAGGGATATTTATAATAGAAATTCTTAGATATTTTAAGCTTTATAGTTTTTAAGCCTTTAGGCTAAATAAAGATATATAGAAAAGAGAGGGAAATAAGGCTATAATATAGTAGGTATTAGTAATAAAAAGGGAAATTACTATAGTAAAGCTGGGTAATAGTATTGTAATAATAATAATTATTATTACGCTATACCTAGTATTACTACTATAATTTATAATACCCTTAGAATATCCCTCTAATAGTTATATCTATATAAGGCAGGCCTTTACGACGAAAAAATCAGCTCTAGCTGTAGTAGGTATTAATAAAGGCAGATACGGGCGCGGGTACGCGGGCGCATAGGCGCAGGTGTATATAATCACAAGACTGTATATATAACTGTAAGCCAATAAAAATCGTCGAATATACGTGAATTGCATGTAATATTTACGTGCGCGCCAGCAAATAAGAGCGCAAGATTAATTGGATACGCAGGCGGCATAAAGACCTTTTATTCCAAAAGGTATAGTATTTAAAAATAAGTAATTATACTAGATATAGATTACTTAGATTATTAGTTTAAAATAGTCTAATATCTTTTAATCTAGATCTTTAAGTTATAGCTTATAGCTTTCTAATAAGAGCTAGGTTTATTTCTATTAACTTTTCCAGATTAAATTAAAAGCTATATAGATACTAATAATTTAGGTATAGCTTATCAGTCTAAATTATAAGGCGGGAAGGGCGAGATATCTTATTCTATTAGGATTGTAATTTATTAAGATATATTAGAGGATATAGTAATAGCTAGAATATATAAGATAAGAACTACAGAATATTTATATCTATTAGGATTTTGCTTTTTCTAAGATCTAGCTTTTTTAGTAAATCTAGCTTTTTAAAATCTAGTTTTTCCAGCTAATCTAGCTTTTCCAGCTAATCTAACTTTTCCAGCTAATCTAGCTTTTCTAGCTAATCTAGCCTTTTTAAGATATAGCTATTACCTGCAGCTTATAAAGATATTAGAAAAGGTAACTAGTTAGATTAGAAACCTTAGTTTATCTGAGTATACTATTAACCTTTAAATAGATTGGGTATATAATTTATATTATTAATATTATTAATATTATTATTAGTGTTTTTTTTTACTATTAAGCTTCTAATCCCCCCTCTGGGTATATATATACTAGGGCACTCTAATCTCTTAATAAGTATTTTATAATAGTACTAAACTTTCTAAATTAAAATTAGCTTAAATATTTTTTTTAAAAAAAAGTAATATTTATAGTAATTATAGCTAAGATTTCTTTTAACTTATATTATTTAATATAATTCTTTTTTATAATATAAAAGCTCTTTAAAAGTAGGTTTATACCTTAAATAACTTAATTATAATTAATAATTAATTAAAAAATTAAACTTAAGTTATTTTTAAGAAATAAAAGCTAGTAAATAAATTAATAGAAAAAGCTAAAATTAAAGATATTACCTTCTATTATATTTAGAATCTTAAATTAATTAAAAATTAAATAAGTTAATAAAAGAAAAAGAACTTATAAATTATAAGTTATTTTGAAAAGAATATAATATTAATATTAACTTAAGGCTATATCCTTAAAAAAGTAAATTACTATCTTAATATTAAGTAAAATCTAAGTTAAAAAAGACTTATTTAATTATATCTTATTAAATTAAAAAGTAAAATAAAAGCAGAGTATTTATTAGATACTAGAAACCTCTATAAGCTTATCTTAAATTAATAAAAAAACTATTTAAGCTAGAATAAAAGCCTTAAGTATAGCTTAAGAAATTTATCTAGATATCTAATTTAATAGAGTCTTAATTTAAAGGGTTATTAAAAGTACTATAAAGAATAAGAAAAATAATATAATTAAAATTAAAAAAATAAAATAAAAAATAAATAGTAGATAATATAAGCCTATAAGATATTAATAATAATAATAAAAAAAGATAGATATAAATAAAAAAGGCTATATTTATATAGCTATTATATCTTACTATTTTCATTATTTATAAAATAATTACTTTCTAAACAAAAAATATTTAAACTAATAAGAAATTAAATATAATAAAAATTAAAATTAGATATTATAATTTATAAATATAACTCATTTTCTATACTACTTATTAATTATATTAGGAATATAATTCTATTTATATTCTAATTTACTATTTAAAAGACCCGCTTTTTCCAGATAATTAAGATCTAATTATATTAAGATAGATTAACTACTATAAGATATTTCAATCCCTATTTTAAGATTAATTAACTTCCTTATAAGAATACTGCAGGTTAATAAGAAGATTTTATAATAGAGAGGCTAGTTAGAAGCTAGTTATAGATAATTTAAAATAGGCAGCTAGGCTATTAATAGATTAATAGATAATTATCTTACAATAAAATAGTATAACCTCTCTAATTAAGGAAAAAGAGGTAAGCTTTAGTTTTATTCTCTTATAAAATATATCTTTTATCTGCCTAACTATTATTATTAAATCCCCTATAAATTGTAATAGTACCTTACCTATATTATATTCTTTTTTAAAAAGTAATTTAATTCTATAATTAGTAGCTTAATATAAAGATAGTATTTTTAAATTTTTTATAAAAACGATATCTTAGTAATTATAAAATTTAAATAGTAATTTCTTTTTATTAAATAAAAAGTTATTATCTAAAAATTAAAAAGGGTTTTTTAAGAATATAATATTATAAATTTTAATTATAATGTTATATAATTATTAGAATTTATATATAAAGAATTTCTTAAGTTTTTTTTAAAAGATGTTAAAAATCTAATTTTATTTAATTAAATTTAAATAGATTCTTAAGTTTATAAGTATAGATATTAATAATCCCTTAATAAGAGAACCTTATATTTAAATTATACTATACTTTTATTATATATATATTACAGTTACTAAGGCCTAAATTTAGATTCTAAGCTACTTTTTTCTTTTTTACAAGAATTCTATCTAACTTTTTTAATCTATTCTAACCTTAATAAATATACTGAAAACTCCCACAACCCAACCTAACACCCCAAGATCCCTAACGCCCATAATATCCTAAGTTATTTAAATCCCCCCTCCCACCCTCGATAGCTAGTATCCATACTAGCTTAATATAGTATAATAACTCCCGGAACCAGGGGTTATATTTTTTATAGCTAATTTCTATAAGGAATTTTTAGCTTCTAATATTATTAGTATTTTTAATTTTATCAGCCAGGTTATATAATATAGCTATCTCTACCTAGATAAATATAATATTAATATCAGTAATCTAATTTTTTTATAAATTAGCTTTATTTCTATTATTAAGAAATAGACTATATCTAAAAATAGCTAATATAATTCTTTAGAATCTATTTAGATATTCTAAATAATATAGTAAGAGATTTAGAAGGTTTTCTTTTAAGAAATTTTAAATAATTATCTAGCTTATATCTTTTTTTTCATCTTATAAATTCTAAATAAATCTAATATTATTATAGATTTTATTTTTATATCTCTAATATATAGAGATATATATAATAAGAATCTTATAATTTATAGTTAATATATTTAAAGATTATTATAATAAGATAAGTATTAGAAGGAAAGTTAGTTTCTTACTAATAGGAGATATTTATCTCTCTTATATTCTATTACTTAAAATAAGATTACTATCTTATGGTTATTAACTATAAATAGTAAGATTATTAACTGCGGATAGTAAGGTTATTACAGATAATAGAGTTAAAGTTAGAGGGGTTAAATAGAAGCTTTAGGCAGAGACTGGTAGATAATAACCTTATTATTTAGCTATTATCTTTTCTAGTATTAGATATAGTACTTATTATTTATTCCTACTATTTAAGATTATTATATAGCTTTAATCTATTTAATAATATTAAGTAAGGCTAAAAAAGAAACTAAAAAAACTAAATAGATATTAATAATATTAAGGGGGTTTTTATTAATTTTAATTATTATTTAAGTAAAGATTTTAATTTCACCTTTTATATTTATTACTTATTAAGAAGTTAAAGTATACTAGTATATATATATTTAAAGAGGGGATTAGAAGCTTAATAGTTAAAAAAATACTAATAATAATATTAATAATATAAACTATAAATTTAATTTATTTAAAGGTTAATAATATACTTAAAAAATTAAGATTTTTAATTTAATTAATTACCTTTTTTAATATATTTATAAGCTATAAATAATAGCTATATCTTAAAAAAGCTAAATTAGTTAAAAAAGCTAGATTTTAAAAAGCTAGATTTGCTAAAAAAGCTAAATCTTAAAAAAGCTAAAATCTTAATAAATATAAATACTCTATAATCTTTTATATATTTTAGCTATTTCTATATCCTTTAATATATCTTAATAAATTATAATTCTAATAAAATAAGATATATTTTGTTTTTACGTTATAATTTAAACTAATAAGCTATATCTAAATTATCAGTATCTATATAGCTTTTAATTTAATTTAGAAAAGTTAATAAAAACTAACCTAGCTCTTATTAAAAAACTATATATTATAATTTAAAAATCTAAATTAAAAGATATTAGACTATTTTAAATTAATAACTTAAATAATCTATATTTAGTATAGTTACTTTTACTTATCTTTAAATACTATATAATCTAAAAGCTAGCTAATATAAATCTAGTTTTATAATACTAAATTAACTAAAAGCTATATTATCTTAAGATTCTTTAAGAGAATTATAAAATAAAAACAATCTCTAGTAAAAAAGGAATTTATCTAGAAATTATATAATAAGTATATAATATAGATAATATAGCTGATAAGTAATATAATATTAGTTAACTTATAATTAAAGAGTTAATATAAAAGCCTAAGGGAATTTAGTTATCTTTAATAGTAGGAATAATAGATATTATAGAGAAGGTTATATACTTAGTAATTAAAAGAGGTAAATAACTATACTTAAATTTAAAATTAATAACTAAGTTTCTTATTAATATTTTTATATATATATCTAGTTTTTTTTAGCTTTATTTAATATTATTAAATAGATTAAAGCTATATAATAATCTTAAATAATAAAATAAATAATATAAATTATATCCAGTACTAGAAAAAATAGTAACTAAATAATAAAATTATTATATATCAGTTTTTACTTAAAGCTTTTATTTAACCTATTTAACCTTAATTCTACTATTTATAATAATAAAGTTAATTAATAATTTTATTATCTATAGTAAATAATCTTAAGATAGTAATCTTATTTTAAATAATAGAATATAAAGAGGCTAATATCTTCTATTATTAAAAAACTAACTTTTTTTAATATTTATTTTATTATAATTAATTTTTAATATATTAATTACTATTTTTGTATAGCTCTTATTATATATATCCCTAAATATTAAAAATATAAAAAGAGCTTCTATTATAATATTACATTTATTTAGAATTTTTAAAATAATATAAAAAAAATAAGCTAAATAAATATTTTAAATTTCTTTAAAAAGGAAATTTTTTAAATCTCTTATTATACTATTTATAATATTTAAATAAAAGCTAGCAGCTTATATTAGCTATTTTTAAATATATTTACTTTTTAATAATAAAATTAAAATTAATAAATAAAAAATCTAACTTTTTAATAGTAATAGTATTATATATATCTAGATTAAAATAGCTATATTATATAACTTAACTAAAGATATTAATAATATTAATAATATAAAAAGCTAAAACTTCCTCTTAAAAATCAGCTAGGCTGAATATAACCTCTGGTTCTAGAAGTTATTATATTATATTAAGTTAATATAGATACTAGCTATTTAAAGTACTAGCTAATAGGGGGATTTACATAACTTAAATAAGTTATTATAGGTATTAGGGATTTTAGGGTATTTATAAGTCGGGTTATAGAAATTATCAGTATATTAAATTAGAATAAGTTAAAAAGTTAAATAGAATTTTAATAAAAAAGAAAAGAATAGCTTAAAATTTAAAACTTAGGTTTTAATAATTATAATATATATATAATAAAAATATAATAAAATTTAAATACTAAATTTCCTTATTAAAAGCTTATATAAGTATTTAGTTTTTTTTAATCTTATTTAATATTATTAGATAAATTAAAGCTATATAATAATCTTAAATAGTAGAAATAAATAATAAATACTACATCCAGCACTAGAAGAAATAGTAGCTAATTAATAAGATTATTACCTACTAATCTCTACCTAAAGTTTCTATTTAACCCTTCTAACTTTAACTCTATTATCTGCAATTAATAACCTTACTATTTACAGTTAATAACCTTAAGATAGTAACCTTATTCCGAGGAATAGAATATAAGAAAGATATCTCCTATTATCAAGAGACTAACTTTCCTTCTAACACTTATCCTATTATAACTAATTTCCAATATAGCAAATTTCACTCGAGCAGCTCTTTCTACAAGCAACCCGTTATATCTATATTATAGATCCGGACTCCGATATAATCTCGGATTCTTTTAAAATCTAGAAGATAAATTAGAAAGATAGAAGCTAAATTTCCTCTTAAGTTTTCTTAAGAAAAAAAACCTATTCGACCTATTACTATACTATCTGCAAGGCCTAAATAGAAGCTAGAGGGTTATATTAGCTATTTTCAGATACTATTTACTTCTTAATAATAGGACTCGGGTTAATAGGTAAGGAAATAAAATTCTTTATCTGCAGTTTTATCTTTTATATTTAAATAGAAATAGGCACACTATATAACTTGGTTAAAATTATTAATAATCCCGATCCAAGGGGTTAAATCTTCCTCTAGGATATCGCCGGGGCCTAATACGACCTGTGGTTCCGGGAGCTGTTGTATTGCGTTGGGTTGGTATGGATGCTAGCTACCTAGGGTGCTGGCTAGAGGGGGGATTCGAATGACTTGGATCTTGGGGCGTTCTAGAGGTCGGGTCGTGGGAATTGGCGGTGCATACATCAAGGTTAAAATGGGTTGAAAAAGTTAGACAGGATTCCGGCAGAGAAGAAAAAAGCAGCTTGAAACCCAAAACTTGGGCCTTGGCAACTTTGATGTGTGCGCAACGAAAATGCAGTAAAATTCAAACACTAGGTTCCCTTATCGAGGGATTAATATCTTTTATATTTTATTATTTAAAATAAGATTACTATTTTAAAATTATTAATTATTAATTATAAATAGTAAGATTATTAATTATAAATAATAGAATTAAAATTAAAGAGGTTAAATAAAAACTTTAAGTAGAGATTAATAAATAATAAATTTATTATTTAGCTATTAATTTTTTTAATATTAAATATAGCTTTTATTATTTATTTTTACTCTTTAAGATTATTATATAGCTTTAATCTATTTAATAATCTTAAATAAGGTTAAAAGAAAGAAAAACTAAATAAATAGTAAAATTATTAATTATTTCTTTTTTTTTAATTTTATTTAATATTATTAAATAAATTAAAGCTATATAATAATCTTAAATAGTAAAAATAAATAATAAAAGCTATACTGTAATAAGGGGGCTAGTTAGAAACTGGTTGCAGGTAATCTGAGATAGGCAGCCGGGCTGCTAATAGATTAATAAATAATTATCTTAGAATAAAATAGCATAACCCCTCTAATTAAGAAAAAAGAAATAAGCTTCAGTCCTATTATCTTATAGAATATACCTTTTATCTGCCTGACTATTATTATTAAATCCCTTATAAATTATAATAGCACTTTATCTATATTATATTCTGAAGCTTTTTATATAATTACCCAGATTATTAAGATAGCTTCTAAGTATACCTGCAGAAAGATAGCAGCTAATCTAGTCCCGAATCTCTTAAAAGGCCTACTAACTACCTAAGAGGAATATAAAGAGAGTTTAAGAGAAATCTTTATAATCCCTTCTAAAAAAACTCTATTATTTTATATTAATAAAGAGGCTAGTAAAGAAGAATATAGATATTTGGACTTTAAATATCTTAATATATAAATAGTACTAAAGATTACTATTTGAAATTCTACTAGTACTAATTCTATATAAATTAAATTAATATAAAAAAGAAATAAGATTTAGATTAAGCTAGAAAGATTAGAGGTAGAGCTGGCTATAATTACTTTAAGATAGTTATAAATTAAATTCTATTTTTCTTTTTAAAAAAAAATAAATAGAGGAATTATAGATCTATTTTTAAATTAGCCTTTAAATTAAATTTAGATAACCTCTTAGAATTAAAATAAAAAATATTATTCTTCTTAAAATTCTAATAACTGCTTAAAAATATTCTAAATAGCTTTAAAAAATAGAATAAGTTTTTTTAGGTACTTCTTAAACTTATAAGCTATATAATTAAAAGATTCTTATAGCCCTGGATAATATAGAGGCTAAAAGTTAAACTTAATAAGAATACTATCTTAATACTTAAGATTAAGATACTATTAAATCCCTTTAGAATAATTAAAGTAAATTTAAAAAATAGATATTTAAATTAGTTAAGAATCCCAGAAATTATATAATTAATATTATAAGTAAGCTAAAATTAGCTAAGTAATAGAAAATCTAATCTCTATATAAATTCTATTTTTATCTTAATTCTTTTAAATAGTATAATTCTAGGGCTCTTAAGAAATAAAAAATAAATTACTTTCTAGCTAAGCTATAACTAGCTTTATAAAAAACTATTCTTTTTATAATAATATTTAGATTTTAAAGAGATAGAAAGATATAGTTATATTTACTATTTAAATTTAGAATATTAAATATAGCTAAAATAAAAAGAAAAAAACTAAGTTAGATAAGAAAGAATAAAACTCTAAATTCTTAAAAAAAAATACTAAAAATTCCCCTTTAACTAAGAATTAGTATAAAAAGTAAGATAATTAGAGGGAAAATAATATTAATTTAAAGAATAAGAATAAGAACTTAAAGAGTTATAATAAAAAGGTCTAAAAATATTATATCTATAATAGTAATAAATACTTTATACCTAACTACTCTAATAAAAATAAAAATAAGCCTAAGATTAATAAGATTAAAAAAAAAAAAAAAGAAAAGATAATTAGTTAATATAGATAATTTAATAGAAACTAATAAACTACCTCTTAAAATTAAATTCCAAATAACTATAAAAATTAGGATTTAGTATAAAAAGCCAGCTAAAACTAATATAATTCTAGATATTATAGCTAAAATAGATACTATTAGTAAATAGCTAGCTATTAATCTTTAGCTATAAAAAAAAAAATTAAGGCCCCTAATCTAGAGGCTATTAGAAATCTAATAGTTTAAATTAAAATTATATAAATTATCCCTTTATAAATAATAGATATAAGAAGTAAAATTAAGATTTTTATCTAAGTAATAGTTAGAGTTAATAGAGACTTAAAACTATTAGAAACCCCCTTAATACTATTAATATCTATATTTATAAATTTAGCAATTTACTTAAATCTAATCTAATAGACCTAGGCCTTTAAAATCTTTTAAAAGAAACTTAAGAAACTTCCTATATATAAATTCTAATAACTATATAAAAGTATAATTAAAATCTATAGTATTATACTCTTAGAGGAACCCTTTTAAATTCTAAGTAATAACCTCCTGCCTAATAAAAAAAAGAATAAACTGCTATTTAAATTTTATAATTACTAGGATATCTTCTTAGTAGAGAGTATAGAGATATTACCTCTATATCGGGCTATTAATTATATAATTAAGTTACTTTTTAAAAAAAAGCCTCTTTTTAAATTAATATACTTACTATTCCTAAAGAAGTTATAGATTCTATAAGATTATATCTATAAAAGCCTAGCTAATAGTCAGATCTATCTATTAAAAAGCCCTATAGGTATTCTAATCCTATTTATTTCTAAACTAAATAAAACTCTAAGGCTCTATATAGACTATTAAAAGCTAAACTTAGTAACTAAGAAGAATTAATATTTATTACTATTAATAATAGAGATAATAGATTATATTAAAGATATATAATTTTTTATAAAAATTAATATTAAGAATATATACTATTAAATTAAATTTAAAAAAAAGAAAAATAAAAGATAGTATTTTATATTTAATATAATTACTTTAAATATCTAATAATACTATTTAAACTTATTAATACTCCTACTATATTTTAAGATTATATTTACTAAACTTTAAAAAGCTAATTAATATAATTTATATAATATATCTAGATAATATTCTTATTTACTTAAAAAATTAAAATTCTTATATAAAATATATCTAATAGATATTTAATTACTTTAAAAAGGCTAAGTTATTTATAAAACCTACTAAATATATATTTTACTAGTAGTAAGTTAAATTTCTAGAATTTATACTTTTAAATAAAAAGATATTAATAAATCCTAAATAAATCTATATAATAGCTAAGTAGAAAGAACTTAAATTCTATTATAAGGTCTAGATATTTCTAGGATTTTATAACTTTTATTATAAATTTATTTATAGATATTTAGCTATTACTATACTTCTAAGTAATATACTAAAGGGAAGTATAAATAGAAAGAAACTAGAGTATATTTTACTAGATAAGGCTAAAAGAAAAGTATTTTACTAGCTTATTTAAGTATTTTAAAAGATATTACTTTAAGATATTATAATCTATCTCTTTTTATTTATATAGAGACTAATATCTCTAGATTTATAATAGCTGGAATTATATTCTAGCTAGGAAAGTAAGAATAATACTATCCTTTTACTTTCTAATTTTATAAATTTAAAAGCCCTAAATTAGATTATAATATATTAAATTAAAAGTTAATAGTAATTATAGAGTTATTTAAATATTAATAATACTATTTTAAAAGGCAGTAACTTCTATTAAAATTCTTAATAATTATTATAATTTATAAAATTTTATAAAAATATTAAAACTTAATAAAAAGTAAATTAGATAGTATATCTACTTTATATTTTATAATTTTATAATAAAATATAAATCTAGAAAAATTAATCTAGCAGATAGCCTATTAAAATAGCTTAAATTTAAGAGTAAGAAGCTTCTAAATATTAAATTACTTAACTAACTGGAATATTAATTAGTTAAATTTAAAGCAGTTTATATCTTAAAGAATTAAAAGAATCTAAATTAAAAGGAATAAGAAATTTATAATATAAAGAATATTAATATAGATAAGTAAGATTTACCTACCAGTCTCCTGAAAATTAAGCTAGATTAGCTAAATCTAAAAGATTAGACTTACTAAGCTTAAGAGAAAATAAAATACTACTTATTAGTCTCTCTTCTTATAGTAAAAAAAGCTATATTCTATAAAGGGGTCTACTAGATTTTTATATTTTATCCTATAGTAGAATTAATTTAGTATCTTTAAAATAAGAACCTGGAGATATAATATTAAAAGAAAGGAGATTCTATAATAATTATAAAAAAAAGTAAGCTCTAATCTCTAAAAAATAGACTATTTTACTATAAATAATAGATATTTATTCTAAATAAGGAGTTTATAAAGCAGGTTTTACTGTAATTCTATTATAATAATCTATTTACTGGCTATTTTAAAGCTAATAGAATCCAGACTCTTTTTAAAGATATTTCTACTGGGTAGAAATTAAGGAAGATATTAAGAACTGGATATAGATATATATAATCTACTAAGAAGCTATAGCTAAAAGATATTAGCCTTATAATAAACTTATATTTCTATTAATACCTAACTAACTCTAATAAGAGATTTCTATAAATTTTATTATAGAATTTCTACTAGTATAATAGAAAGAAAAAAAAGTTAATATAATTCTTATAATAATTAACTAATATATTAAATATATAGTATTTCTTTCTATTTAGATAATAATTAATATAATAAAATTAATAGAATTCTTCTATAATAAGATTAAGCTTAAATATAAATTCCTAAGGGGAATTATAAGTAATAGGAAATTAATATTTATAAGTAACTTCTAGTCTAAGCTTTACTATTAGAGTAATATAAAAAGATATCTATTAATAGCTTTTTACTTTTAGATTAATAGCTAAATAGAAAGGATAAATTAAATATTAGAATATTACCTAAAGTATTTTATTAATAAGTAGTAAAGTAATTAGATAGCTTTTCTATAATTAGTATAATATATATATAATAATATTAAAAATAATATAACTGGATTTACTTTATTTAAAATTCTAATAGACTACCTTTTTAATCTAAATCTATATATTAAGAATAATACCCTTAGAAGGAGGGTACTAGAAATTAATATAAGAGTATACTATCTTAAAAAATTATATAAAAATCTTAAGATATATTAGAAAAAAGCTATAAAAGAATAGGCAGATAATTATAATAAGTAATATAAGGATATTGTTTTTTATAATTAGTAGCCTAGTTAATCTTATAATAAAAAATCTTAATATTAAAAAAAAAAGTATAAATTAATTCTAAAAAGAATTAGTCTATTTAAAATTATTAAGAAAATTAAATTATAAGCCCACTAATTAGCTCTTCTAGATAAATATAGCTATATCTATAATATCTTTTATATCAGTTTTCTAGAGCCCTAGTATTTTAAAAACTAAGACTAACCTAAACCCCTGCTAATTCTAAATCTTAAAAAAACTAACCTTTAGTAGAAAGTAGAAAAGATTAAGAATAAGTAATAGAAATAGAATATAATATATTTCCTAGTTAAATAGAAGGACTAGCCCTCTAAGTATAATTAGTAGGTTATAGAAGATAATATAAAAAGAGCTAGAAAGTTAATTAAGAAGTATTTTAAATTAGTTATAAAATTTAAATAAAAATATAAATAATTAAAAAGAAATAGTTAAAGAGATTAATACTAGTAAAAAAAAAACTATAAAAAACTTAAATAATAAATTAATTTAAAGCTAAGATAATTAATTAAGCTAGTACTAAGATATATACTATAAAAACTATAAACTTATATAGAAAAAACTATAATAAGGCTTTAAATCCCCTACTACTTAAATAGCTAGTATAAGATAGATATTATAATCTTAATCTTATATCTAGAGGGAGTTATATTAAGAATCTTATAAGAAGATAAGTATATCTCCCGAGTCTATTATAAGATAGAGCAGACCCCTTAAGCTGCCAGGGCTTTAAGATTCTTATACTGGGAATAATAAATAATATTATTATTCTTATCCTTCTTATCTATAATCTTAGGAAAAAGGGAAGGGGAAGAGAAGTTAAAGAAAAAAAGGTCTGCTATATTATTAGTAATTAATATAGAAGTAGTTAAAGCCTTTAGAAACTGGTATTAAGGAATCTAGCAGGCTAGTTTAGGTAGTATTTCTATATTAACCTACTTAAGAACTTAGTTTCAGTTATATTAGTAGTTAAAGGTAATATTAAGTAGAATCTCTAGCTTATTTTAAAAGGAAGTTTTTATAGCTATCTAAACTTTAAAATTAAAATCTAATATTAGAAGGTAAGAATACTATTAATTAATCTAATTTTAAATAACCTAGATTTTAATTTTCTAAGATAAAATTAGCTAGACTTAAAGATAAATAAGGGGAATTATATATAAATTAGTAGATTTTTTTATAAATTTTACTTATAGCTATAGTAATATAATAAGAAGTTATAAGTATTTTATAATAATACTAAGCTTTTTAAATTAAAATTAGCTTAGATATTTAAAAAAGAAAAAAATAATACTTATAGTAATTATAACTAAAATTCCCTTTAATCTATATTACCCAGTATAATTCTTCTTTATAATATAAAAACTCTCTAAAAGTAGAATTACTATCTAAGTAATTTAATTTTAATTAATAGTTAATTAGAAAATTAAATCTAAATTATTCTTAAGGGCTAAGAATAAATAGATAAACTAATAGAAAAGGCTAAAATTAAAAATATTACTCTTTATTATACCCAGAGCTCTAAACTAATTAATTATTAGATAAATTAGTAAAAGAAAAAGAACTTATAGGTTATAAGTTATCTTAAATAAGATATAATATTAATACTAATTTAAGGTTATATTTTTAAAAAAATAAATTACTATTTTAATATTAAGTAAGATCTAAATCTAGAGAGACTTATCTAATTATATCTTACTAAGCTATAAAATAGAATAAAAGCAGAGTATATACTAGATACTAGAAACCTCTATAAGTTTATCTCAGATTAATAAAAAAGCTATTAGAGCTAGAATTAAAACCTTAAGTATAGCTTAAGAGGTTTATCTAGATATCTAACCTAATAGAGCCTTAATTTAAAGAGATATTAAGAGTACTATTAAAAATAAGAAGAATAATATAATTAAAATTAAAATAAAAATAAAATTAAAAACTAAAGGGGGGATAAAAAAATAGTAGGTAATATAAGTCTATAAGATATTAATAATAATAAAAAAAAAGAGGCAGATATAAGCAGAAAAAGCTATATTTATATAGCTATTATATCTTATTACTTTAATTACTTATAAGATAATTACTCCCTAAATAAAAAATATTTAAGCTAATAAAAAATCAGATATAATAAAAATTAAAATTAGATATTATAATTTATAAATATAATTTATTTTTTATATTACTTACTAATTATATTAAAAATATAATTCTATTTATATTCTAATTAACTATCTAGAAAACCCGCTTTTTCTAGATAATTAAAATCTAACTATATTAAGATAGATTAACTATTATAAGATATTTTAATCCCTACTATAAGATTAATTAACTTCCTTATAAGAATACTATAAGTTAATAGGGGGGTCTTATAATAAGGGGGCCAGTCAGAAACTAGTTACAGGTAATTTAAAATAGGCAGCCGGGCTGCTAATAGATCGATAGATAATTATCTTAGGATAAAATAGCATAACCCCTCTAACTGAGGAAAGAGGGGTAAGCTTCAGTCCTGTTATCTTACGGAATATACCTTTTATCTGCCTGACTATTATTATTGAATTCCTTGTGAATTGTAATAGTACTTTACCCGTATTATATATACTTAATATTAAAAGAAATAGTAGCTAAATAATAAGGTTATTATTTATTAGTCTCTACTTAAAGCTTTTATTTAACCTTTTTAACTTTAATTTTATTATTTACAGTTAATAATCTTATTATTTATAGTTAATAATCTTAAGATAGTACTTTTATTTTAAGTAATAGAATATAAGAATAATATCTTTTATTATTAAGAGATTAACTTCCCTTCTAATACTTATTTTATTAAATTTCTTTATTTATTAACTTTAATTTTATTATTAAGAAATAAATAATACTTAAAAATAGCTAATATAATTTATTAGCTTTTATTTAAATACTATAAATAGTATAATAAGAAATTTAAAAGCTTCTTTTTTTAAAGGAATTTTAAATAGTTATTTAGCTTATTTCTTTTTATATTATTTTAAAAACTTTAAATAAATTTAATATTAAAATACAAGCTATTTTTATATTTTTAATATTTAGGAATATATATAATAAAAGCTTTATAAGAAATAATTAATATATTAAAATTAGTTATAATAAAATAAATAGTAAAAGAAAAATTAGTTTTTTAATAATAAAAGATATTAGCTTTTTTTATATTTTATTATTTAAAATAAAATTACTATTTTAAGGTTATTAATTATAAATAATAAGATTATTAATTATAAATAATAAGATTATTAATTATAAATAATAAGATTATTAATTATAAATAATAAGATTATAATAATAAAGTTATTAAGAAAGTCTCCGCAAGCTCCTGTTGAGCAGGCCGGGTGTTGGTGGAAGAGTGGTACATCCACTGTACAGTGCTATATCAACTCTGCATGGGCTGAAAATCTCGTGTGAGACAACTGGCTGGCGTAAAGATTCATGATTGGATGCCCTCGCCTCTCTGCCGAGTATCTGAGCCACCTTGCCGGGGTGTTTTCAGCTCTCAGTCTTCTTCCCTGCCTGTTGTGCTATCTGTTTTGGCCGCCCTGGCATGCCTTGGTGGTCAAACAGCACCCCGTAGGGTACTGTTCGCACTGGAAGGCTAGTATAGTTCAATCATCTCTCGAAACGGTCGACCATGAGTTCGTCGCCGAATGGTGCCCGGTATTCCGGCGGGTCCTCCCAACGCCAATTCAAATACGCTCACAAAGAAATCGAAAGCTACAAGGCCAATATCGACAAGCTGGAGAGGCTGTTTTTTGCGTGTCCTGATCTCCGCAGAACACACTTTGACATTGCCGGAGACGTGGAGGATACGATAACTCGGACCCGTGGGGCCCTGAAGGAGGCGGAGACACTTGTGGACAAGGACATGTCTCAGACTACCCTCAAGCGCTTGGTTGGAAAGACACTCAGCTCATTGCGACCCCCATTAAAGGACTACGACAACTTAAAGCAAAGGATGGAAGAGAACAATCTTCAAGTGGAAACTCTTTTTCGGAGGATAGAAAGAATCACTGCATCGCAGCCTGCACATAGTACGGACGGTCATCATTTGACCTGTTCAACCGTCCGATCGATACGAAACCCCCGATCGAGAGAACAATACCCTTTACCGCACCATATGATGAGGACCTATGCGAGTTTGAGACTGTGGACTCATGACTTCTACAATGGCTGATAACTGGAGGGGAGTGGGAGTTTCAGTGCAAATGTGCCGTCAGGAACCGTTGCATCAAGAGTAAAGTCGTCGCTTGGCTACAGTGGCAAAGCTTGAGCTGAGATTAAGTGAAACGCTAGATTCTTGCTACTTTTTGCTCTTCCTCCCCAGAACCTGTGCACCTATAGCATAGCATTAAGTAGTATCCAACAAAGAGACCCCAGGCTTGACTTGTGTGAATAACTCGGTTGACCCGTCCGCTATGAGGATAGTGCTTAGTTCTTCGTAGGATCGATAGTGATAACCTTGGGAGCCAAAAGAATCGTTGGTGGGTCAAATAGCTCTCCGTTGTTGCCGCTATGTCGGACGAGGCCTGGCACAACAATAATTCCATTTTCCTGTTGTGGGAATGTAAATTCCCAGTCACACGGATGCGAAAAGACCTCGTAACCGAACTCGACGGACTGGCGAATGATGCCTGCGAGGCCAGCCTGCTGGTGTGCAAGGGGGTGATGGTTGTCTATGCGAACGAAATGGGCTAAAAATTCCTGGAGCGGAGTGACAAGCGCCTTGACTTGGGATTCCACGCTTGGCGGTGGCCGCAACGGGGTCTGAAACTGAGGATTCTCATGCATGAGGAAGGCGATAATTTTGTTCCAGGACATAAGAGCCGTTTCATCTGGGCCGTACGCTTAGAGTTAGCGGAGCAAGGTGTACGGGGATAGATGGGGGTGGTTACCAAGAGAATCCCGTTTCTCCTTGGAAGCCCCGAGCCGCGACCGAGACATTTCCTTGAGAGTCGGCGGCAGGAGAGAAAGCAAGCCAACAGAGTGGGTGTCGAGGTTCGAGAAGATGACAAGCGCCAATAAATGACGGATGGCGACGTATCGGGTGTTCGGATCAATAGACAGTCTCGCAACCATGTGACAGGTAACCTCAGTTAACTGAAGCTGGCGCAGTGATGCGTGGAGAGTGTCCGGTGTCACCAGAATGTTGTCACGATGGTAATGGTACCTGACGTGATGATCGATCAGGAGGCCCAGAGAGGCGAGTTCCCGTCTGACGTCGCTGTCGGATGCTCCCATCAATAGGCAGCGCCATGGCACTCCAGCGAGTCCAGTGGTTAAGCCCAGCTCTTCTGGCGATAATTCAGTCGACTCATCGGGACACATCTCGGCGACTGGCGCAGGCGGCGCAAGATGGAGATGGCGTGGCTTCCGGCGGAAGAAGGTAACAGTGAAACAAAGCAATATCAACGCGAAAGCCGCGACTACCGATGCTACTGCAATCCCGGTGATGGCAGCGGTTGACAATCCCGTACTACCTCCGGCCGGTGTTGTAGTTGGAGTTGCTGTGGTCGTTTTTGTTATGGTTGCTGTTGCTGTTTCTACTGCTGTCTTTGTTACAAATCGTATTGTCGCCTTTGCGGCGGTGGAGGTCGAACGCTCGTCGCTCTGGCGGGACGACATGGCTATGGGCAGGCAGGTTTCCCTCGTCGAGGAAATGGATTTGCTGACAATTTGGAACCTCGGTGAGGAGCTACCGTGAAACTTTTTGATAAATGCTCTGGAACTGATAATGGATGCTCAATGGAGAATGCTCTCGCCGAGACTGTTGTTGGTGCAGTGAGAAAAGCGAAAGGGAAAGGGGAAAAGGAGAAAAGAGATGAAAGAGAGAGATGAAAGAGAGAGATGAAAGGGAAAGATGAAAGGGTAAAATAAAGGAAAATATAAAGGAAAAGCTGAAAGGAAAAGATAAAGGAAAGGCTGAAAGGGAAAGATGAAAGGGAAAGACGAAAGGAACACGCATAGCCCACTTCCAATAATCTCGGAACCATGCAGTGTTCTTCATGTTTCTTTGTCCATCCTACCTCACCTAACTACCCTCAATCCGCTTGACTTCCATCTAGGGCTATATAATACAGATAATCCTTAGAGTATCGGTCCCTCAAATTGAATCATCCCCGATTGTCTAATATTCAAAGATATCTCTTGAGATCCATCCGCAAAGATGGTCAAATCATACTTCCTCGCCCCGAACTTTACGACGGCACCACCTCCAGAAGGACCCATCAAGCTCGGCTCCATCCTGCACAACATCAATGAGTTCAGGACTATCAACCAGACAGTCCAGGCGATTCCCGTAATGCAGCTTCAACCCGACCGAGTCCTACATCAACAAGAGTATGGAAGATTCGAGAGTCAGGTCATTTCTGCGGTCAAGCAGGTTCAAACTCCCCATGTACATGGTGACGGGACTGAAGGTTGCCCGCGGTGCGTCGTTAGGAGGCGTAGGGGATAAATGGGACTCCTCGACTGATTTCATCATGGCGTTCAAGGTGCGGAAGATATGGCTAGATCGCGATGAGGAGGTCAAGCACGCCAAAATGGCCGTGATAGCGGATGGGACGTATGTCATCCGCAAACCCACCTACACTATTCGATCGGACGACGACCTCACGCCTAAAGAAGTGGTCGACATGCTTGCCAAAACGGAGGATGATATCTAAAGGTGGCGAAGAGGTTATGGTTTGGGTGAATGTGAGGCAGTCAGGGACCCTTGGGCTAGCTGGTCGCTAGCAGGGAGGTCTCTAGGGTGGCCCCAAGGGAGTCAAAAAGGGAATCTGGAGCCGTCACCAGGAACGATCATCGATTTTGCATTCATCAGAGATTCTTCCTGGAAGCCAGAGAGGCTGGAAGGGCTCGAGATAGCTAGGAAGTCTATTAGTTTTTTGCCTTTTTTTTTCGGGGAATTTATTTTACTGTGGTGCTACTTTTCACTTTCGGGTCGGGAGTCAAAACCACCCCTTGGTCACAGCAACAGCGCTGATCAACCGCCGGGCACTGAGGCCCGAAGAGAACTTGTCACGGGTTTCTCAGAGCGTCCCGATAGCCGTCCATTGTATCCCTGTCTTTGGCCACCCTACCGGGACAGACGTAATCATAGCCGTGCCGAATTCCAGAAGCCTCGAGGAATATCCGCCTCATTCCTTCCCTTCTAAATGCTCGGCGGCGTAGTCTCTTGTCCTCTTCCGATTCACCAAAACATGCATCCACGAGGGTTAAGATGTTGGCTGCCATTCCAGAAGCGATGGCTGTAGAGTAGGACGTCCCTGAAAGCAGCTTGTCCTCTCTAAGTGGAGAAGCAATGCTCTCCCCCAAGGTGCTAATGTTAGCACAATGCTTCATCGGGTCGGGGTTTACTTTGCAAGGATTCCCATTTCCGTCCGTCGCATGAATGGCCAGTACCTTGTCCATACTTGCTGGGAAGGCCCTTGGCTTGTTCGCCTCGTCGTCGGAAGCCGCAGCGAAGACGATGATACCCTCAGCTTCCGCCTTTGAGATGGCATCCTCGATGCCTTCGTCGTCGTTCATCGAGGCGGATATATTGATGATGTGAACTTTGTGTTCCATTGCCCACTTGATTGCCTGACTTGGTCAGCTCAGCTTCGTTAAAGAGATGCGCTGGCCACAATACCTCGACGTACTGGTCCACACCAATTATTTCTTTGCCAACACAAATCTTGGCGATGTAGAGGTCTACGTGCGGCGCCATTTGCACAATCAAGGCGGCTACTCTTGTGCCATTCCCCAAAGCGTCGTGAGACTCGCCTCCAACAGATGACTTTACACCTTTGAGTGATGTGCCGTGTTGCCCTGTGGACCTTCGCGCCAGCCGGAAGTGTACCGCCCCCTTGTCCACTCCAGTGTCGAGGACGGCGACCTTGATTGCCTTCTTTTTCTCCAGCGGCCTGATCTTGCCATTGTAGCTCCGTCGCTTTCATCAAATTTGTCGATGTGGGATCCCACTCAAGTCGTCATTTGATGATGTGTGCTGGTGCAGTCCCGGTCTAACCCCAGATCTGACTGGACGTCGGCACTAGCTTTTCTGAAACTCGCCATCTTTTGCGCCATCGCTCCGAGATCTTTTGTTGTGCGTGGAAGTCGTATCAAAGACAGCTCTGGCGAATCCGCTTCGTCGCGACAGGCTCGCGCGAGTGCAGCTCGGAGTGTTTGATGGGGCCCATCCTCCGTCTTCAAGTGGTGGTCTTTGTCCTCTCTGACAAGATCCCCAAGCACCTCAAGAAGAGGGTGGACGTATCTCGACAGTCGCTCATAGTCCTGGGATGGGGGTGGGTCGTTTCCCAGCTCAAGCAAAGCCAGCCTCAACTCGAAGTCGAGTTCAGACCTGGAGTTTATCAAGGCTAGGCTTTTGGTTTTATTGCCATTATGATGAGTGGCATCAGCTTCCTGAGTGGCCAGGGGGTCCTCACGCTCATCATTGATCATGATGGCTGCAAAACTGCGGCTGTCGTGGGGCCGAGGGAGGAGGGATGAGGTTAATGCTGTCGTATGGGGAGAAGCAGGAAGACAAGTAAAAGATTGCCGGTGAGGTCCATCGCGCTCGCAAAGCATGGGAAGGCCTCTTGTCTTGGTTGACCCGTTCGGAGGCTTCCTCCCTCCCCGCAACGGCCTCACCCCGGCCATGGATCCCGGCCATGAGCCAGGGTACTTGAGTGGTGCGCAGTCCATCCGCTCCTCGCACTGTTCCAGCCGCAATCTCCACGGTGTTAGCACAAGAAAACCCCCAAGTCAGGTCGAACCAGACCTTCTACTGTCCAAGGGCGCTGGACGCGGTGTATCCGCCATGGCGCCGCAAGAGCTGGAGGAGCGAGACCTCTCCGAGTTGGCTCTCGTCTGCAGAGACCTCTTCAACAAATATGCTACTCTTGACCCAGCGTGCTCTGCGCCACGCAAGAGTGCAGCGCGGCAACAGGAACGCTTCGCGACATCCGACTTGGCCGTTTTCACTCGTTCCAACATATCGCTCGACTGCGACGAGATTCGAGCCTTGGCGATAGAGTAGCTTGTCGTGATACAAACGAATCTAGAGTTTGGTATGCTATCATGACCTACTTGAGAGCACTGTTGAACTCTAGAATAGCTAACAGTGAATCCCAGCTGCTTTGCATGATACAGAATTCCCAGGCAAATCGGCCGTTTTGAACTCACCCAAGGATGCCCAGAGACGAGAATGGATCCAACAACTGGAAGGAACGCCTTCGGAGGCGTTAGAGGCGGTCGAAGCCACCATATTTAGACTGGACGAGCTCAGAGAAGCGATCCGACAACACCCGACCCTCAACCAAGGAACCCAAGTCGAAGACGCCACGGATAGAGATGGAGAGGGGAGTGACCTCCTTTCGATAAAGCGAGTTGTCCAGTCCAATTCCCCAACTGCCCCTCCTTCCTTGAAAGATCATCTTGTTGCCTCGGTCCTTGAACGGCGCAAGTCCCTCCGACAACTGAAGTAACGGCAGCCCACGCGTGTACAACATCCAACCGGTCGTGGAGTGACTCCTGCACCGACCGAATCATCTGGAAGGCGTTCTCATTCCCCAGAGAGTCAATCGAGCCATCAGTCGAGGCGTGACATGTGTCTGGACGCTCCACGACCCTGCTCCAGCTTCAATTCCACACCCGGAAGCTCACATCTGAGATTCGGGGGAAGCTCGACCGCCTCATCTTCACAAAGCAGCATAATGACCATGGCTGAGGATGATCGCGTCGACTATCCTGAGCCGCCCAAGGCCGAGCATGGGAAGCCTGCCCCCCAGTGCCCATACTGCTGCGAAGTTCTGGAGAGTTCTGATCTCTCACAGCCAGCCTGGAGGTATGCCTCCGTCGTGCCTGTGAAGGATGAGAATCATACTAACCTGGACTACCTAGGCATCATGTGAACAAAGACCTCAAGCCATACATATGCCTTTTCGACAATTGTAATCAGCCCAGTCCCTTATTCCAAAACGAAGAGATATGGGCAAACCACATGGAAAAGAGCCACGGGAAAAATTGGCCACGCAAACTTGGCAACTCCTTCAACGAGCGACAAGCAACTGGGACCCAGAGCAGCAGCGCAAAGACACGAGCGGGGCCTGTCTGTCCTTTATGCGATTCATTGTCACTGACCAAGGGCGGGGCACTGCCGGACGAGTATTGGAAAGAGTCTTACAAACTTGGCAGACTGACAGAGCACGTCGCCAATCACCTGCTGCGGTTGGCATTCGACAGCTCTGGCAAATTTGAAGAGAACACTCGTCAAGCTAGCCCGTTGTCGTCAAGCGAGGGGATTGATACCAACTCTGGTCAGGATGCGCTGAGCTTAAGCCCGGAGAATCCTAGCAACGGCGGAAGCGAATTTATCATGGGCTCGGATCGCAGTTTGGACCAGCATAAGCCCAAAGTGTCTCAAGCTATCGAGACGCCGGAGAATTACGGGCTCATCACTGCAAACGAGAGGCGTGAGTGTTCTGACGTGCCTACGAATACCCCAGATGCGACTCGCAAGTCGGTTTCGGAGAGAGCGCTCGGCAAAACTGCAGGAAAGGTGATTAACACATCCGAAGAAGCATCACCCTTCCCAACGATGGAAAATAGGGTGGACTGGAAGCAGGTTCACTCCAGCACCGGGGGCTTTGTACCATTCCAGAAGAAATCACTTGATGACGAGGCAAAAGATATGGACAATGCCTTGGATCGGAACAGCAATCCCCCAACGCTTTCAAGCACGACAAGTCTTAAGAGCTGCAAAAATTATGCTGGAGCCGAGACCATACATCAACAGATGATGCACCCAAGTGCCCAGCTATCAGGTCCTGAGCATCCTCAGTCTCTCTCAAGCATGGTTGAGATCGCAAAAGCACTTTTTCGCCGGCGCAAGTACCAAGAGGCTGAAGAGGAATACCGGAAGATGCTCAAGTTACACGCTAAGTTCATGGAGGCCAACGGCCCTGGCATCATTTCAATCAAGGGCAACCTGGCAAACGCGCTCGCAAAACAAGGCAAGCATCGTGAGGCTGAGAACCTGTATAGGGAGATGTGGGCACTCAGCACCGAAACTCTCGGGGAAAAGCATCCGCACACACTTTCGTGTAGGAGCAACCTGGCAAGTTTGCTCGAAAAAAGGGGGGAGCATAAAAAGGCGGAGGAAATTTATCGGAATGTTTGGGAGCTGCAAAGGACGACGGTGGGGCACAACCATCGCGATACACTCTCAAGCAACAACAAACTTGCCAACGCACTGATGCGACTGAAGGAGTTCAATGAGGCTACAGTCATCTACAAGGAAACGCTTGAGACGCGAAGGAAAGAGAGAGAGAGAGAGAGTTGTATTTAACGCCAGGGGAGCGCGAGGCGCTCCTGCCTCCCTGGGGGCATGTGGCGTGCAGAAGACTATCTAACATCTGACAGCTAACAGCTAAGCTAACAGCAGCTATAGGATATCCTGCACATCTGGCCTAGTAGCTAGGAAAGTTTCCATCCGCACCCGTGGGCTCCTTCATTCGAGCTCGTGTTCGGTCTGTGGCTGGCTAGAGGGGTCTTGAAGTCAAGGTCTTAGGTCGTTGAGAGAGTCTCTCAAAGGGGCTGCTAGGGCTGCTAGCAGGGAAAGGTAAGGGATCTGCTGGCCTATCTCTTGAGAGAGGGCGGGCAGATTGTCTCGAAGAACCGAGTGGTCTCCAGGAAGGCAGCAAAGTCCGTAGGGCTAGCTATTAGGCGTAGCCAATAGTCCCTTGGGGTCTTTAGATTGGGCTTGAAGACCGGCCACAGCTGCTGCAGCTGCTTGGTCTTCTGACAGTGGATGAGATGCTCTGGGGCTCGAAGCCCTCCGCATGAGCAGCGTTGGTTGTCTTTATGTTTGAACCGGCGATGATACCAGTCGAAGTCTCCGTGGCCTGACCTTGCGGCTAGCAGGTTGTGTAGGACTGGGCGAGGGAGGTCTAGTTCCTTTAGGCAGGCTAGGGAGGCTGCGAGACCTAGGTCCCGATATCCTCGGCAGGAAGGGGCTGTTGCCGCCCACCAGTCTGAGAATTGGGTTCTGATCTTTGCCTTTCTCAAGCCGCCGATTCCGGCTATCGTAGGCGGCGCCCACTTATCTTCCGGAAGCGCGGCTCCTGCCTTTGCTAGCTGATCGGCCTTTTCATTTCCTTCGATACCCTGATGCCCTGGGACCCAATGGACCTGGACCCGGGCTGTAGCAGCCATCTGCTGGAAGTCTAGGAAGGCCTCTTGCGAGCTAGCTGGGGCATCCCCTAGCAGCCCTTGGATGACCGATGTGTTGTCAATGCAGGTGTGGATTTGAGTATTCTGGTTGATCTGACAGGCTTGTCGGAGCCCGTGTCGGGCTCCTTTAACCTCTCCGTCGAAGACTTCTGCGAGGCCAAGTCGTCCTTTTCCTTCGGCTACCTTCCTGCCTGCTCGGTAGATAATATAGCCCCAGCCGACAGCTCTAGTGGGGCCCTTTGATCCGTCTGAATAGACAATCAGATCGTTGTCTGGGACTGTTTCCAGCCAGGCCCGAAAGGTCTTAGCTGTTTCCTCTTTGGACCCCTTATCGACTAGTATTGCTGGAGGCGGCTGATGCCTCTTGGGCAGGATCTTCGGCCTTGGGGCTCTAGGGAGTAGTCTAGCTGCTCGCTGTATTCTTGTTCGTGCTGGCTGGAGCCCGCCGTAGCCCCGGCCTCGAGGAAACGGTCATCTGGCTACTCTATGTGTCAGAGGGTGGTCTTGGTCGACAGTCCGAAGGCGTTGACCAAATCGTAGCTGAATCTTATCTAGGGCGATCCTAGCTGTAGGGATCCCGGCTTCCTTATAGAGGGTCAGGTTAGGGGCTGTCCGCCAGACCGGAAGGATAGCTCGATTTGTCGTATTGATAACGCTTTCAACCTTATCTAGCAGATATTCCTGCCGGGTTGCTATTACCTGCTCCAGGTTCCGGCTTGCAGTCCGTCTTATCTTCGAGCTTCCCTCGTACCAGACCTCGGCCCCGTACAGCAGGCTCGGCAGCACACAGGTCAGGGCTGCCTTTCTAAGGGATCCGGCTGGGGGTCCCCGTTGGGTATTAGCTAGGCTTTGTAGATAGCTAGCTACTATTCTAGCCTTCTTTGCTCATTTCTTTACATGCTCTTGGAATCTCAGCTTCTGATCGAACTAAATGCCTAGCCAGCAGACTGGGCTTGTACTAGGTTGGATAGAGAAGTTATATTCCAGCGCAGAGACCTCTAGGGCCTTGTCTGACCTAGCCCTCGAGAAGAAGATTAGGTCTGCCTTTTCTGGGTTAAAGGTAATCTTATTCTCGGCTCCCCAATTAAGGATCTGACTGATATCTCAACTCAGCAGCTCTGCATTCCTCTGGGGGGTCTTTTCAGTTCGTATAATATAGATGTCGTCTGTATAGCCGAAGCAGTGTATTGGATCTTCTAGATAGATATCTGCTATATAGAGCAGGAAGAGAATTAGAGACAGAGGGGATCCTTACGGCAGCCCACAGCGGATAGGGCCGGCTTCTGTTATTATATCGTCTAGCCGGATACTAGCTAGCCGGCCTTCTATAAATGCCCCAACAAGCCGGACTAGCTGTCGCGGCCAGCCTTGTTGTATTATCCGTAGCATCAGCCTTTGTTAGAGGGTAGCATCAAAGGCGCCCTTTACATCAAGGGTAGCTATTGCAGCTGTGCCCCGATTCTCTAGGGCATGTTCGATCTCGTGTGTCACACAGGCTAGCAGGTCGGTAGCTGACCTGCCCAGCAGAGCCCCGATCTGCTGGACGCTAAGAACCTTATATAGAAGGGTTATAGTTGCTATCCTTCTTGCTGTTAGTCTCTCAAGCCCCTTGCCAAGACAGGAAAGTAGGGAGATCGGTCTCCAGGCCCAGACGTTCGTATAGTCCTTCTTTCCCAGTTTCTTCATTATTACAACCTCAGCTGTGCGGAAGGCTTCCGGGAAGTATCCAATCTTTAGGCAGGCTTCAAATAGCTATTGCACGAGGTCTCGGATAATATCCCAACAGGCCTTTAGCAGCCGGACCGAGATGCCGTCTGCGCCTGGAGATGTGCTTTTAATCTGGATAGTAGCTGCAGCTAGCTCTTCGTGTGAGATATGGTAGTCCCACGGCAGCAGCCTCTGCGGCACGCTAGGGATCGCCAGGGGGTCTCTTTCTAGATCTTTATTGCTATCTCGTCTTTCGAGCAGAGCCTGCTTGAGTGTATTAGCCTTCTCTGCTGTATTTGTTATAACCCTTCCACCTAGGGCTAGAGGCGGGGAGCTAATAGCTGGGCCGAGCTTGTGCCACTGAACAATCTCATAGAGTTCCTTGTCCGAGCTGATCCCGTCAATCCGGTTCTTCCAATAGCTGTCTTTTTCCTTCCGTACGACCTGAAGGAAGTCCCTGCGTTCCTCTAGCAGGATGTCCCCTGGGTTATCCCTCCGGGCTTTATGATAGGCCTTTCGGGCCCTATGGCTTGCCTCTGACTACCACGGGGCGCTGTAGTTGTTATTAGGTGGGTTCTGGATGGCCTCTGCAGCCTCTGTCAGGGCAGCTAGCAGTGCAGCTGTAGCTGTATCAAGGTCTGTCTTAGTCGGTGTCTTCGGCAGCTGGGGCCGGCTGCAGAGGCCTAGTCTGACGAGGTTAATGAAGGTCTCTAGCTTGCTGTCCGGGATAGCTGGTCTTTGCTGTTCGATACAGATACCTTAGGGCTGCGGGATGGTTATTAGAATGCCCTCGTGGTCCCTCCCTGGGTGCAGCCGGCCTGTTACTCTAGCTGTTACATGCGGAATATTTAAGAAGGCTAGATTAATCGTATGGCCGCCATCTTGTATTGGGACGCCTGCCTCGCCGATATAATTGAGCTGTTAGTCCGAGGCCCAAGCTGCTATCTCTAGACTATTATTCCTCGTCTATTCAGCCGCTGGATCCCAAGACCTATACCAGCTATTAAAATCCCCGGCGATAAGATATCGAGGTGATACTGAGAGGTCTAGTAGCAGCCTTGTTGCTTGGTTTAACGGGCTGTGTGGTTGCTTGTAGATATTGATAATTGCGTAGCTGCTAACCTCTAGCTATAGAAGGTCTCGGCAGCTATCCCAGGGTCTTATCTATTCTGTCTTCAGACGGCTAGCCTTTCTGACATACGATATAACCCTCGGTTGCGTCTCTTGATCGACCCAATCGTCAATCGGAAGATAGGTATTATAGCCTGGGTGGGAGGTAAAGAACTTCCTCCCGCCTCTCTCTGCCCAAGGCTCCTGGACTAGGATAATATCAATCCGGTCTTCCCAACAGAGCTGAAGGAAGGCCGAGTATGCTGCAGCTATCTTTCCGACGTTGCCCTGAGCTATCTGTAGAGGGGCCTTTTGGGCAGAGCGATTCCTTCTATACCTCTTCATCAATAAGGGTAGAGAAGGCGTTCGTGATATTGTAATTCTTCCGCGGGAGGTCCCGGCCCCGGCGTTAGCTGCTAGCTGGATGTGTGTTGCTAGCCTGCTGGCCTAGCTGCTGATCTAGCTGCTGACCTAGCTGCTGGTCTGGCTGCTGGTCTGGCTGCTGTGTGTTGACCTTAATCTCTATTTCGTCTTCTGATGATGTAGAGGTTAGGGAGCTGCTAGTTGAGGCCCTCCGGCTGTTGTTCGGAAGGTCAGGCATTGCGAAGGTGCTCTGGCTGTCTGTCTGTTGGGCCCGGATATAGCCCTTCTGACCGACCTTACGGATGGCCCTAAGTTCCTTACTTGTTAGAGGGATTGTATTGCTATTCTTCCGGATCGGCTTGGCAGGGCAGTTATCGTAGCTAGCCGGGAAGGGTTCGTAGCAGTTAGAGCATCTTGGAGAGAGGCTGCAGGGCTGTTAGTGCCCCTCTTCTAGAGGGTTGCTGCAGGTCTCACAGCGCTGTTGCTGATGACAATAGCGGTTGTTATGGAAGCCCTGATATCCTGGGTTGTGTTGTTGGATTGGGGCCTTCTTCTCAATCCGTCTCGCTAAAGTACTAATGCCGAATAGCCTGAAAGGCTCGACCGGCTGGAGGAAGGAGGCTACCCAGGTCTTCCTTTCGGTATTAGTATTCTGGGCTATATGCCTCGACGGCTGTAGTCGAATGGGTCGTTGGCCTGTCTGCGCGATAACTTCATCTTCGATCGTCGCTTCGGTATTAATAAGGTCTCCCAAGATATTAGGTAGCCTAGTCGGGCAGCTAGGGATAGCATAATTAAACCACTTAACTGGCAGCTTAACCTTCGAGGCTCTGAGACAGAGCTGTAGTTGCTCTTGGCTAGCGATAAGCTTATCGCGGATTGCTGTGTTGATCGGGCGGATAGAAAAGCCTGTTGCTGTGTTGTGGATGTCTGGTATCTCGGCTAGCGATAGGCCTAGGGCTCTGCAAGTGGCCTCGCGCAGGGCGAAGTTCTTCAGGCTTCGGGCCCATTCGTGATGCTCCCGAGGGACCCTTACGAGGACCTGTAGGGGCTCTGCCGTTAGCCGTGGGCTTGCTTTTGCTGCTGCAGGCTTATTGCGGCTCTGTAATCTTAGCTGGCCCGGCTCGCTAGAGCTGCCAGCAATAGCTGCCCAGGTCTTCGGGCTGTCTGTAGTCTCGGCTGCCTGGCCTCTGTAGATACGGCTTGTCAGGTAGGTCGGGATGCCCTGGAATAGCTTCCGTAAGGCCTGTTGCTCGTTCCGGTCGGCGTTATCGACAATAGTATCAATTGCCTGTGCTAGCTGCTTGATCCCTTTGACGAAGGTGCCGAGTTCGGAGATGAGGGGGTCTAGGGGCCCCTGTTCCGAGGGCCCCTTTTCCCTCTGCTGGGACCTACCCGGGGCAGCTAGAGCCGGCTGCTTGGGGTATTCGGGCTGCGCTGTGCGTCTTCTCTTCGTGGGCGAGGAGGGCAATAGCTCCTCGCGATAGGTCTGCGGGCTGCTGTCCAGAATCATCTGGTATACTAGATTGTTTCTGTGTGGGGTGCCCGGCAGAGCGGCCGTTGCAGCAGCCGGCGCGGGGACCGGCGCGGCAGCCATTGCGGGCCCGGGCTGTTGGGAGGGCGGCCGGATCTCTCGGAAGCCTCTGTTAAGGAAATTGCAGTAGATTACGTGAGGGCACTAACACTAGGTGCCAAGAAAAAATAAATCAAGGGGAAGGTGAGACGCGAAGGAAGGTGCTAGGAGAAGAGTATCCTGACACAATCATCACTCTAGGCAACTTCGCAAATTCGCTTCACAATCAGGGGCAATTTGAAGAGGCCAAGGCAAAATACTTGGAAGCAATGGAGCTTGGTACGAAATTTCTTGACCATGAGCATCCACATCTGCATTGGATTAGGGTTCGTCGTGAGGAAGCGCTGAAGGATGAAGGGGAATGATATAATGGAATTTGATACCTGGGTTTAATTCTCAACAATGAAAGCCGCATTTTCTCTTGCCTCTTCGGCTCCTTTTCATCACTCAATCTTGCCATGGCATTATTAAAAGCAAGCTGATAGAGATGCAATGAAGAGGTTGTCGAAAGAAACTGGGCACCATCCAAATAACGAGAATGTGGGGAGCTTCATTGCCGAGAGGTGTATACAGGCACCGATTCTGATGTAAGTGAGAAGCATTGGAGGAATGGAGTACAGTAACAGTTCAGGAAAAGAGACGCCTTGTGTTCAAGCTGCCTTTAGATGAAGTGCTAGGTCACTCGGGTTCTCTGGGCTTTTATCCTTGCCCACAGAAGTCGCTAATCAATTACTTGAGTCTATTCCTAACACGCCATGTAACAAGAAGACAAACTTATACACTTTTTATACGAGAATACTTTTACTACCTGGTATGACATGTGTGCTAACATGCTTCTATTAGCATGCTTTGTATGCTAGTCTACGTATACGAGCATGCTAGATACCCAGGAACCATCGTGCCTGATTGGCATGCATCAGCGAGTAAGCTAGATTAACCCAAGAACCGCCGTAATTAGGCCAACAGCAACTGAAAGGTCTCCTGGGGATTGATGTAAGGCGCACACACATCCACGTTCGTACGGGATGAGCTCGACACGTCATGGGAGAGAAGGAACTCTAGAAGCTTCTACCTAGAATGCCAGATATGATTGACAAATTGACATCACTGTGCACTTCGAGGTTTCGCAGAAGATCAAACAGGCTGCTTGCTTGCCCTGGCCCTCCGACCCCACCTCCCCAGGTCATCGAGTCATCAACTCCCTTACTGGTAGCCCAGGCCACTGAAGGATCCCATTGCAGGCCAGGTACTAGTAGTCTGGGGTAAGGTAGATTCCAGGGATCCCCATGCAAGCTACTAGTAGCCCATGTTAAGGTCATCGAGATAATCCCATTACAAGCTACTAGCAGGATTGGAGTTGATGACTTGATAATTTGACTACGGGCTACTAGTAGCTTGGATTTGTATTACTGTAATGGAGGGCTATATCTACATCCATACCTGACTTCAGCGCCGGCCGTGGGCGTGCAGTACCGAATACTATCACCTTCCTAGAAATCAATGGAATCCTTGGGCCCGCGGAACATCCTATTGCAGACAGCCCGTACCGGTACCTTCCAAAAAGCAAGAAATGCTCCGACGCCGGCCGCTCCCAAATCCTCACTACGCCCAACACAGTGAAGTAGGCTTGTGATAGCGTGGTGTGTTGGCAGAGTCCTTGCGACGCCTCTCGGGCTACGCAGCCACTCTCATCTTTTTGGGCACGCACACTCGCGCTCGAAATTGAAATACCTGCATAATCACGAAAGCGAATACAACTATGAGGATTTCATTGGACAAACAAATCTGAGCGACCTGCCGCCTTGAACAGCACCTGATACAAAAAATGCCGCAGAATGATGTCTCTGATGTGCAACGAATAGGATAAAGCTCATGCCGGACACTCATGGGTGGCACATGACGTGCGTGTCGATGATCGGTGTGTGGGATGTGCACCAGTGAATCCTTCACGAAGCTATATGCCTATGATTGGAAGAGACTCAAGTGACACCTAGTGTGGCTACTTGCTAGAGTCTGGATTCGTGCAAGTTTACTGATAAGCGGGGGGCGTAATGCAACCGGTGTGCTATTTCTGCATATTACCACAGTTGCATGATCACAAACATGTGAAAGTGTTCTCTTGTCTCGCTAGAAATAGCCCAAAGACGAATTCAGTGTAGAACAGAAGTATGGCGACAGTCGTGTTATGGGAAAAATATGCTTGGGCAAGGGGAACAGTCTGGATATGTCTACTTGCTAATATGCGCTTCAGTCTCAGTGTGATTAGAACTCATATTGTTATGAATGATAGCACCCCAAGGCCGCATTTCTTGTTCGCAGTAATGCCTTAGTAACTGTTGATCCCAGAACAAGAATGTTCCAGAGAGTACGTATTCATAAAGTTCAGGCAAAAGCACGTAAAATACACACACTTCAATGTACCTACACCTGTTCTGTTGATCCCGTTACTGCCAAGACTGCCGGGAATCCGAATGATCAGAAGATACTTGGACCTGAAACATTGAAGATGAAGAAAAGACACATGGACGAATCAATAACGTCATAACCAATGCATTCATGCCCAACCCCGCAAAGGTTCAATACTCACCGTCTTTTCACGTGCGTCTATGACCAGCCACATTTCCAATCGTATCCAATCAGAGAACCACAGTTATCAAGCATCCATTCCTACGCTATAGGAATGACTTGGCTTTAAGCCAAAAGGCTTGCTTCAATGTGCTAGGACGATACGAATATACATGGGGATACGTAATACCAACCATAAAAATAGCTTTGCTCAAGATCTTTCTTCTCCGTCGATGTTTCACGACAGATACACCCGCTTGTCAACATGTACACAATTTCTACCTCTGCCTTCAATATTGACAACCTAAAGTTTGTCATCTACCCAACCGGCTTCGCCTGCGTCATTATTCTGTGGGCGATATACTGCATTCTGGTTGCTCTATACAATGTTTCACCTCTCCATCCGCTGTTTCACATACCAGGCCCAAGACTAGCGGCTGCGAGCTACATCTATGAAGCCTATCATGACTGGTGGCGAGGAGGGAAGTTTGGTCATGAGATACGTCGAATGCATGAGTGTTATGGTGAGTTTTGTGAATCATGCTTGAGTTTCGCTGATGATAGTCAGGTCCAATTGTGAGAATTAATCCCGATGAGCTACACTGCTCTGACCCTGCCTTTACCGACCATATTTATGCTGGTTCAGGGCAGATCCGCGATAAATGGTTACATCAAATGAACAGCAGCGGCGTTGGCCCCATATCGTCATCAACTTTCTCAACCATCCCTCATGAACTCCATCGCGCTCGCAGGGCCGCAGTATCGAAATTTTTCTCGCGCCGACAGGTCCTTCAATACGAAGATGAGGTATATGAACTTGCCTGTCTTACAGTGGATAAGATGCTTCGTTGGGCCGGCAAGGAACCCTTCGACGTAAGAGAGGCCTATAATTGTTTTACTGCGGATGTTATTTCACAATACGCTTTCGGTCAGCCAGTGGGATTTGTCTCACAAAGTGGTTGGAAGCCTAATTTTGCAACCTGGATTAAGCCATTTACCAGATGTGTGCATATGTTCAGATTCAATGCACCCATCAGGATATTGGCTGGCGCTCTCCCTCGGTTTGCAGAGTATATGAGTGAAGACTTCAAGCCGTTTGTACGACAGTTGAACGTTACTATTCCAGGCTATATCGACGCGGCCAAAGAAACACCGGGCAAAGGAAGAATCTTTACAGAACTCATCCAATCGAACTTACTTACCGAATCGGACAAGTCTATCTCACGGCTTTCTGGTGAAGGATTCCTCCTGTTTGGCGCAGGCACTGAAACGACTTCTGTAAGTTACAATCTATCTGTTGAGGGAGAATTCCAGGTTTAATCATGACTCATAGGCAGTACTGGCTGTCACCACATACCGACTTCTTGCTGAGCCTGCGATATACGCCAATCTAATGAAAGATTTGGATGGCATCGATCCTTGCAACCTCAGATTGATTGAACTCGAGCGCCGACCTTACTTTTGGGCTGTCATTCACGAAGCCTTACGAATGATGCCGGGAGTTGCCATGCGGTCTGCAAGAATTGCCCGTAACGAGGACTTGATCTACAAAAGCCGAGACGGTGACGCGTGGGTTATTCCAAAAGGGACTCCCATCGCAATGTCCTCGATGGTTAATCATTGGGACCAAGAACTGTTCCCAAATCCCGATGAGTTCCTCCCCGAGCGATGGTTGATAGATGGCGAGCCGAACAAGACTCTCCAAAAAAGGTTGATCTCTTTTGGCAAGGGTAGTCGCTCATGCCTTGGCGAGAAGTAAGTTGTTCATTCTCTTATCACTCCAGCTACTAATTCGAACAAAGCTTGGCATATTGTGAGCTATATATCATGTTGGCGTTGATGGCATTCCGTGTTCTCCCCAGAGCGCGCCTACACAATTCGACCATTGAAAATATTCAGTACGATCATGAATTGATTGTGATTCAGTCAAAGAAGGGTCCGATTTCAGTCATGCTAGAGCTATCGTAAGGCTTTGTGTTGCTCTGTCGATCGCGACTCGTGACGACAGGATTATTAGTTCGGGATGATGGACGGGTGAAGCTGCTGAGGAGCTTGCCGTTTGAGTACATTGTAACTTTGCCTTAGAGACCAATACTAATTTGTTTCAATAATGTTTTCCTCCTCCTTGATCATAGACTCGACAACCGGGAAGGCTAGGATCTTCCTCTAGTTAGTCAATACGTATCCCGCTTCACCGGACTAAGCATGGAGATGTCAGAAAAGATTTGCCAGCCAAGTAAGTACAATACCTCACCCCAAATTTGTGATTGTATGAGTCTTCTATTGTCCACTGCTTGGCGGAAAACCGTAATAATTCCGAGTCACTATCGGAGACGGGGCCGAGGCCTTGTTCCGATGCCCTCGCTGGCAAGTTAGACGACCATCCCCTCATAGATCTATTAACTTGATATACCGGCAAGGCCCCAAGGAAAACGCTGGGCTTGTTGATTGGGCTTGATCCGAAACTGGCCACGTGGGATACGCGTCCGCCGGGGACTCACGGTCTGACAATAACTGGTTGATTTGTGCCATTCATTAGCTGTGTTCTATTGCTCAATGCCATGCAACATGACTCTGTCTGTGTGTTGAAAAACTGCCGTAGTGCCCCTCCGTATGCTTATTCACTCACCACCGGAGTATAAATTCCTGATAATTGGGACGATGCCTGAAATGTACACATGTGAGAAATTTCGCAGCAAAACCGGCAGAGGTCCTCCTTGAAGGGGAATATATATATGAGTGACCCTGAAAACGACAGTCACATTAGCGACATCCGGTAAAGTCATACCCGCTTCGGTACGTAACAGATACGAAGATGGACTCTTGCTGGTGATGTTCCTTGGAAGCTTGGTACTAGCTAAGAACAGTATGATTCTCGTGAAAGTCGAGTAGAGCAAACTCGAAGCTCTTGCTTCTCTCAATTGGGCTAGCGGCGGAAGGACATCGGGCTATTAGCCAGTTGTACTTCACGCAAGAACGACTCTCGAGTTTCTCAAGTTCCCGTATAAATATTTCCTTGCGCTCGTCGGTGGCATCGACTCGAAAGCAAAAGAATACTGCCGTAGAACCATAGGGTCAGGTTCAGCTTAGATAAGGGATAGATCAATCGAATTATATTAAAAACCAGACCTAGAGATAATATTGGCTCCATGGCTGAAGAGTGATCACGAGAAGAAGGCTGACATTGCAATCTACGGTGAGGGGTTCTAATTTAAGAATTGTCTACACGCGATAATACGCTGCTGGAAACTTGCGACCGAGTTTCCAGGGCTCGAATGTTCGTCAGAATAGAGTAAAGCTATGTGGTCCATGTGACGAGATGATCGAAATGCTATAAGGCTTGTGTACAACATCACGACTAAGGATTTTTGTAGCCAGGAGGTCAGCCCCGGACATGGCTAACTCACTTGATCAGCACTAAATACCGACGTCGAAAAATTGACTCCATAGATCTTTATTCAGAGATTCAATCAAGCTAGAGTGTTATAACAGTGATAGTTACGTGACGTCTAAAACCCTAGCTCAGTCGAACTCACCCATCGTTCCAATACCTGAAATGGTACCGTGCGGAGGTGAGTCAGTAGTGCAACGCGAATATCAACCCCACTGTTACAATTGTGACTGCACCTCCAAGCGGTGCTGGCTGGGAAATGGTGTATGCCTTTGGCTAGGCGACTTTGTAGAGCTGAAGAGTCACTACAAGCCAATATTTGTCAACTGGTTTGGACCACGGTTGCAAGGAGCTGGCAAGCCCTACATCTTCAAGCCACAAAAGAACACCTTAAAGACCATCTGACCCCCAACTGCGAACCTAAGCCTAAAATCGATAGACATTCAAGTTATAGAATAGGACATCGTTAGGTTGCTTTTGAGCGTCTCTATTGAAAGAGAATAATGTGCGTCGATACCTAGATAGGAAAAAGGACAGTCCCAGCAAAAACGAGCGGTAAGAAGCGAAGCCCTAGAATCCACAGAGAATGCAAAGCACCTCAGTCAGGAGGAGTGGTGACAATATATCACTTACCTAGTCTAATTATAGAGGAGATACCAGTGGACAAACTCGCGGGAGATAAGGTTGACCTGCAAGAGAGATTTTGCGAGGTAGTGCTGAGCGTTGCTTAGAGGCGATGTCCCTAATTTTCTCTCCAAATGACTTATTACTCGCTCAATGTACAACGCGTAAGGATTGCCCTGATAAAGCTTAAGGATTACATTGCAATTCTAAAACAATCGATGTAGTGCACATGCAAAATGTTTAGGTAATGAATATTTATTTTACCTCAAAGTAATATACAACTATGTACCTAAGTGATCGAGTTATTACATTGAGCTCGTTCTCTTAAAATGCCGCAGACCTGGGCTAAAGACCCGAGCCCATCGGTGATGCGAAGGCAATACACACATATTCCCCCAGTTTCTCGCCGGTTTGGCGCCCCTAATGGAGAGTTAGAAACTTAGAAGGAGAGAGTGTTGCCAGCAGCTCCGTCAACTGCGCTCTTAACGCTGGCGCTGCCGACAAGAGTGTATTGGTAGGGGACAGAGAAAGCGCTGCCGGTGGGGGCATCGTTGGTGCTGTCACCAAGGTCAACATCGTTGACAGCGGCAGTGCCAGTCTCGTCAGAGTCCTGGCTGGTGATGGCCTTCTTGACATTCTCGAACTGGGTAGACTCGACAAGAACCTCAGCACCCATGCGAGTGTTAACGCCGGAGGTTTCAACATCGGCGTAGTAGTTGTTGAAGATGTGGGCGGTACCGAATCGAACAGAGGGGCAACGAGAGCCAACGTTGGCCCACTTGTTGTTGGCGTAGGTAACGTGGAGAGCGCCGGTATCCTCATCAGCATTGCTGTCCGAGTGGCCAACAAGCGAGTTCTTGTAGTGATCGTGGAAGTGGGTGTTGGACACGGTAACCCAGTCGGCGGCGTGGGTAATGTCGAGGAGACCATCGTAGAAGTCCTTGCCGTTGTCTCGGTCGGAGGAGAGGTCGCAGTGGTCGACCCAGACGTTGGTGGAGGCCTGGATGCCAATGGCATCGCCGTTGTCGGCGACAACCTTGGAGATGGCAAGGTTACGGACGATGACGTTGGAGACATCCTTGATGTAGAGACCGACTCCAACCAGCGAGGCGCCAGCGTTGCCAACAATGGTCTTGTCAGAGCCAACGCGGATCTTGGCGCCGCCGGAGATCTCGCCCTCGACAACAATGACGTAGGCCTCATCAGCCTCGGCAGCAGAGCTGAACTCGGAGAGCGAGGACACAGTGGTGGTGGTGCCACCAGAGCCGCCAGTAGTTCCGCCGTTGGTGCTGGCGTAGCCAATGTCACAGGCGTCGGTGATGGTGGCACGCTTGGCGATGGAGCGGTCGACCTTGTGGAAGGTGGGCGTGGGGCTGGCAACGGCAGCGCCAATGACGGCAGCCAGAGGAGAGTACTTGGAGAATCTCATGATGAATGCTGGTGGTTGACGAGGTGTTGAGGTTTGTGGTGGTTGTATAAAAGAGTGAAGCAGCAAGTAATGCAGGGAACCAGTCCACTGTGAAATAGAAACGAATGTTGGAAAAGGGTGGAAAGAAGGAAGCTGAGATGGACGAGTGTCTGTCTTAGGGAGGAAAGAAAAGCCTGAATTAGAGATGCCATTGCGAGTCTTTTATATCCCATGGCCTCACCGCGACGTGCGGTAGTTGACGATGTTGGCCGGGATTACAGGAGGCTCAGTTGAGCGAAGCTAGCGGGCAGACCAAACATGGCTCAAGGCGGGGCCAAAAAGTGCACGAATGACAAGTATTGCCGGGTGGAGGCGTCGACCGCGAGAGGCCCGATGTGGATGGGGTCATTGTTGGGAATTGAGTGTCTTTGGCGGCAGCATTGCGTGGCCATGGCTGGTTTGGACACGGAGCGGCGTCGATATTCCATGCTCGAAACAAGGCGACTGAAACGGGGAAAAGGGATGAAACGAGGTCGACAAGGGACCCTTGTACGCAGCTGAACTAAGTCGTACTACGTAGTAAGCATCAATGGCAAGCATCAATGGGAAGCTTGGATGTCGTGGATCCTGATGGATGTCATGGATCATGATGGATGTCACGGCCACCGATCCCCCCGGTGTTTATGCTCCAATCAGGTAATACCGCCGATGATTCCCGATTTAATCCATCACTCACATTGCTTGGCGCGATGGGGGTAGAATTGATTGTCAAGCCGAGTTGCTTGATGGAGGCTGATCCAAGTGACCATTGCGACTCAATTCGCCTCACCAGCAACACCATCTCGCAAGACGCGCCCATCTCCGCATTACGCCTTCTTCCAAAGCCAGGTTTCCGGAGCCCATTTCCCCGTCCGGAGAGAACAAGACGGAAACGATCATCGCCAACAAAAACTCCGTCGCATGCACCCCGCTCGCGTCGCATTCCGTGCCTCCCTCCTGGCCCTTGCACCGTTTCATCGGGACCCAGTATTGCGGTGTCGGCGTACATTTAGTGCATGGTAGGCCTGCACGGGCTCAGCGTACAGGGCACCTATGGAGGCTCTCCTGAGATTCACGAAACCCATCTTGCCGCGCGCAAATGAAGACATGACGCAGTGCGTGCTGGTTGGTGGTGGAGAAGCTGGCAGCTGCCAAGTCTTGGGAAACATTGAGCAATGAGCCTTTGAAGATGAGCCCATTTCACTTATTTTCAGAGAGGTTTCACGGTCCGATGGTGGGGAGGGGGAAAATACTTCAAAGCAAACCCACCAGAATTATTTGTTTCTGCGATGAACCACATTTCCCAACGAAATTCTATGTGGATGAATAGAACGGGGACTACATACAGGGACCATCGAAGGCGGCACCCAAACGCTAGAGGCCATTGGAGGCTTTAAGAGACGGCCGGAAATAGTACGTACGCGTACAAACATGCCTGTCACAGTATTCGGCGGTAAGCTTCTCCAGGAGTGAAGCTAGGTGACAACGAACATTCACCCCTTTTCCTGTCAATGTTCCAGAGCTAGGATCTACCCGAACTCCACACTAAACGGGATTAACTTGGCACCTTAACTCTGTGGTCGGGCTGTGGTCCAGCCGCCTACAATAAACGAAGATATGATGGAAATCTACCTAGAGATTATAACCGATAATGACGCACTAAGTGAAGATACGAGAGGATTGTTTTAATATTCCAGCTATTTAATTCTACTGATGGGTAAAATCCGATTTTAAGGTGCTTTCCCGGGTAACATATCGATTTGGCAAACTTTGATGCATCCACCTAGTCACATAAACGTAGGGTAGGTAGATGTGCTTGTTGAACAGGAATATCCGGAAATACGTGAGCTCTCTAGCGGAGCGTTCCAGTTTTGCAATTACCAGTGCTTTATTGAAGAGGTCAGTCACCCCTCGTTCATTACCGCGGAGTTCTCTCCAAAATCTCTCCCGGATTCATTTTCTCAAAGGCTTATGCTACGTCATGTTGCGATCTAATTTCTGCATCAATGGTCAGTGACAGTGACATACAATGACCCACCATGGGGTCATTTTCCATTTAGAGTACCTAATTCGCCGTGATGCTTAAAGAAGGAACCCTTTAAGCATATCATCATCAATGTGGTGGGACTACGCTCTTGTTGCTCGTGTTTTTGCCGTGTTAGCCGTGAAATGGAATGACGATCCACTAAAAATAAGTACGCGAGCGCTTGGCGCGTTGCAATTGAAACGCCTCCTGTCAACGACGGCAGCCAGATGTAGTCGGCGTTTTTCATACTTGAGCTAGATTACATAACTTCATTCTGATGGATAGTCTGGTTCGAATTTATCCTTGTGATACACTATTTTGGGAGTGACATCTCAATCGGCGGCTTAGGTGGGCCATGCATGCCTGGATAACAACACCGACCCGCTCATGCTACCTCGCCTGACAGCGTCGACGGAATTTGCGAGGTGACAATATTCTACATCCATGACAGTTCCTCAGTGGGTTTACGTTGCGAGGGTCATCTATTTTTTGTTATTATTTCATTCATATTTTCTTTGTTATTTTGTGTGGCTTTTGCTAAGCCATCGCTGAACCTCAGTTTACCAACATATTTATTCTTCGATGTCACAATATGTTGTAAAAGAGGGACACGATTCCGAGAGGGTTCAATAGAATCCCAGGAGTCCATAGAGTCCATCAAAGCCTGCTGTTAAGAGGTGCCGCCCTCCCAAAGTATTTCGGGCTTCAAGCCCATTTCTATAGCTTCAAATTTTCAGACCAGGAGGTGATTTGTATGTGAGCGCCTAGCCCCCAAAAGCAAGCCTGGTTAAACGATTGAACCAACAACTGCTCTCGGCGGCGTGATTGATTTGCCAAAACTTCTGGTCGATGAGGGATACAGAGTCATTGTTGCTCCCGTCGCCATAACTGGGAGCGCGCCTGTGAACTGCACACGCAGCTCACTTTCGGGAGGTATATTGAAGTGGAAGCTGTTTTTGTTCTCTTGCCAACTACTCATAGATTCAGGACGGTCTGCCTAAAATAGGCTATGTCAATGAGATATACTATGTCAACGTTGACTACGGCACTTATTTTGCGGCAGATCCAACTTCGACTTTTTGTCAGCTCATGAAACATCACAGAACTCAAGGGACATCGCCATAGGTCTGGCGGCGAGGCTCTTCGCTACAGCCTCTTTCTACTAGATAAAAGAACTTAAGACCTTCAACTTGATCACTGAGGATTTTGCGAGAAGAAAGACGAGACATTCCAGGACATGGTCAAAAGCTTCGAATCCGACGACGGCCCTGTGTGGAAGTGCCTGGATTCTAAAAATACCGATCTCTACGACAACAAAATTGAAGGCGTTGACCAGCTGTCTGAGAAACAGAAAGCTTTAAAAGTGTCACCTCAAGTCTTCTACCTCAGTCTTTCATTTCATGAAAGAAATCACTTCCCAAAGGGTTGGCCCGCTTGGGGAATCGAAGCACTTTACTCTTTTTCCACCAACATCGCGGAGCATCACGGATCAAATCTCAATCCTAGGGCCGCTGAAAAAGTTCTCGTCAATGCATTCACGGACCTTGGATGCGTAGGCCTCAAAGCTGTCACTAAGTTTCGCTCTTTCGTAGAGTGGCTAACTGAGGCAGTTGTCACACGGCTGCTTGAGAACATGAGCTGTCACCTGGTGCTTCCTAAACTAGGAGCGCATATGCCGTGATCCGATGTCATGCCGGCCTTGTTACCATTTGCATACGCTATGGGAGGTCAGAAGCCTACAGCTCCACAGATGGAAATCCTGGGACCAGATCCGGGGGACTGGAACTTGAACGACGGTATTGTCAACATTGGGTCTATGTCCGGCCCAAAGAGTTTTGTCAAGCGTCTCATGCCTCCCTCACTTTGATCTTGGAAATGCTGAAAAAAAGGCAGTTTATCGGCACCTAGGAGTCAGCGACCAAATAGATCATGCAGATGAGATTGGGGTGTTCATTGAACCGGATACAGTGCGTCTCACGAATTGTTCTCTATCTCATCATCTACCAAGTTGAATTCAGGGAGCTCTCATGCAAGATAATTATTGGAATACCGCAAGCCTGATATCAAGACTTCCATTTGATAATCCAGGCATCTAATTAAGCATCACTTTTATGATTGGTACGGTGTTTCGCTCCTGGGGCGCGTCTTATGTATGTATAATCTTAGGGGAGAATAGTTTAGATTGAATGAAGAATGTCATAATTGTTCCATCATCACTAGGCTACCATCAATCATGAGATTAACATTGTGGTTGCACTGCCATCCATACCATGAATCGAGTTAACTAAATAACTACTTCGACATCACAGAGATCGACTTCCTTGAAAGTCTTGTAGTTTGAGCGACCATCAAGGATCTATTTGAGTTGCTGGCTGTCTTTCTTCAAAGGTAACAAGCAGGCTTTTGTTTAGCACTGCAGCAACCCATTCTTTTCTGGCGGGTAGCGAGGCAAGGCGCCATTGAGTAGAGGGGTCGCAAACGACTGGACCGCCCTCTGAATCAGACGACTGAAAGCGAAATCGTCTAACCAGTTGTGATACACTGAGATACAGTTCGTAATATGAGAAACTTAGGCTGAAGTTAACAACTAGAAAGCACTCATTAGGCGGATAAGTGGAGGCTTACTGAACACCCATACAACTATTTGTTCCCTTGGAGAATGGTATGTAGTATTGATCTCTCAAAGAATCGTCTTTGAAGGTAGACCCATCGACTTCAATCCATCGATACGGGTCAAAAAGCTCAGGCATGGGGAAAGCTTTCTCATCTCTTAGGTACCAGATGGGGGACGAAGTTAAAATAGTCTGTTCTTTCGTAAGCATAGATTCCATAAATGGGAACTGCAGGAAATTAAAGAAAGTCGTACCCCTTCTGGTATTTGGCTTCCAAACAACTCCACACCGCCCTCGGGAACAACCCGAGGCAGCATTGCAGCTGCTGTTCCTCCCCATCTAATCCCTTCCTTGACACAGGCTCGCAGCCTTGGAATATTCTCCAAGACTGTCATTTCAGTAGAGAATTCTACTTCAAGCAAATCCTGATAGAGCGCATCCTGGTACAGAGGGTTCCATCCTAACGCAAACAAAATATGTGCAAGGGAACCTGAAGTAGTGTCTGTTCCAGGACCAAGATTTTCCTTCGCCTCTGAAAGCGCAGTTTCTGGGTGTAGTCCGGAGTTAACCAACACCTGGATCAGATTCGGGAAAATCGACCGAGAAGGCTTCGTAAATTCCATGGCTGCGCCCCAAGCATACTTAGTCCACTGGGCGACTGTTAGCTTCACATTCCCCATTTATAAGACTTCTTCTTACTTCGTCAAATTCGTCCAGGGCATGGCGATATAGGGATCGAATACCGGTCATCTGATATACTAAGTTTTCAAACTGCTCCCATGCTTCACAGGTAGCAGGAAAAGTTGTGAGCTATAAGTTGACGCTTCTTGTTAGAGCATGAAATGGCGCCGCGAACTCAGAGATACATACCATCGGCATCCGAGTTGCTTTCTCGTCATTCTTTGCCACCATCGCTAATCCATCACCTCGTGCCCAAGCATCAATTGCATTTAGCGAGTTTCCGAATGAGAAGCCGGCTATAATTTTTGCGATGACTCGTTAGATATGCTAATGGGGAGCAATGGAACTTGCTCACATATGATGTCGGCCTCCAGTGCACGGCACGCTGAATTTATATCGATGGCTTTATTCTTCTTGACGAGCGCGTCCGCAAATAAGCGGATATGATGAACCATCAAAGACTCTAATTTCGACATCTTGCTTCGGTTGAATAGCTGGCCCATCATTCTCCGTCGGTTGGAATGTTCCCGCGAATTACTTTGTGAGGCAGTGAGTTAGGTGAGACGAGGGCTAGTAGAATAACGAAGCCTACGTAATGGAAAAGAGAGCCGGATGCCCATCCTGCACAAATTGACCATACACTCTTGGGTCCTTTCGGAATCCACTGTTCACTTTGTGTACCGTGTCATAAACATCTAGAGAGTAAAAGGAGAGCTCTCGTGGGCCTATTTGGATGAGGGGCCCTAAGCGCGTAAGTGAAAGTGGGAATAATCTGGTATCCAATGAAGCCAACCAAGTTTCTTATGTAGTGAAGGAAGATCCAGGGTGATAGTTCCCCAATATTCGCGAGGAAATGCCCATAGCAGCCGAGAGTATGGCGCACCTGCCCCTGCATTGGGAATCGCCGATAGCGGTGATGTGTACGCTTGGAGGCAAAGCTCTCAGCGTATTAGCGTTTTGGTTCAATCGCAAATCATACACCGACTGACCTTGAAAAGCTGGAACGCAAAAACAATGAGCAACGTGCTGGTAGCGATTAAAATGAGGGCCATGATGAAGCGGTTGCTGAATGAGTTTGAAACTCCAATACGACGGGCTGTCTGAATTTGTGGTCAGCCCAACCAACGGTTATCAATTTAGTATTTTAGACATGGGCTATCATGCAAGCTGGCAGGCACATTGCGTGATGTATCAATCCCGTTCGGGCCTGCAAAGACCAAGCGAGTAAGCTCTAGACCGAGGCTCTTTTGCTTGAAGAAAGTGCCCATGACTCACATTATTGCAGTCGGCATGGATTGTTGCTCAGGTCACCCGCAGCGCCATCCAGTATGGTGACATATGGAGACTCGATTGCGTAAACATAAGGCCCCGCAGGACTACTTACATGTTCCAGAGAGCCGACCTTGAAGAGGGTCTGCTTACCGGATTGACTGCCATAATAGGTTTAGATAGGTAGGTCTATTGGAACATTTTCCTTGCAGGTTAAATTTCCGTGATGTCCGCGTGTCTTTGCTAGTCCCGACTTGCCATAAGACCGTCGCGGGACAAATCTCTATAGGCTTGACAATTACAAGCCTAACCATCCTGGTTCTGCTTCGGCGAATTCCCAGGTCTCGATTGATTCCACCATTACCACCCCCACTTTACGTGATCTGTAGACAGAGTCTCTATTGGGTATGGAGATGGGTGGACACCTAGAGAAACCGACTGCCCATAGCGTCAGGCCCACATGAAATGGGCAGTGCATTAAGTATCCCGCAAAATTCTGCGAAGAGGAAACAAAGTCAAACGGATCATTCCAGCAAGTATCAGTGATGGCAGACAAACAGCAAGACCCAGCAGGAATTCTCCCAGCTAAGGGGACGGAGGGCGGAGAAGAACTTGAAGGGGATGCAGCTGACGCGCGAGTTTTGGTAAGAGTTGCTCATCATTTCTGGCCTTGAATTGTCGCTCACCAATTGTCAACACAGGAAAACCTCGGATACAAACCCGTCAGTTTGTTTACATTGAGTAATAGCCATACAAATTAATTGACAGTATTAGGTTTTGCACCGGACCTTCAACGTCTTCCATAATTTCGCGACGACGTTTGGTAAGCCAAACCTGACCGAGATCCAAGATGAGCTCTTCACTTACTTTGGACAGCGGCTCTCTACTTTATTGGCGGTGTGCGAGTCACATTTTCGACTGGCATAGCAGCTGGAGGCAACCTTGCATATTGGTTTGAGATATCATCGCCGTTAGGTTTGTGCAGTGTTGACTAATTCATGTCTTGGTAGGACGAGTTTCCTGGTAACCTGTGTCTTCACTTTCATCACGGCCGCAGTGATTGCCGAAATATGCTCATCGCTGCCTTTGGCGGGCTCCATCTACCTGTGGGCTGCTGAGGCCGGGGGCCCGCGATTTGGAAGGCTATTCGGCTTCGTTGTTGCATGGTGGAGCACTACAGCGTGGACGACGTTTTGTGCGAGTAAGTTTGCATGATATCCCACAATGGCATCATGTCGTCGTCTAATACTATTCCAGGCAATACGCAAGCTGCTGTCAACTACATGCTTTCCGTGGGTCAAACAAAGTGTTCAATCAATCCACATTCATGATGCTAATATGAGAGGGTTAGGAAATTGTCGTATTCAACGTCGACTTCCCATCTGATAGCTCTAGCATCAAGTTCCGTGCCGTGCAGTGGATCTGCACTGAGGTCATGTTGGCTCTGGCGGCAATTTGGAATCTGCTGCCGCGTAAGTATTGCCCACCCGTCGCAATCTTAGCTTTAAATCTCACTTTCTGGACAGCTCGTTATTTCAAGTGGATTTTCTACTTGTCCACAGGCTCCGTGCTATTGGACTTTGTTCTCAATTTAATTTGGCTGCCTGTGGCCGCCAGCAAAACCTACGGATTCCGTTCGACACACGATGCCTTCATGACCACCTATAATGGCACAGGCGCACCGGCAGGCTGGAACTGGTGTCTTTCCTATCTTGCAACTGCGGGGATTCTCATTGGATTCGATGCTTCTGGCCATGTTGCTGAGGAAACAAAGAATGCCAGCGTTGCTGCTGCGAGAGGCATCTTTTGGAGCACGATTGCAAGTGGACTGGGCGGCTTTGTTGTGGTGATCCTTTTTCTGTTCTGTGTGGTAAGTATTAAGGTGCCAGTTAAGAAACGCTCCGGAAAACTAATACGGCATCATTCAGCCCGATGCTGAAACGCTTTTCTCGTTTGGAGGCGCACAGCCCTTCGTACCGCTATATGCAGCTATTCTCGGAGACAGAGCGCATATCATTATGAACATTATTTGCATCGTCGCTCTTTGGTTTGTATGAGCACCTTCTCCACGATCCATCGGTTCCGTGGCTCCAAATTAATAATATACTCATCACTAACCTACGACAGAATACGGCCATTGCCGTCCTAGCTGCCTCTAGGCTCGTGTTTGCGGTGGCCAGAGACGGAGTCTTGCCATTTTCCCCCTGGGTTTCTCGAGTTGTGGATGGACAGCCTCGCAACGCCGTCATCGTGGTGTGGGTGGTTTCTTCCATAATCACCTGTACCATTTTGCCATCATCAGTCGCCTTTACTTCCCTTGTATCTGCAGCGGGGGTTCCTTCAGCCGCAGCATATGGGCTCATCTGTCTTGGGCGCTTATTTTTAACACCAAACAGATTCCCCAAGCCTGCATGGAGTCTTGGCCGCCTCAGCAAGCCGTTCCAAGCCATCGCGGTATTGTGGAACGGGTGGGTTGTGGCGGTTCTCTTTTCTCCATACGCTTTCCCAGTCCAAGGAGCGACTTTGAACTATGCCCCAGTCATCATGGCTATTGTCACAATCTTTGCTCTTCTTTCGTGGTGGCTCATCCCGGCCGAAGAATGGCTTCCCAGCCAACGAATTCAAGCGACCCTTGAAGCCCCGGATATTGACGAGACGCCGACAAATGCAGACCAAACATCCACCGATAACGAGGCAATTATACGCTAGTTAATCTAGTGTATGAGGGATTGAACAAAGGGCCGGCTCTATTGATCACCACACAGCTTTTTGATACAGGCATACTCTTGCTATTGATTCCTCATACTGCCACTACCGGAGGATTTGTCATAGCCCTAGGCCATGGTTCATCGAGCTTGAGGAAATACTTGAACTATCGTCTGAGATAGATTCATAGAACGCGACATGAGATCCTTAGCAGTTAGCGGACTGGGCTTTCGACGAAGCAAGCATGACCGTCTTTCCATTTCTAATCGGTATATTCATATGTAGATGTAGATATTATCACCAAATAATGCAGCTGAAAATAGTGGCAATCCAGTTATAAAGTGTCATGTAGTGCAGGGTCTCAGAGCATCCTCAAACAAGTGACTGTCGCAGTGATGCCACCAAGTTCCATCACATTCAAAATTTCGCCAAATCTTGACTCACCCTACAATCACCCGATGGTTCATCCAGATCTCGCTCTTCAGATCGCATCAGCAGTATTCCTGAAAGTTATTTTGGAATTCTCGGTTATCAGGAATGTATTGGCGATTAGTGTGTCCTTGGCACTCTAAACAAGAACGTAGTGGCCTCGTTACGGTATGTGACTCGATCAAGCATTTCCCGTTTCGACCGTTTTGGGGTTCCGCGTGCCAAATGAAGTATGAATCAGCTTCGGGTATCTCAAGTACCTGGACGCTAAAGCAGCTGAGGGTGAGCCATTTGCAACCTGCCGTCACACCCACTTTCAGGATAGTGACAAGTTCACTAAGCTTAAAATCTTTGAAGATTTTTGTGTCAGCTGAACCGTTAAATGTTTTGTCAATATTGTCTTGTTTAACTCAAAACAGCCCCGTTGGGAAGCCTCTCCTGCGCCGTGTCAAAGCCACAATCAGACGCGTCAGCAGAAGCAAGCTTGGTAACTGGCTAGGAACCGAATTGTTTGGCGAACAGCGGAACACACAGCGGAATCTAGATCCTAAATATGTCTTGGCCTTCCCTTAAGACACATTAATACAACGTGGTGGTACGGGTCGGCTGGTCTGGACCGTCCCGCGTTCCATGTAGCCATTCCACGCCTCCTTGGCATCGGAAGACGATATGGTATATAGGAAGCCGTTCAATGTTGTTCTTGTCTCCTATTATCATCCATACTCTACTCCTCTTCAATCCGATTGCGGGCTTCCTAGATCTTTGTTCGGCGTTGGATTTGCGATTGCAACTCTCTGCCAGCGCCAACATACTTCCTCTTCCTCATTCAAGTCAAGACATACAATGGCTATCATCAAAATATCCTCTCTTGTTACCATTGTGGCCTCTGTTGTCAACGTTGCCGCCCACGGACATGTCGATTGGCTCATTACCAACGGTGTGGCTTACAGGGGCTATGATGCTCCGGCCTTCTCTTGGAATCCCAACCATGACCCTGTAGTTGGCTGGACTATTGGGGCTACAGATAATGGTTACGTTGAGCCCAACAACTTCGGTGAACCTGATATTATCTGTCATAAGGGTGCCAAGGCAGCGCGAGGTCATGTCACTGTACAGGCGGGAGACAAGATCAACCTGAAATGGAACACATGGCCCGAGTCTCACAAAGGACCTGTTATTGACTACTTGGCCAAGTGCCCGGGTAACTGCGAGGATGCAGACAAGACGCAGCTCGAGTTCTTCAAGATCAGTGTTAGCGGACTGATTGACATGTCTCTCCAGAGCGGGAAGTGGGGGGCCGACGTCCTCGTTGGAAATGGTTTCTCCTGGACGGTCCAGATTCCCGCCAACCTGGCTGCGGGAAACTATGTTTTGCGGCATGAGATCATTGCCCTCCACGGCAGTGGCCAGCCAAATGGCGCCCAGAACTATCCCCAGTGCTTCAACATCAAAGTTACCGGCGGCGGCTCTCTGGCTCCGGCTGGCGTCAAGGGCACGTCGTTGTATAAGTCAAACGACCCCGGTATTTTGTTCAACCTCTACACCACACCACTGTCGTATACAATCCCCGGCCCAACTCTTGTTTCCGGTCTGCCATCTACGGTTGCCCAGGTCGCCACTAGTGCATCTGTCACGTCCAGTGCCACGGTGCCAGGCCAGAGCCAAGGCAGCACGACCGCTTCGCAAACTTCGTCTTCTGCGCCGAATTCGAATATCCAGTCAACTTCAACCACGTCAATAGGCGCTGGGGTTACTACGCTCAGAACTACGACAACATCGTCAAGCATCGCATCTGCAACCTCAACCGAGGGCATCATTTGTGGGCCAATCAGTGGAGGGTTGCCCAAATACAGCCAATGCGGTGGCAAGGACTACACAGGACCTACAGTGTGCGCGTGGGGCTCTACATGTCAAGTGTTGAACCCGTATTACTCCCAGTGTCTTTAGTTGTGCTGGGGGGGGGGGGGGGGGGGGGGGTTGGGATTAGTTAAAGCTTTTGGTTTATCTATCGTGAATGAGTGTGAATGAATAACAACGACGAAAAAGATTAAAATATTCAACTCCGCTGCAGGGAGATGGACCTATAACTGGCAAGTGATTTACATGTAATTCCCATTTAGATTCATACCATCTGAGCCTCTCGAGTCTCGTACGTATGGATATCGAGGCAACGAGTGAGGCGAGAGAATGCCATCTTTGGAAGGTAATTGTTCATATTGTAAAGCCAAATGATATAAACATGTAGGGCAATACTTGGCGAAGAGGGGCAAATTCGGAGTTAATCATGAACCGCTAAAAGTAAAGGCTAGACTGTATACGACTTGGTACTGTGACACTAATGCAACTTGCTGACATTTGGCTCCACTCCTTTTGCAGGATCGACTCCACTCGCTCGCTACGAAGTTATCCAAGCAAAAGCCAAGAAAACAGAGACAAGGAGCATTTGGTGAACAAAGGCAGCCTGAGGAGAGTCAGTAAAGGTAATGATAAGGGAGGATTTGGTGTTAGAAACCCTTGGAACACAGTCGAACGGCTGGAACACAAACCCCTTGCTTAATCTTAATAAGCTACTTCCGAGGTTCATCCCCCGGACCTTTCGGCGTTCGGCCTATCTCCTGATCAAGCTCCGCCACGAGTCAGTGCGGTGTGGTGCAACGAGAGGAGAATCATGTCCTACCCAAACACTAAAGGTAAGCAGGTCGCATAAATATGGACGCTACGTGGTACGCTCAAGCGAGAGGAGCCGGCATCTCTTCCTCCTCCCCTTCCGAACATCACCGAACGTCATGGACCAACTTGACCCCAATTACCCGCTCGTTCTGCTGCAGCCGATGCAGCAGCGATCGGAAGTGCGCAATACCACGGATGATTGGACTGGCGTGACAAGCACAGCCCAGAGGAGAAAACTACAGAACCGGCTTAATCAAAGGGCTCGCCGTTAGTGACGCCATACCCTAGTTCGCTGTAAGATGATCACTCAGCTGACATTCCATCTCTGTGGTTGGGTCTTTAGGAAGAAGAAAGATGGAACTGAACCCAGGTGGCGCTGCAAATAGCAACGCCCATGCGATGTCAGCATCTGCAGCCATGTTTCCTCATTGCGCGGACAGCCTAGTGCGAGCAAAACACCTGGTGGACCGCCATGGTACAGAGGACGCTCGTAAAGATGAGACCTCGCAACGGCTGCGTTGTCATCTAGTAGGCGAAGAGAAGCAGATGATGGTCCGTAAATTTGCGCAACAAGCCTACGTCGAGTACGTGGCGGGGACGCATTGCCTCGGCAACCTCCCAACCTTGATGGGAGTCAACGTCTTCTACGCGCTGTCCCGCAATGCTACAGCTCTGGGCGTTACCGAGCAGTGGCTCCTATGTGATGGCTTGTCACCGTTCTCTTGCCAGGGCCCTGGCATGGGCGTATACTCATTGGAAGCAATGGAAACGCCTACAATTTCCCGTCCCCAGTCCCTCCATCCAACGGGAATGCAGCTTGCCATTCCCCACCACCCCTGGATCGATCTATTCCCTGTGCCTCGATTCCGAGACAACGTCCTGGTTGCCATTACCAAAGCTGACGCAATCGACGAAGATGAGCTGTGCTACGACATGGTCGAAGTCACTGACGGCGGTGTGACAGACAAGGCAGCACTTATTATCTGGGGCGAACCGTGGGATCCGCGGGCCTGGGAGGTGAGCGAGACCTTCTTAAGGAAGTGGGGGTCGTTGCTAGAAGGTTGTTGGGAAATGCAGGAGGCGACAAATTACTGGCGTGCGAAAAGAGGAGAAAAGAGGCTTGCATTTTGATGCGTTATGGACCACATGTGAGGGGCAAGGAGCGCTACGTGTTTACAGTATCATAGTGACGGAAAGGAAACCTTGAATAATTATTGGTATATCTATCAATATCGAGTTAAGTCAGGGCTGCCTCAGGCGCAGTAAAGCCAATGTAAGACCTCCTCTACTCTGCAACAGCAAATCGACTCCGTTTTCTCAAGGCCGCTCCCTTCGACCACAGCACAAATACGCCAATGATGCACCCGGAACACAACCCACCCAGTAAACTTGTACCCTTCGATACCCCAAACGTATCATACAACGGTGTGCTCCACAATACCGAGGCAAGAGCCATGCCGGCACGGCAGAAGGTATTTGCCCCCAGGAGGCTTGCCGCGTACTGCGGATACGCAAGGGACAAATAGACAAAGATGCTCTGGATGATGATGCAAAATCCTCCACTGGAAAGCATCACCCCTATACTCGGAACAATCCAGTGAATGTCCGGTCGGGCAGTCCACGCAAACAGGAAGAGGCCAATGGGAACGAAGAAACTGGCATAAACCGCAGGGACCAGCCGAACCTCGGGTTCCAGGTGTCGGCCTTCACGCACGGCGCGATTGACAACAAAATGGATAAAGGATAGATATGGCACGCCGGCGACAAGGACTGCAACCAGAACCGACATGAAGACAAGTCCCATCTCTCCCCAATTCATGCCATATATGTCAACGTACACGAAAGGGAAGACCTCGAAGAACGAGTAGAAGATGGCGTAAATTAAGCCGCAGTACAGGCTTGTAAAGAGCACAGAAGGGTCGAGAAGGTTGATTTTCCACGGAATCATGAGCGAGTTGCCTGCGATGGTTGCGGCAGAGAGATGCTGTTGCGATATTTCCGACTGGGACTTGTAGTTTGCATTGTTCATCAAGGCGCGGAGTCGAGCAGCGCGGCGGTGAAGAATATTCGCGGCCGAGGTTTCGGGGAGAAAAAGCTTTGGAAGAATGAGAATCAACAGCCATTTTTGCCAAATGAGAATTAAACTTACCATGTTGACGAGAGAGAAGCTCGATATCCAAAGTATTTCCCACATTGCCCATCGCCAGTTTTTTGCGGGAACACTGAACCCAGCAATCATAGGACCTACAGACGGCCCAGCAAGTGGAAAGAATGCCCAAAGATATAAGGCATACGGCATGGCCAGCGGTGCAGTGATGTCGCTGATGGAGCCACCCCCGTTGGCGAGACCCGGCGAACCGAAGAAGCCCTGAAGGAAGCGCAATATCATGAAGCCAGGAATGTTGTCTGCCAGCGCAGTTGGAACCGAAAGCACAACGAACAGTATGAGCGTTGTCACGTACACCAGGTTGCGCCCAATGGACGCAATCTCTGACGGTGGACCGAAAACGAGGGGTCCAAGCCCGTACCCGAGGACGTAGAGACCAAGCCCCAAAGAAGCCGTGACGCTTGAGATGCCGTATATTCTTATAAGTTCGGGAGCGGCGGGTGTGTATATCGATGATGACATGTAGATGGCAAAGGTGTAGATATTAATGGACAGATGGAGGTATGCCTTCTTCCACGCGGACCAGTTCTGTGGATTCTCCTTGTCTTCGTCGGAGTACCAATCCACGATGATCCATTCCTGTGCCCCTTCGACTTCTGATGAAGGCTCGGAACCACGATTTCTCGAAGCGTCATAGTACCGTTCTGGCAGTTTAAAGCCTGGCTGCTCGTCCGGATACTTGAGGAGACGGCCTTTGGTCGCCCTGCGAACGAGCTGACCTAAGGGAGTGTCTCGGAAAAGGGCTGCAAGTTCCGCCATGGTGAGGAACTGAATAAATGAAATCGAGCTACGCCTTTAAGAAATAAAAAAAAACTGGAAGCCATGATCTAGATAGTCGACGATTTAAGGTCTATTTAAGGCTTCCCAAATGTATCAAGTACTGTTTTTCGCCCATCTTGGGAGAAAGTCTGGGGTTCCGGTTTAGGTTAAGTTGTCAGCATGCTGCATTAGTGCCTGGAACCGGAAGCTCCACCACCCCCAGGATCCGTTATTAGCATCCGACGTCCCGACTCGCACCTAAAATACAGGGCATGACAGATTTTGGCCACCTGGAGGACCAGACTTTTTACCCTATCACTAGCAAGGAAGCTCATATCAACAATATAGGTCATATTCTCGATCAATAGGATCAAATAAATGAGCTTGGAGACGGTGAAACCTGATTTATATCGTGCTTGAAAGACCAAAGCAGGATGTTTCCTCTGATCAAGACTGGAATGGAATTGGCCGCTGCACATACGACTGTACCATTGCACGACAGAATACCACCACCGATGAACCAATATCGACGACCGAAAATGTCCGATAGACGACCAACGGGCCCCAATCTCACGGCCAATGCGGCATTGTACACGAGAGAGATTCATGTATATCGAGGGTGGAGGCCCTCTGAATATGATCGAGATCGCTGGGTTTCTCCATGTTCGCTGCAACTGTGCTGAAGCTCACGAATAAATTCACCAAAGCAGAGCAGGGTAAACAAGTACTTGATGGAGGCAGTAGGGGATAATGCTGGGATGTATTACGAGGGATGGGTCCCAGTGGCTACCCGTATTCTAGAGCCAACACTGGGACACAAGAGCCATTCTAACAGTTGATTTCAGGTCGGTGCATACCTGAGCCGGTTGCCCGCACCGCCAACGGTATCGACTGAGTCCAGGCGGCGCGTCATGTTCGGGAGGTCAAGGATTTCCATTGAGATCAGCTTCATAATAGGCCTATCGAAGCTACTAGCTAGGTATGCGTATGTGACTAGCTTACCCCATGGGGTTTCGGAACTTGTGAGGGGCTACTCCTCGGCTTTTGGTTGTAGATCGTGGCAAATGTAAAGGGGCGGGACTCGTGTTTCGCGGCCGGGTAACATCACGACTGCGCCCCTCATACCTAGGTACAGATTAGCCCAGACAACTTTGTCATGAAATTAATTCCACGAGGAAAATAAAGCCAGGCCCTGGAAGTTAATTTTCTAGCTTGGGCTTGGCAACGGGAATTATAACCGGCCTGCAGCTTCATTTAGTCCTCGCTTAAGCTCCTATGTCGTGATTTCTGTGGCCCTCTCTGTTGTTTCTACAACTCTTCCTGTATGTTCAGTTCTCCGATGCCCAACTCAATCAATTGTCCACTGTTTAAGCAACGATGGAAATTACTTTACATATGGATAACATCCTTTATAACAAGGGCAGCCTCAATTGTTGTCGTTTTGTCTCAAACCCCTACCATAGCACCTATATACTCATCTGGCCTTCGACGTGCCTTCACTGAGGTCCGCCAGCAGGGCCGGTTTTGTCCCAGTAGTTGTCACCTTTAGCACGGCATGTGCCGATGACACAGTAGTACCCACCGCCACGATTATCTGAGTTTGGAGACTTGACAATAACAGGGTCGCTGACGACTGTGACGGGGTTTTCGCAAGGGGCCAACTTAGAGAGGTAGTTTCTCACCGTCACAGCCGTGTGCGCCGTATTATACCAAACACAAACGTCATCACCCTCCTCACCGGTACACGTGTATGTGTTTCTGGTGGTCCATGACTTTGAAACATCGAAACCAAGCGAGAGCCATTCGTAAATAGTGGCGGAAGTACTAAAGCCGATAGTAAAGGACTCGGACTGTAGATATCCCACCGAGCAGGACGCAGCTGAGCCGCAGTTGATGACCCCCTGTAAAAAGTTAGTCCGAGGATCTGTGACGCAATTGAGTACGCTGCTGCTTACACTGATCTGTAGATGATAGTAGTTTTGATGCGGGTCACCGTCGCCCACTGCAACAGTAGTCTGGATAGGGGCGCATGGAATAATTTGACGCTTTTCTTTAACAGTTCTCTCTGCAATAGCTTGGAGCGAGAAGCCGGGAATACCCGGGAGAATGCAATCAACCTCGGCACTTGTAGGATTGAACCTTTTGTTATAGATGGCACCCCCCGACAGATCCTTTCTGGCACGAGTCTTGTAGGTGAAGTTGCCGAAGTTGACTTGGCCAAAGCTGTTGTTGTTTACATTAAAGGTAATGGTGAAGTTGGTAAAGTTATTGGAATTGATGCTGCTGCTATTGGTCTCTCCATAAAACCCAGTCTTGTCGGAATTGTAGACCTTGAGAGATGTTGTAGAGTCGCCTTTAGCGTAGGACCAGATGGTTCGGATGTTCTGGGGAGCAGTTCTTGTGGCATGGGGAGCAGTGAGGGCTCCCACAACGAGGGAGAATAGAAGAGTGTAAGTTAACTGCATGTTTGGTGATTTTGTTCAGGCCTTGGTGGTGTTGCTTTGGTCCAAGAGAACATGAGAAGGCAGGCCCTATGTTACTTATACATGTTGAAGAGTGGGTGTCCCCGTTTCTCAAAGAGATCATTTTCACCATTTCCATACGATAACTGGGTCATCTCGAGACGATTGGAAGCACCAAGGATGTGCAGTTTCATGCTCGCTCCCACAACGTGAGCTTCCTAAATGGGCTCGATCGTTCCTCATGCATGTGGCCGAAGGATCGCGACCAGTCCATGGATGGTTGAAGGATCACATGCCAGACCTCTCTAGGAGTCGATGGATCTATCACTAGGGCTTTTGATTGCTGCCTTGGATATTCTGTATATGCACGCTAATGGTTTTGCGGGTGATTGGGCGGAGGGGGGAGGGGATGTTGAGGTGTTTGTTGGGCTAATATGAACCAATGTAGAGCCTGGGTCGAAACGAGGATCTAGTATATGCCCATGTACCCTAATCCTTCGCTGTTGATAGAAGTGGAGCGGAATTCCAAAGGAGCAAAGTGCACCCACGAGTGGTGCTACTCGACCTATGGGTGTGGAAGTGGTGGTTCTTGTGAAATTTCGCTTTCAGCTGCGCGATTATCTGTTGCTATCCTGTACCGAACATCCTGTAAGACGAAGCGAAGACACGAAAGTTGGAACCAGCCATGAGTTGAGAAAAGAAAATCACCCATCTTGCAAATAATGTTAGTCGAACCTAAAGATTGAGAACTTGTTCGTTTTATTACCCCTCCATTAGAATGCTCCCATAAATTGCTATCACCATCCTAGTGTTGAGACAACCTCACGAAGGATCAAGTCTGACCACAGGTGACCGCTCAAACGGATATTGCGGCAGGCGGAAAGAAAAAGGGTGAGATCAAGATCGTCGGCGCTCAAGCTTAGCTGGGCACTATTACATCCGTCTGTTTGTGGGAAACAGCAGGCCATTACGCACTCCATTTCCTCTGAGGTCGCTTGATAGAGAACTGGCCACGTGCGAGCCCTATCTTTTACTCTACAAACTAAATCCTGAATCAGAATCTCCGTGGTCGACATTGTTGAAGATAACCAAGGTCAAGGGTCACATTTTTATGGTGGCGGAAGGATTCATAGATTGTGGCTCAGTGCTGACGAAAAGTGGAATGTTCCACTGGAGACAGGCTCCTAAACTCATGCCTAACACAATGAGCCACGGCAGCCAGACTGTAGGCACAATGTTTATCGCCGACATGGTGGAAAGCGAAGACGCAGTCATTTGCATCGTCGTTGTAGGCCTTGGGATACCGACAGTCGTTCAGAACGCCTCGGAGCTCGATTCACCTCAATTACACCGTCCAATTGAGACTCCAGCGCCCAAAGTTGATCTTGTAAATTGTACAGGAGTGCTAGACCTGCAGGCTCTCGTGTACGACCGGTATGGTGCTTCTCAGAATATTGACATCTTCAGAAGGATGGATGTACGGCGGCTTCGCAGAGGATCAAGTCTTGAAGGATCGCGTACACGCAATCAATCAGGAATATATCCCTGTCAATGGCGTGGGACATGGATTATGAAGCGGGGCGGAGATGAATCGAGCAAAACTTCACGAATCTCCAGGTCAGTGGCGGTGACGGTGACAGCATTATCCATCCCACAATAACAGCACGTGTATCAAGAGCATAGAGGGGGTGCCATTACTTTCAATGACGGACTTGAAGCTCTAGCCGTGTGGTAGAAGCCCATACCTGGTGACTCGAAGGATGAACCCCCTTTTTGGAAGGGGAAGGGGATCAACCTCCTGCAGCAAGTCATCGGTCGCTTGACCATTTTTAGAAGAGTGTAGCAATAACTAAGTGGGCACCGCCGAAACAGCTGATGCCCTACTGGATAAATAATATTAGGTCTTCAAGGTACGGTACAGTCCCCCGTGCTTTGCTTAGAGGAACACATCGCGAGGTCAGCTCATCGCACGCTCGGGAGATTTGATCAATTTTGCTGAAAATGTTTGTGATAGTTAAATCTCTGAGTTTGCGAGTAAGAGGCTAGGGTGGGCTTAGAGTGCAAGTGCCGTAGTTGAAAGCGCCTAAAACTTGACTGAATAAGTAGAGAGGACACAGCAGACTGATGGAATTACATAAGAGTCTCTCGAAAGAGCTTCGGAAACAGCGGCAACATCTGCAATTGGGCCTGAGGATGTGGATGGTGAGAATTGAGACTAAGTAAGAATTGTTGTTTATAAAAATACCGAAAACAATAGTCACAAGTGTGAAGATGTGTGCAAAAATTATATATGCGTGATGTTCTCCTCAATAAACATGTCATAGGGTTTGGTTGAACGTGACTCGTTGGCGAGGCGCAAACCCAGTCAGTGTTGACGTTGTGTAAGAGCAAAGAGGCGACAATATGGCACCCAGATCAGCGACACGAGCCAAGAATATGCACTCGAGACCGAGGCTCGGAATAATATTTAAACCAGCTGCGTGAAAAATACCAGACCTGACCATCATCTGTTGGATGCCTAAAACATGGATCAGAACTCTCGGCGTAGGATTAGCCAACTAAAAATAGCATGCCATTAATTGCTCTTGTGGACATCGTCTTGATAAAATGCTCTAACAGAACAGTCGAGTGCGCCGCCTCGCATCAAATTTGTGTCAGCTGGAAAAATAGTCACTGATCTGCACGACTTGTTCCAATGATCACTCCTGGGCGCCTCCCCTTACTCTGTTTTAGTTGGGACTTGCCCCGGATTGGAAAGTGGGTGGATTCCATCTTTGGACTAGGGCTTTTCAAACGACCCATGCATGGGAATGGGAGATTGATGCCTCGTTCACTATAAATTTTACTGTGGCATTTGCCCTGTTCGTAGTGATATTTAGGACCCTGAAAGAATGCCTTTTGTTTTGTGACCTTTACAGAAATTCTCCATGCGTCAACATTCATTGCCAAGGTCAATGCCAATTAGACCTTGAGCGCCTAACATCCAGGAACCCGGCCCGTCAAACTGGGTTGAAGCATCTCATTGTTTCTGGGTCTTTGAAATCCCATATCGACGAATCTATATATCCAGAAACTCGCTGGGAAAGGAAGGGGGAGGATGCCGCGAGTTCGCCGACGTTCCAAGAAGCACTCGCGAGTAAACCGAACGGAGGACGACTGGGAACACGTCTCGGAGCCAGCTCAGAGGCGGCGGATCCAAAATCGCAACGCCCAACGCAAGTTCAGTAAGTGTTGAAATGTACCGGCATCGGGTGTGCTAAGACTAACACGAAACCGAAGGGCAGAAGATCAAAGAAACAACTGAAAAGGCCAAACGGGATTCTTTGAACCAATCACATTCCCAAAATAGCTATCGTACCCCTGATGCTCTTGAGATGGTAGAGGAGAGTGAAATCAGTGGACTCCCGTGGGGCAGCATCAACCTACGATATATTATAGCAAAGGGCGACGAAGAGCAGAGGACACAAGCTCAACAAAACCAACTATTAGCGGATGCAAGCATTCCTTGCGGATCCTCTGACACAGAGCTGCCGACGGGATTAGCAACTCCATTGCTAGATGCAATGGGTGCGTTTTATATCCCACCTGACCTGTTAACAATACATACAGGATTCCCAGTAGAATGCCTTGAGCCATCTGAACAAGGTGAAATTGGAAGGTACCCTTGCCCTGCAAAATGCGCTGAAGGGATATTTGCTGTACCTTGAATGTAAATACGTTAGGAGGAGTACCGAGGTAGTTCGGCTCCGATTTGGGAACAAGATTCGTAGGGAAACTGATACACGACATATTAGCTCCCTTCAATTAATGGCGTCGAATGATATTGCAAGACAAGACCAGTCTACCTCCCAGCATTAATAAATTTTGCCGGACCTTCTCTTCTCATCACCTCGTGCATGTCAGCTGAGAATAGCGCGGAACGGGGAATGTCGGGTGTGATACACTGGTCCAATGAGACAAGACACGGAGTGTAACCCTTGTCAGAGCTAGCCTCCGTATCTTACTCGAAATGGAGATCACCCACATGCCAAATCAGGTTTGGTCTGGATCGCCAAAGCGGAGTTAAACAGCTTGTGTCCTCCTCTCCACGAATGCCTTCATGTCTGAGAAAAGCGGTCGACAGCGTACCTCAGCGACAATGACATCTGGACAACCGGCGCCGTTACTCTTTTTAAACCACCTATCAACTGATAGTTTTCGCAAGGAGCGCCAATTGGACACACGAGCAAAGGCTCACGCATCGAGGCAAGGCCATCAGCTTAAATCTACCCAACCAAAACACTTCAAGTTCGTCTCTTGCTTCTCGAGGGGTGGGACTGGGCGAGACTCGGGTCTCGCTGAGACTAAGGCGTCAACTAAGCCCAGTGGTCGTCCGGCAAAGAGCAAGTCCACGCCCAAAAGAGGTCGTCCGAATGATCAGGATGCCTCTCAGCTGCTACCCAGGGGTATCTCGCCCCGCGGGATAGGCGTCGGTGTCTGGGATCCATTCAACTCCCTTATCGTCCCGAACCTTGCACAAGACGAGCATTTTATGCTCCACTATGGTATGTTGCTCCCCTTCATTGAACCGCTCTGTAATCCGATTCCCTGTCACGCATACCCTCCGATTTATACTTGCATAACAGGGACGCGTTGAATAATCCCAGCTGACGCTCTTCCATAGCCTTTTCCACCACCTGGTCGGCTTTTGGAGAGTCAGAGGGGGGCAAAAACACATTTGTCCAGCACTGGATGTGGCGGACCATGGAGAACCCTGCGACATTGTATGCCCAACTACTAGGCTCGTCTACTCACTATGTCCTCTCCTGCTCTGAGTCCATGTCCCATAGTCATACCATCACCATGGGCCTGCAATGGAAGGCCCAAGCTATCCAAGCCCTACGATGCGAGATTGACGGGTACCAGGCATTCCCTGATGTTGCCATTGCTGACAGCGCACTGGTAGCCATTTTCGTGCTAGCCGTTCACGGTGGGTTTGACCTTTCGCCGCAACCTGAGCCACATCCATTGTCACCATTGGCTACTTACCGCGATATGCATATATATGGTAAGATGACATTTGCTGAAGAGCATGTAAGGGCTCTATATACCTTCATTGAGCAACGAGGTGGGCTTGGACATATTGATCAACCCACATTCGGATGTGTCATGCACCTGTACGTTTTCCTGAAGATAATATGCTCATCCGATGTCACCGATATACACGACCATCTTCGAAAGGGCTTATCAACTAATCTATTCTATAAGGCTCGACATGCTGTACAATGCTCGCCTGGGGTCGGTACCGAGATTTCCCTGCGATCGCCAGCTGCAAACCATTCTGCAAACTGAACTATGGCAACCTGATCAAAAAGCTACGCATTTGCTCAAGATTCTGGGGAAAGCGTTTCGACCAGCGCTTGGGGACGAGTCGTCGGGAATAACGTCCCAACTGAACCAAAATATGACTGATGTACTAGCAACCATGGCTGAGATCACTGTGGCACTTGATCACTTCCACCGCGGCGGCTCCGGGGCTCCCGAGTCACTCGATGTCCTCGCCAACAACTGCGATTGGGTATCGCACAAACTCTTGTCAACAACTTCATACCTTACGCCAGATGTCGACGAGCTCAATGCTGGCCAACTGCCAATGGAAACAGGGCCCGTATTGCGCGAAATTTGTCGGTTGTCAAGTCTAATTTTCCTTGACATGATTATTTTACCCACTCCACCTCATGCTCAGATAAAATACCGTCACTCCTTGGCGATGTTGCCTTTGGTGTCCGCATTACAAGGGAGCGAATGGAATGCAGATGGATGCGTCTCGGAATTTCTTATCTGGGCCACCATGCTGGGAGCTGTTGCCTCAAGATTTACAGAACTCCACGGTTCGTACCTTGATCTTGTTTACGAATATCAAGCCAGACGGTGCTCGACGTGGGAGACTATAAGGCCGAGAATCAACAGGCATTTATGGCTTGATTGTGTGTGTGATATACCAGCGGAGATTGTCTGGTCTGAAGCGCAACAACGACGTGTTTCTGCAGATACCTGCACTTAGAATAGCATCGTTTGAGACGACGATACGAGCAGCAACCCTCAGATTTATGACATACCGTTATACTGGAATGAGAATAATTGTAGCTTTAACGGAATCTAACAACTAAAAATGTCGCAGATTCTGCAGCTGTCCGTGCCTGTTAACCCAGAAAATGTACTCTCAAGTGGTTTGCTAGCGAACGCTATCGCAAAGCGCGGCAATCAGAGCTTCTGCTAAAGTCTTTGCATCCATGTAGTTCCACACTCGTAGCGCCTGTATCCATGCAGAGGCCTCCCGATTAGAGTACGCTGCAGCACTTTTGAAGTCAATTTAAAGGGCGGTATTAAAGTCGCAGTTTAACTTGTTCTTGGCGAACATGGAGAGAATGCAAGTGCGGGGTTGTCTTGGCTGCTCGTTCGATGATACGGAGAAAAAGACGAAGAAATATTCCACCAGTCAACACGAGATGCTAGAAACGACCCTGGTTTTGAGACCTGCTATAACTACGCTGGAATGTAGACCATTTCGTTTCAGTCCCTCAAGACTCGTGCCAGAGAAAAGCCTATTATTAGCGCAATATTTCACCCTGGTCAAGCGGTTCCCAAACATTATCCAGAACACTTTATCCTTTCCGCAATATGGCTCTCGAAGACCTGGCACAAGCCTTAGCTAGCTCCTTGGAACAGGCTAAGCTGGTCCCTGGTTCCGCCGCAAGCATCATTCCACAAGATTTCAAGCCCACAACCGAGCTGAGTGTGAAATTTAATGGAAGATCACTCGACTTGGGCAACTTGTTCCGCTCCAGCGAATGCAAATCAGCTCCCAGTATTAGCTTCAGCGCAGAGGTGAGTCGCGCTATTGGAATATTCCCTAGAGCGGATGCTTAAGTTGTCTAGGTTGATGCTACGTCGCAAGCATCGTACCTGCTCCTCCTCGTTGACCCCGACGCACCAACACCCGATGATCCAAAGTTCGCCTTCTGGCGTCACTGGGTTCTTCCCGGGCTGCAAGTTGCTGGTGGAGAAGTTCAAACAGTCACCCAGACTAAGGACGCCTTAACTGAGTATCTCGGACCGGGCCCAAAGGACGAGTATGTCAAATTTTCTCTAGGTTCCTTTCTTTATTCCCAGAATGCTTCAGGGCTATTGGTATGCATAAAGTACTGACTAGAGTAAAAAATAGCTCGAAACCTCATCGATACCTATTCCTCCTCTTCCGAGAGCCTGTTGGCCTCAGCCTGGCCAAAGAGGATGTAGGTGGTGAGGAATTTGTACAGAGACGATCCTTTGAACCTACCACGTTCATTGAGAAGAATCAGCTGCAGCTTGTCGGACTGAACTGGATGCTTGGAGCTGGCGATGGATGGAAAGAGTGAAAATATGTTGAGGCTTTGATAGAAATGCATTCATAGACGGTGTCTCATTGCAACCAAAAATTGTACCTTCTTAAAACACAAACTAAGCCTAACGAAATCCTGCCTTGAACAATGCTGACCCGCCTAATCGCTTAGACCCAATGCTTCTTCCAGCTCGCTACGCACTTTGCAAGCAGCCCACTAGTAACTACATCGTATCCATCTTGAATCGCGCTACTTCTCTTCTCGGTTTCACTCGTCTCAAACACCAAACCTCCCCGGCCTGGCTTGTCGTTATCGTATTTCTCGGTAAAAAAGTCAAGCAACTTGACAGTTGGGTTTAGTATTGGGTCTTGCTCGCCGTCTCGCAGCCGCTGCACCCATTCCCGCTGTGGAACAATCTCAAATTGGAGCCCAGCAGCCGCCATTGCTGGAAGAACATCTTCCGTCCAGCGGACTGTTACAGGATTCTGTAAATGGTAAACGACGTCTGAGTCGTCTCGTATCTGGAAATATCCTGCTGTTTGATCTCCAGAACCAGCCAACCCGCTGAGCTCGAGAACAGCTTGGGCGGATTTGTCAACTGGAAGCCACGAGGGCTTCTCATCTAGAGCAGGAAGGGCGCCAAGCGTAGTGGCCGCGCGGAACATCAGTGGAATCGCTTCTGTTGGGTTCCATAAGCCCATGGCAGAATCTCCGATAATTTGTCCAGAACGCAGCACGCGTGCTTCTATTCCTGTTGCCACTGCAGCAGAATTGACGATATGTTCTGCCACCCACTTGCTGCGAGCATAACCCATATTCTGAGCATGCGCAGGATCTTTGACTAGAGTCTCGAGGACTCGACCTGGTGACGGAGTCCCTGCAGCTGCAGAAATGGAGGAGATGAAGGAAAGGCGAGCTGGGCGACTGAAAGGAACAGACAAACAGAGATCCAGGAGGTTTCGGAGACCAGCAATATGCTGGCCCTCAAAACTCCTGACTGTGAGAGTAAAGTTGACGGCCCATGCAGAGTGAATCACAGATGTTAGGGTAGACCGGATCGCATCATAAGCATCCTTACCGAGGCCGAGATCAGGGAGACTGAGGTCGGCAGGGAGGGCCGTGAACTTTGCAGAGTGATGATATGGAGACAAACCACCCTCAGTGAGAGACGAGATAATACGCTCGTGGGCTGCGCTGTGGTGGGGAGTAAGGCCACGGGACTTTAGCGAATCAAGCACGCGCTCCTGAGCAGCAGAAGGTGAGGAGGCGCGGACGAGGCAATACACATGACGCACTCGAGGGAGAGCAATCAGTTGAGACAGAATATGAGCGCCAAGTGATCCGGTGGCGCCGGTGAGAAGCTGCGGGCTTTTGTTAGTACATCGCTTCAAGTGAACTATCTGTCAGGAACAACTTACAACAACCTCACCATCGGGAACTTGCTCACCACGCTTGAATGGCTCAAACGACGAGTACTTGGCGACGAGGTCTTGCATAATCTCCGTCTCGGTCTTTTCTTGGACCGTTGATCCCTTTCTAAGTGAGTAGAGATGGGCCGTTAACTGTAAAACGCTGGGATGCTCGAAAACGACGTTTTGGCCGGGAATCTTGCCGCCTAGATCGAGCTCGCGGACGATGTATGCACGGGTTGTGATGGCTTGCAAGCTGTCGAGACCAGCGGCGAAGAAATCCATCTCGTCGGTGAGATTTGCAACGCCAACGCGCTCGGCAAGTAATTTCAGCAGATATTCTTTGAGCTCAGGCATCTCTAGCGCCAGGCGGTCAGCGTTACCAGGAGACTCAAACTTCTGATACGTCTCCTCGATGATGGTTTCGAAATGCCTGTAACAGGCGGCGCGGATGACAGTCCCCTTATCCGTTCGAGGATACTCAGTGCCGATCGGCAGTATCTCGACCATCTCACGTGAGATGCGACCAAACTGCTCAGCTCTTTCGTTGGCATCTTGGATTGTCGGCCAGAGGATATCGAGAAGCTCCGGAGTTGTCTTGCCAACGGCATGGTCGCCGGGGATGATAAGGAGTCCTGGAAATGCTTTGCCAACACCAAAGACGAGACACTCTTGCACGAGCTCACTCTGACGAATGCGGTGCTCGTACGGTACAGGTAAGACCTTTTCACCGTTGAATAGCGTGACGCGGTCATCCAAGCGACCCAGGTACTTCCACGCATCAGGAATGGTTGAGTGCTTGATAAAGGTATCTCGGGTGCGGAATGAGTTGGGTGGATCATCTGAGTTGGAGGTAGTCTTGGTTGGAAGGCCATCCAGAACCACAAGCTCGAAAATGTCGGCGGTGACCTCATCAAACAGGAGGTATGGCTTCGTCTTGATCAACGGACGAACATAATTCCACGCTTTATCTGTGTCGGGGTCTCTAAGAGACGTCATAAGCTGTCCCATTTCGGTGCTGAGAGATGTTAGCCTATGTTTCCGTCGTGTCACGATTTGTTACGTACGCGCCATAATGGGATACGATGTTCACACCGTTTTGCACCAGAAGGTCTCCCAAGTCATCTGGACAGCTGCTCCCACCAAAGAGTACCAGTTTGGCCTTTGCCAGCTCTGCAATGCCTTCCGGTGTCTCGGCCAATACTTTGAGGGCGTAAGGCACGCAGTGGAAGCTCTCAAAGTTGGCAGCGTTCATGGCTGCAACGAGGTGCCCATTTGTTAAAGGCAAGTTGGCGTTGTACACTGCGGTACGTTTTCCAGTGACCATGCCACGGAACATGGTTGATAGTCCATGGTTATGGAAAAGGGGAAGCGTCACAAAAGCGCGCATCCCACTGCCTGTGGCGTAGTTGCTGAGGCATTGTCTGTGAGTCTGGTAGATCGGTTTTGGTAGGCCGGTGCTTCCGGAAGAATGCACAATAAACGAAACAGTATTTTCTTCGTCAATCAACTCTGTCTGGCGCTTGAACCGTGTTGAATATGATGCGTTGTGAGACCAGACCGATTGAGAGATCAAGGGAAAGCTCTGAACTGGGTAAGATTCTTGGATACTCTGAGCAACAGACTCGAGATTTGGTGCTACGATAATTCGAGTGCACTCGGTCTTCTCAAGCAAAGAGATGTAGGCCTCAGATGGTAGACGGGTAGAGAGGAACATAACCGAGAAACCCATTCGTGAGAGGGCGAGGAGATTGACGATGTAGTCAAGGTTCGACGGCCCCAAAATACCGACGACCTCAGCCTTGTTACTCCGCAGCTTCTAAGACAGCATTAGCACGGTAAACTGATATGGGGGTGAGTGTCTGACCGTGGGCTTTAGTCCTTGGCTGGTAAGTGCCTTTGCGGCACTGTCTGCAAAGTCATCGAGTTGTTTTGCGGTATAATCCACAAAGTCGGATGCGCCTAATTTGGAGCTGGGATAGGCAATGAGAGGGGTATCCGGAATGCTCTGAGCCTGGAAAATCAGGAACTCGTTGATGCTGTTGATCTTCTCGGGCTCTATGCTCGCAGTGGCTTCTGTTGGCTCTGCGGCATCCAAGCTAGGGGCTTGGCCCAAGATGCTTGATGCCATCATGTTGAAAATGGAGAGTAGAGTGTGGACAGAATGGTTACTGTCACCGGCAGAGTCTCAATGCACACCGAAATGATGCCGGATTAAATCTCACTGGCTCATTTAAGAAGGCCAATGGCTGAGCATTCCCCGAAGCAGCCGGGAGAGCAAGGAGGGCGGTGCAGATCGGATGGCGGACGGAAAAGGAGCGGAAAAGCCACCAAGGAAGAATAAGTATTGCCGAGCAGGGATGAGTCGCCACTGCATCTCCGGATCCGACTAGCTTGAATATCCTCATGCGCTCTACCGCCGGATCGGCAAGCCGGTCGGATAACATGGACATGGGCACCGGGTATAGGGAGGAAAGAGTGGTGTTTAGCTGTTGAATGATGGAATTTGACGGCTCGGCATTTCACCGAGCGCCTCAACTTGATGTTCCATGGAATCATGTCTAAGGCTGACTCAGATTGTCTTTCGTAGTAAGATTTGTTGAACGAATTGGTAGGCTAGCGAGGCAAAAGAGGAGTTCCATACCTACGGCTTGGATGGATATAGTATACACGCTCAGTCCCTTCGACAGGCTCCATTGATGCATCCAGTGAAACCTTTGAGTTCAAGTAATACGCGACCAAGTATTTTGTTCAATTTACTACCCTACGTACGCTCACTGGTAGCAAGCTAAAGAGCGTTGTGTATTTCCTCGCCGAGACCAATATTCCAGCCTTCCAACTCTCCAACACCAAGAATTGACTGTAGATCACCCATACCTCCGGTAACCTGTGATTGAGTAGGTTAGTAAGTTTTGCCCTGCACGGAGAATGCTAGTGCAAAATAAGGCTACTCACCAAAGAATCAAATTGTCCCCAGCCAGTCATCTGAATGATTGAACTTCCCGGGCTGCCATCCGCAAATCCCAACCCATCATCCTGGCCAATTGACAACTGGCCGCCGACGTTCCCGGAACCGGAATCAAGGCCCATGTGCCCTGCTTGCAAATCGACGAGGCTTGTGTTTCCGAAGCGTTCTAGGTTCAAATGTCCGCCCTGCATGTCTAGCCCGGTGCCGGTGCCGTCATCTTGTTCAGCAGTCAATGCAAAGAGGTGGGCATTATGACGCAGAAGCTCTGCCCGCAGCTCCTGGAGAACAACGCCGTAGCGATGGGCGAGCGACCCGCTAATAGCGATTGATGTAATCTGGAGTTGGCATTTGGTTGCGGCGTGAAATGCAGGGAGGTAGGTCTCTGGCGGTGCATTCCGTTGTTGGATGGCGAAGACGTACAGTATCACGACGGCACAGAATGCAAAGTAATGCGAGAACTTCTCATGTCAGCCTTGGAACCTCAACATCTAGTGCAAAAATCCGAGAAACATACCCAAAAAGTATTATACAACTGTCCGCTTGCGCTCAGCTCGTCGATTTTGCCCACAATGTTCATTGCGGCGACGAGACAGGCCTGGGCGTGCTCATTCGTCAAGCGTTGATTGTGGTTAGCGGTACCACGCCTAGGCGCTCCCAGGTTTGCCAGGCTGGCAAAGTTTCTGAGGAGAAAAGGTCGGTGAATCAAGATCCGCGCGTGCCAACATGCGAGGTTGAGGACGTTTCTCTGGCGAAGGAATATTGGTTGAAGGAGAGACGGATCAATCCCAGTCGTGTCGACGAGATAGGCGAGGTTGCTGCGCCACTCGTCGATCTCCTTTGAATACTTGGCAGCAAGTTTGTACTGGCTCTCAGTGGATGGTGGGCGGATGCCGTAGAAATCGCGGAGAATATTGGCCACGATGCTCGAGAGCCTATATATATGAGTGGAAGTAAAGCGAATTGTGAGTGTCTTGTGGCTTACTTTATATGTGCTATAGACCCCGACATGACAGACTGGAGACTGGAGGTTGACAGCGACGACAATTGACCACGAGCAAGTCGATAATCATCGACGCAAAGAGGTAATTCTTGGTCGATGTCATCGTCGTGAAATGTCCGCGGCCTTCCAAGGGCGGAACTAAGATAAGTGTCGAGATTGTAAGCACACCAGAAAGTTCGTTTGCGGCACTCCAAGTCAACGTGATCGACAACACTATTCAAGTCAACTCGAGACTTGCGATGAATCCCCAGCGCGAGCATCAGATGAGCGGTAGTCCCAAACAGACTCCAGCAGTGGTTGAGTCGTGAATGAGATAACAGATATATGCACTGTGCCAGTCTCGCCTGGACACTGGTGAGCCGAATGGCGCCTTTTTCAGCAGACAACTGATCTTCAGCGGCGGAAAAGAAGCGTGCACTGGGTGAATATAGTTAGCAATAGTGACAGATACAATGCAATGGGGTTAAAACCTTGTAGTTGGTAGGACGGTCCCTGCCTTTGACTTGGGGAAGTTCTCGGCATGGGCAAACACCATAAACAGTACGGCGGTCCTGCTTCGCGCCGCAGACTGCTCTTGCATGGTGCCGTGAGTGTCGTAGAGCTCCTGGAGCCATGTTTCCACGGTTGGACGGTGCAGGAATCTGTGAGTCGCTGATGCGAACTCGAAGTACCTGCAGACCAATGAATCGGCCTCAGACCGTGGCGGGAGGATCAGGAACCGAGGGTCAAACTGGGGAAGCGGCAAGTCACCAAAGGTAAAGATAGATGAGTCTGAGGGTGTTGTAGGCCCCTGCTGCTTCAGCTTCCTCTGAATCCGCAGCAGAAATGAAGCTCCAGAGGCAGGGCCGACATAGTGGCCTTGCAGATCAACCTGTGCCGGCTCTGGAGAGTTACGAGAGGACAGCGTCGTTGAGATGCCACGGGGGCCTTTGGGAGGCTCGAGGGCCTGGTGCTCAATGGAGACGGGGCTAGGAATGTGCTCATCCGGCTGGTGTACATGCGTCTGGTCTCTGATGGCCGCGCCACTGAGCTGCTGTTCTGTGGCGCGCGGTGCGTTGGCTGTCTCCTCGGTGTCCATCTCAATGGACGGGAGGCGTCCCCGGCGATATGACGCTGTATACTTGCATTGAAGTCGAAGACGGGAGCAAACAGCACAGGGGTACTTTCCAGAGCAGCGCGTCTTGCGACTGAGAGACGTTAGCAACAGCACCAAGAGCACCAACAGCCCCAATGCAATCCTGTGGCGATTCGAGGCGTCGACGTATCCATCCACGCACATATCCTCACCGGCCAACTCCGGGTACCCTGCCTGTACTATCAAACGAGCCAGAACTTCGAGAACCAGAACCACTTATACACGGCACGAAGGAATTCCAAGACGTGGAAGGGGAGAACTCACGCCTTGCAGCGATCACAGGCCCTGCTGGCCCGGCTCCTCACATGAGGCGACTTTCGCGTCTTGGCTGGCGGTTCCTCATGGTTGTCATCATTGCTGGTGCCGTACTCGTGCTCGCTGGCCCCTGGATCCTCGCGGTGCACGCTGGAGCGGTCGTCAGTATCCATAGTTGTGTCTATCCCTGAGCGAAGCGACCGCTGAGCAAGCTGGGGGAGATGGAAAAGGAGTCGGAAAAGGCTTTCGGCTGAGTGGGTGGTGCGGAGTCGATCTGTTTTGTACGTGGTGCTTTTCCGCCGGCGCATCGGATCTCCAGCGGGGTAACGAACGCGGCCCGAGAGAGAGAATCCGGGGTCGTCACTTGAAAGGACACGGATTGGATCGCTTGTACGAGTTTATTTCTTAGAGTCTAGTCTAGTCTAGTCTAGTCTAGGGTAGATTGAAGTAGAGTGATTGTTTGGTGTGTGACATCCTCTACCATTCTCGCCACTCTCCCCCTGGCCCGACGAACCCCGGACTCACCCACGGCTCCGCGTTCTTGCTGAGCTCGCGGATCTTGGCCTCATCAACGTCGATTCCCAGTCCAGGCCCCGTCATGAGCTTGATGTAACCGTCCTTGACGTCCCAGATCTCAGGGTTCGTGATGTAGGACAGCAAGTCGTGGCCACCCGTGTTGTAGTGGATGCCGAGACTCATCTCCTGGATCGCAAAGTTGGGCGTCGCCGCGTCCACCTGGATGTTAGCTGCCAGGGCAATAGGTCCCAGTGGGCAATGCGGCGCAAGAGCTACGTCGTATGCCTCAGCCATGGCCGCGATACGTCTCATTTCCGAGATGCCGCCCACGTGCGAAATGTCCGGCTGCAGAATATCGACACACGCCGCTTCGAGGAACGGCTTAACGTCCCACCGACTATGCAGCCGTTCGCCCAGGGCAATCGGCGATGTAACGGCCTGTGAGAAGGCCTTGATTCCCTCGAGGTGCTCCGACAGCAGCGGCTCTTCGATGAACATGGGCCGATGAGGCGCGAGCAGAGCCGCAAGCTGCTTGGCCATGGGCTTGTGCACGCGGCCGTGGAAGTCAACGCCGGCGTCCATGCCAGCGGCCTTTACGATTTTGACTCGCTCGATACAATCGTCGAGTGCGGATGGCGAGTCAAGCCAGCCGAGGTCTTCAGTGCCGTTCATCTTGACGGCAGTGAATCCTTGAGCCTTGCGCGAGAGTCTAGACGCAATTGTCAGTATTGTCAGAAGACGAGCTTCTTGTGACTTACGCTTGAGCCTCAATATCTGCAGGCCGATCACCACCGATCCATGCATACACCTTGAGCTTGTCTCGGACCTTGCCGCCCAGTAGTTCGTAGATTGGCACGCCGAGCTTTCTAGCTGAATGGGTGTCAATTGACTGAAACACCATGCACTCATTTCGAACTTACCTTTGAGATCCCAAAGCGCTATGTCAATTCCAGCCAGGGCGCTCATAAACACGGGCCCGCCTCTGTAGAAGCCCATGCGCCAGGACTTTTGCCATATTTGCTCAATGTCACTATATCTCGTAAGACGACGCGCCCGACAAGCAACCGCGATGGCCGGAATGCACTCACTTGGCCTCCATACCCGTATACTGGGTGATCCAGGCATCTAGACATCCTTCGACAGCCTGCGTGTGGCCCTCTAACGAAGCCTCTCCCCAGCCCACGTTCCCAGCGTCGTCGGTGATTTTGACAAACAACCAACGCGGGGGTACGCGGAAATACTCAATCGTGGCGATCTTGCCCATTTTGGATCGTGCCTTGGCAACAGAATGTCGTCTAACGAGAGTTGCCGCACCCAAAACAGCCGGCCTTTTGGTTATAAATGATGGAGATGTTTTGGATGCCCGATGAATGTGAACGGAGGATCGACTCTCGGGGCGGATTTGGCCGGGTCGGATATGCCACCGGGCCGTCCGATGCGGTGCCTCATCCGAGTCGCAATCGGCTCCGACGTCGGGACCTGGAGCGGGGAAACCACATGAACGTACGAGGATTGTGACGAAATATGCATGCAACAGAGCACCTGGATCATTGGAAATAACAGTCCGCGGCCTGACTACGTGACCTCGATAGAGGCGGTAGAAGCAGCAACAAACAATATCGGGGTTCTCAGCGCACTCGGGACCTTAGACGGTTGATAGTGAATCGAGCTTAATATCTATAGTCTTAAATACTGCTTCTCTAATAGGCACAATCTATCTTATTTCGCTGCCTTGAGTGCCCTTTGCGCGGCAATCCAATCCTGCCGAGCCTTTTTCAACGTCGCCTCATCGTGCTCGCCAAACACATTCACGCCTAGCCGCAACGGGACATTATATCTATGTGTCCTGTCCAACGCGTTGATGCGCTCAAACGCGGCGTCCGGAAGCTCAAAGTCTTCGAAATTCTCGGCGATGCGAGATGGCGTTACGGACTTGGGAAGTACGACGGTTCCGCGCTGAACCGCCCACTGGATGAGGATTTGAGCTGGCTGCTTACCGAGCTCCTTGGCGATGGCAATAATCGTCGGGTCGTCTATGGCCTTGGGGAGGCCGTAGATGTTGTTGCCCGAAGGGCTGTATGCCGTGATTAGGATGTCATTCTTCTTTGACCACTCTAGCAGACCAGGCTGTTGCAGGTAAGGGTGGGCTTCGATTTGGTTCACCACAGGCTTGATTTCAGCGCTATGGGGCTCGTTAGTTGTCATCTCAATCTGGTGCTGGGGATACTCACAACTTGAGAATTTCCTCAATCTTTTCTTGAGTAAAATTACTAACTCCGATGCTCTTGATCTTGCCCTTCTTTACGAGGGCCTCCAGAGCTTTCCACGTCTCCTCGATAGGAACGTCGATGACGTGAACGCCCTCATCTGAGGGGTCGATTGGAAAGCGGAGCGTCTTCTCCGCCGGCTTCACAAAAGAAACAGGCCAGTGGATCAAGTAAAGATCGACGTAGTCAGTTCCCAGATCCTCGAGGGACTGGTCCAGAGCCTCCTCGACATCAGAACCCTTGTGATGCGTGTTCCAGAGCTTGGAAGTCAGGAAGATCTCGCTACGCGGGATGCCCGACGCCTTGATGCCAGCGCCGACTTCCTGCTCGTTGTCGTAAACTGCTGCTGCGTCGATGTGACGGTAGCCATGCTTCAGAGCGAACTCGACAGCCCGAGAGACCTCGTTGGGACCCGATTGCTGGTGCAGGTTAGCACGAATTCATAAATATTGTGCAGATCTGCAAGTCTCACCCAAGTACCCAGCCCGACGGCGGGAATTGAAAACCCCGAATTAAGCTTGAAGTTTCGACCAGACGACATAGTTGCAGATGATGTGTATCGCTCCCGTTTGGTATTACCCCGCAGAATAGACACAATCGATACGAATTTTCCGCTGTGATTTTATAAGAACCCAGCCACAAGATTCTTCTGAGGACATGAGTCTGTCGCGAGTTATCCGATCTCGCTTATCCGAAGGTCAGAATCGCGGCTTTCTACCCGGATTTAACTCCAGGTCCCGCCGCATCTCCGTTGCAGGGAGCCGAGCCGAGCCGACGCGTGGGCTGGGATTGAGAAGAAGCGGGCTGGAAGCGGAGGATGAGATCTCTATGTATCCCGTCATATATTCATTGAATTGGTTCTGTCTAATATTCAACAAGTCTTACTTTATATATAATTATTAATTGTTCGAGCAAGACTCCCAATTGACCCCGACTAGAGTAATGATCAATGCCAAAGAAGAAACATGATGTCCTCAACTCCTCCCGATGGCGTGTTTGTCCCTGTGCCAACATTTTTTTACGCCGAGGCCAAGGCTCCTGCGTTACAACCCGCCGTCAATTTCCCAACGCAAGTGGCATACAGTGTGCACGTGGCCAAGTCTGAATCACAGGTCTTGTCCTGATGGGCTCAACCAGTGAGGCAGTTCACTTGTCAGGTCAAGAACGGTTCGACATGGTCTCTGGAGTGCGCAAGGGACTAGACGACGCGGGCTATGAGGACTACCCCATCATGGCCGGTGTGTTAGTCAACAACGTTGACGAGGTCCTTGAGTGGTTGCATGATGCCCATAAGGCTGTGGCGCAATGGGGCTTGGTGCTTGCGCCGGGATATTTTGGCACAGCCTCAACGCAGGACAACCTCATTGAGTGGGACACCCTGGTTGCTGATAGGAGCCCACTTCCCATCTTGATGTGAGGGACTCTACCATTGGATGGTTATGGAATAAGGTGCTGATTTGAGCATAGATATAATTACCCGGGTTCAACCAATAACCTGGTCGTCGACGTGAATACTTATGTGACATTACCCGCACACCCCAATATTGTCGGCTGTTATTGATGGCTTGGCTGCCATCTGTCCCAAAACTGTGTCACACTTCTTTTCTCTGGCAGCGAAGAGACCGCTTGATGAACCAACGCTTGAGGAGCTCCGAAGGCTCCAGTGGAAAGTGTCGGCGGCCGAGGAGTTTATTGTCAATCATAGCATTCTTGGCATCCGGGAGGGTATCTACAAAGAGCTCGGCTTTGGCCACTTATCCGGTGGGAGACTTCCTCTAAAGGGTGCCTTGGCTGTGGGGGCGTTTGAAGAATGCAATGGTATCCTGGGACAAATGGCAGAAGAGGAGAAAAGGTTGTAGCGTATGCCGCTCCATTAACCTGCCATAAATAGAAATACATGATGTTGTTCCATGGTCTATACCTCGCCACTATATTTAATCCGCCCGTAAGGTCATCTCATCATCATCATGTAGCATATTGAATATCATCTTCCCAGCCTGATATCTCATGGCATTTACGAACGTGACAAGCGTTTTGTGAGCTATAACAGCGTATCATGGTCCTCCGTCTTTCGCAAGTAATCAGCTGAGTGCAATTGTATCTGAGATTAGTCTAGCCTTTAGCAATAATTGGCAACAATTTAGGACTGTCACATGCGCAAACGAATTGAAAGGTGAGGGCTATTCAGTTGACATTAAGCGACCTGGCTTGACTTTGACATTACTTTCTCGTCAAGATTACAACTTGCGTGAACTACTCCCGCGCAAGCCTTGTTCAAACTATCTACGGCTCACAAAGTTCAGCCCGGCTAGTACACATAGAAGTTGGATTCTCCCTCGTTTCGCTCCCTCATCTTCTTGTTCTCCCTCTGCAGAGCAATGCGCAGAATCCAGGCACAGATGATGACACCCGCGGAGAAGCCAACACTGGCCATCATTGGCTTCAAATAGCGAGGCGCATCAGACGCAGGCCACAAGTATGGTGTGTAGATACTGGCCATGTTGCCGAAGGTGTTGGCCATGGCGATTGCGACAGCCTTCTTCTCATCTGTCTGGCCGAGCACACTCGCAGTCCAGCCGATGATGATGTTGTTCACGCCATACGAGGCACCGACGAACAGCATGATGCCAACGAAGCGAGCAGGGACATTCAATGTGCAGACAGACAGAACAAAGCCACCGATGGCAACGAGCTTGCTGATGGTGGTGTGCCAGGTACGCTCATTGTGGCGGCCTGAAGACCAGGCAACGCCGATCGAGACGAAGCCAGAAAAGATGTATGGGGGAGCGGTGAGGACCAAAGTAATGGTAGAGTTGTAGCCGAGGGTCTTCATGACGGTGGGGAGGAAGTTCTTGAATCCATTGGCCGACAGGTGCATGTTGTCCATGAGACAGAAGACCCAAGTGCGCCAGTCGACGACGGCTTCGCGAAGGCCAACCCAGACGCTGGTATTCTCACGGCGGCCGGTGGTATCGATGACAATTCGGTTGTGGGCGAGCTGTCGCTCTTCGGGAGTAAGCCACCTGGTCTGGAGCGGGCTATCGGGTAGGGTGAAGAAGGCAACGATGGCCACGAGAATGGACACGGCGCCCTGGATGATGAAGAGCCTGTGAAGGGAATATTAGCATTTGAAAGCAGCACGTCCAATGGGGTCATCTTACCATCGCCAGCCAGCCAAACCCATCTTGCCATCGAGCCCAGCAAAGACACCAGCCGCAATGAGGCCGGAGAAGGAGCTGGCGAGAATGTTGCCTGTGTAGAAGATGGACATGCGGGTTGCAATCTCCTTGCGGGTGTAGAACATGGAGATCATGTACAGAGCACCAGGGTAGAATGGCGCCTCGGTGATTCCCAGCAGGAAGCGGCAGACGAGCATGCTCTCATAGCTCGAGGCCTTGTAGGTGAGAAGAGACAGGATTGACCAGGCGAGGCAGAAGCCGGCCATGTACCACGAGGGACGGACGCGGTTGAGGATCATGTTGGAGGGGATCTGGCCGCAGAGGTATCCGACGAAGAGGATGGACACGCAGGTTTGGTACTCGGTGCCTTTGAGACCGAGGTCCTCCTCCATGCTGTTGATTCTGGCGCTGATCATGGCATTGCGGTCGAGGAAGTTGAAAAAGTACATGACCCAGAGAATGGGCTGGGATTGATTGTTGGTCGAGGCCAGAGAATGAAGGGTGAGTGGAGGAGACATACCAGCATGTAATAGTCAAGCTTCTTGACGAGGGCAATCTCCTTGGGGTCGGTCTTGGCATGGGCGCCAAACTCGTCGACCTTTTCGATCTTGGACAGCTTCTGGAACTGGTCATCGTCGGGCGTCTCGACGTGCGAGATGTCGCGGTGCTTGTCGTCGTTGGAGGGAACCACGGTCAATGGCTCTTGGATCGCCATGGTGGGCGGTGTGTCGAGGTGGTGTCTTGCGAGCCGAGTAAGTCAGGCAAGGGGAGATGGAGAGGAAGGGAGAGAGAGAGATGCTGGGTGTTCAGGATGAAGAAGCAAAGCCCATGTCGATAAATGAAATATGTCGAGACATAAGGTTTTATAACTTAACCATGGCAGTTGGGGCCTGTTTGGGGGAGCTCAGATCAGTCTCTGGCCCGGCCTCGCCATCACGGGCATCTGATTTGATTGTCCTTTTCCGTGGAGTCTTTGCGGGGAAGCGGGGAAGAACCCAGTATCAGAGTGTCTGGGGAAGTGGACCAGAAACGAGACGGACTGCCAAGCAGCTCGGTGAGGGCCGCCGGTGGTTGGCGTGTCACCAATGCGGAGACGCGCCGCGGTAGTGTTGGAGACATTCCACCAATACAGAGGGAGGCTGGGTGAGATTGTTCGGGTCGGAAAAGCCGTGTTGGAGTCATGGTTCAGATTGTGCTTTTCCGATGGCTTCTCGTGCCGAAATTCGCCGAGTAGGTGGTCAGGCGGCGTGGTTTGTAAGGCGTCTAGCAGGATGTGCCGGACAGGGATTAGCTGGGAAGGGGAAAGGGGTAAGAGGAAAGGAAAAGGGAGAAAAGATAGGGAAAAGAGACAAGGGACAAGAGCTTCAATTCACATCACACTCCTCAGCTACCCATCTCAGTAAACCACCCTCGCCATCTCCCCGTCTCCCGCCGTCCTGGCACTCCAACTCTCGACTCTCTCAAGCCCATACATGACCGTCAACAGATGTCTTGCAAATTCATCCACAATCGCCGCGGCAGTGCTCGTCAACAAGCGGCCGCATTCCAGGCTCAAGGCGAATATCGGGTCCTGCTTTCGCACCGCTTGATACCAGCTCACAGCCGACTCGGCAGCCCAGATGTCGCGCCGCATCGTAAACTTTGCTCCGCCGCTGCATTCGCACCAGCCTTGTTTCTGCGTCATGTAAATGCCCACCGTCATGGTGCCCAGTAGCCAGGTCCTCCGGATGCTTTCTGCCAGTACCCACGCCCTCCAGAGGCGCGGGGCTGGGTCTCCGTCAAAGTTGGCGTCTGCTACGGCGTCCCTTTGCACCTTGCATGGTGATGGGTTCTCGGACAGATCTGGATCGTGACTGGCTGACTCCCATAGCTGCTGAGCCCAGGCGTGAAATACGGGGATATTCCTCTCAGCCTGGGCGCGTGCTCCGATGGACGGAGAGAATAGTGAGAGAGCGAGGTAGATAAACAGTGCCTGCGTACGGGCGAGGTGTTGCCGGGTGTCAAGAACAAAGGTAGCGCCACAGGAGCCCTGGGACCCAAGAAGAGTAGCCGCGTTAGCCTCCATGATTTGGTAGACCGTACTCTCGTTTCGAGGCGTCTTTGTGGTGTGTACCGCTATCGTGGCGTAAGCATCCCGCATAGACTGCGGGAGCCCGCTGTCGGCGTAGAGTTGCCGATGGATGAAGGGGTTCTGGCCGTCGGTTACCCATTGTGTCAGCCAAGATTCGAGGTTCTGGCGATAGTCGACGAAGACGGCGGCCGAGAAGGGAGGGGTCCTAATGGGGGAGTGATGAATGGCCCAGGAGCCTGTATAACGAAACCAAGAGCTGGTCAGAGGAGCTGAAATGACAGAAAGCTCTGCACCGTCAAAGGAGACGAGCTCTCGTGATACGTCGGCACCTAAAGGCTCCAGTTGCGACTGTATAGGGAGCAAGTCGTCCCAGTCCACGACGGGCTCAGTCCATTGCTCCAAGCCGAATGCATCATCCGGTACCAAGTTATCGGGTGCGTCTTGTGCGTCTTGCGTGCCATTGCAAGGGGATTCATGCAGTACGCGTCCCTGAATCCCCTGCACCTGATGCCTCCTCCGTCTCGTCGGCGGATATCGGCATTCAACCTCCTTTTCATCACAGCGCCCACACACCGGTTGCGCCCTATCGCAGCGTCGTTTCCCAGCCGTACAAGCGCAGCACGCCTTGGGCTTTTTGGCGGACCCCATTGCGGACGAATTGCGGGCAAAGGCTCTACAAATCGGACGGTGACGGCGGGAAACGAAGACACCACGTTATTTCTTAGCAATCGGCGATAACGATTAAACTGTGTAGATGGACGCAATTAATAATGCGGAAGCCAAGCGGAAATGGTGCGGGTTTCGTGCGGGTTGTTTGCGGAAAGTCGGCGGGTTTTATCGAAGCCCCACAAGTCGCGACAAGGCCTATTCCAGTTCTAGCCGTGAGGATCGAGAGAAACCCGTTGGAGACTCTCTACACTTGGTGATCCTTGGCACAGAACTCGAACAATCAGGGATGCGCGAGATGGCTTCAACACTCTGGCGGATATTTTGTGCACGGCGGGAATCTTGCGCATTTCGAAGATGGTGGCATTAATGAAACGGCTTTGTAGGATTCGCCATTGATGCCAACGAGCTGAAGGCGTATAAAAGAATCCAGTCTTCTGGATTCAGAGCAACATTTACCCAAAAATTCCAGAATAAACCATCCAGCAATACCATTCACCTCATACTTTTACCTTCACATTCCTCATAGCCATCATGTCCTCTCCCGGCCACCTCCTCACCACCGTTATCCACAACAAGTCGTATCCCGCCATCTCAACATCGCGGCCGGAGCTCTCGCAAGCCGGTAGGACGGTGCTGGTTGGCGGCGGTTCCACGGGCATCGGCTTCAGCATTGCGAAGTCGTTTGCAGCGGCCGGGGCATCGCGCGTGATTATTGTCGGTCGCCGCCAGAGTGCCCTTGACTCTGCGGTGGCTCAGGTCTTGACCGAGTATCCAGGGACCGAGGTACTTGCGTACACATGCGACGTGGCCGATGAGGTATCTACTGAGAAACTCTGGTCAAACCTGAGAAAGAACAGTATTCTCGTCGACATCTTGGTGTTGAACGCCGCCAAATTGTCGCCCGAGCATACCATTCTCAGCCTCGGCACAAAGAAGGTGTGGGAGGAGTTCGTCGTCAATGTCAAGGCTCCACTGGACATGACAGAGAGATTCTATAAGCAGGAGGGCAGAGATTCCTCTCGAAAGCTCGTGAGTTCAACCAGAATTATTTTTCCTCGCGAGGTAGCTTTACTGATACGCCTAGTCTCTACTGTTACTGTCTTCGGGAGCTGCCCATGATTATGCTGCCGCGGCACCGTGGCCAAACTACATGGCGACGAAGAACTCTGCCACGATGCTAATCCAGCAGATCGCCAGAAACACAAAGCCAACAGACATGCAAGTCGTGTCCTACCACCCCGGCGTTCACCACACTGAGCTTGTGAAGGGAGCGGCAGGGGACACGGGCGCCGACACCGAGTTGCCCTGGGACTTTGATGACAGTAAGTCCATCCACCAGGAATACACAATGAAGATGCTAACTTTACTCAGTCCGTCTTCCGGGTGACTTTGCAGTGTGGGCCGCTTCGGACGAGGCCGCCTTTCTGCATGGCCGGTTCGTGTGGGCGCTCTGGGACGTGGACGAGTTGAAGGCGGGGCCTATTCGGGAGAGGATTGAGCAGGACGATAACTTTCTGCGAGTTGGAATTCATGGACTTTAAGATGTTTTTTCAAGGAGCTATTGTATGTCGGTTGAATAGGCTTAGATAGAGAACGATCCAGATAGAGAATTAGATGGTAGACTGTATTAGAAGGCGTTACTGTCGAAGCTACTCTGTTTAGACTAAGCCTCGTGTTCCTCATCTATGGCCAGCAACGGCTGAGACAACCAATCAAGGGTCCCTGTCACGACTTTTAGTCGGCCACGATACAATATCAGGCTGTGCAATAGCCAGCGTCTGATTCCCGTCGTGGGAATGAATGGCGCCGTATTTGGCCGGACGCTTGCCAACCTGGGTCGCAAGCTGGGCCGCGTCGGCATTGGAATCCGCGCCGGCCGTGATGGGGGCCTGGAAAGCTGCGGCGATCTCCAGCGGGCTCATGGACACGCGGCGGCCCAGCAGCCAGAAGCCGTAGAACAACCACATGACGGCGAGGACGCCGGCGACGAGAATGGCCAGCGTGCCCGCAAGGAACTGCGAGTGGAGGGTGTATTTCGTAGTGGTGCGCAGCTGGGTTCCCTTGATACTCTGTTCAGAGGAGGGATCTGAGAAGGCGATGGCGGCGCGGAACGTCATCTCGCGGATTGCGTCGAGGACAAAAGGCGTTGGGTCGGCCCACGTCATGTTGCTCGTGCCCAGCGCGTCGTCGGTCGAGTTCATATACGTGTACATCATAGGCCCGTCGCCTTGAAGGGCCAAAGTTCCCGAGTTGTATAGCTTAATGTCGCTATCGTAGATACTACCAGCCGCGTAGGCAATTCCGCCAAGGAGAGATGAGAACTTGCCTAGTCCGGAAGTCTCCCTATACGGGTATAGTAACTCAACGGTATGATTGACCATCGAGTCGACGGAAGGTGTCGAACCTCCCAGCGTCAAGGTACCGTTGGTGATGGTGACGGGATACGTTATTTTGGCGCTGTGCAGGGTGCAGTTGGTGTTGATGAGACTGCCATTCAGGGCCTGCTGCGCCTTATACATGGTCTTGACATAGAGCACTCCCGCATCCGAGGCGCCGTTCGCTAACACACTAATGGATCCAATGCTAGCTGTCTCTCCGGCATCCAATTTGAGGCTGTAGTCTATGCTACCCCTGGTACAGCTGACGTCGAAGCCGGCCGCGATGACGGTGCCGGAGCAAGTTCCTGTGCAACCCGCCAGGTCGAGCTTGATGTCGGCGCGGCTCGTGAAGTCTTGCACAACCTGCGAAAAGTTGGACGTCAATGCGTTGACGGAGTGGCTTCTTGTCATGTAGTAGGCCGTCGGCTGGCTGAGCTGGTCCTGGGAGAGAAGTACCGTGAATGTTTTCGACTCCGTCTCGGTCACGCTGACGAAGCCGGATGCTCGCTGCAGCAACGGACCGTCGACGATCAGCAGCAGGAGCAGGATGGACACAAACGTGATCTTGCTAAGATGGCGAATGCCCAAGATGGACTGGAACGCGCTCGACCCATGCTCCCAGTAGCGGTGGCTGTCGTTGAGGTTTCCGCCCTTGAGCATCTTCACCCACCACGTCAGCGTCACGCCCTCGCTGTACGCCATTGTAAGGCCGGCGTTTCCCACGGCAATCAGCACGGCGAGCACCACGGCCACTTGGATCGGCTGGTCTTCGGACGGCCAGGAGTCTGTTGCTACGCCGTTGGCCGAGATCAGGACGACGACGATGCCCACGCCGCATGCCAGTGTCAACAGCAGGGCAAGGAGGCCCGTCCATGGGACGCTCTTGAGGCCCGGTCGCCATTTTATCGAGCGGTGATGTGCTGGTCTATCGAGGATCAGATTCGCCTGCGACTGCACCGCTGATGGCGGGTTGTTCTTGGAGCCGTCGTAGGATATGGGTTCGTGTTGATGGCCCGGGGCTGCGTACTGGACCGTGTTGGCAGGGCCAAAGTGCTCGTAGCCGGAGTTTCCATGTTGGGCTGTGTTCGTGTAACTGGCATCGATGAACGGTTGGTTGGCGGGCGGGTGGTTACCAGGCTGGCTGGGAGTCCAGTGCCCGCGTATTTCATCCTGCTGCTCCTCGTAGTAAGCTGGCAAGTCAGGTCTGAAGGGCGAGTTGAGGGAGGCCATGACGAAGTTAGAGAGCTGACATCTGGCGGTGCGAGGATTGTATCAGGCTGCGAGAACACCGGGATATACGTCCTCCTGTTTTTCTATTTCCGCTCATTGCTCAGCCTTATGGCCATTACAGCCTTGGCCGCGGAACCATTCCTCACATTTTGCTTATCCAAGTCTTGGCTCCATCACAAGGCAGCGCTGTCAACTAGGATCCGGATCCGCCTCCCGGTTCGGGCATGCTGAGCGATATATTTCCCCACTTGAGGCTATCCACTCCCTGCAAGGCGTGCTACATTGGGCCACGATAGCTAACCGACGCAGCCTGTTCTTCGTTTCTTCGGGTCCTAACGGAGGTGCAGTCCAGTCTGTTCTATCTCCGCTGAAAGGCGAGGCGTCTGAGCGTGGAGATTAGGGCGATTAAATGATCCGCCGTCGGCACAGATCGCGGTGTCCAAGTCCTATCAGGGATATGTAGCACACGGCTCAAGGCTCAGATGAAAAATCCAGGTAGGGCAATCTAGAACAACTTAGTTTTCCAATCCAGGAACCATTTCTAGGTCCATAAATCCTTGGTCCGATATCGCTTTCTGGTTCACAGGTGGATTACCATGAACGCACTCTGCTGATTCCATCACCGAAACTCACTTCAAACCTAGTCATTGGCATGCAACATGTTCAATAGAGAAGTAAAATGCGATCGTAGCATTCAATTTTATTCATTGAAAGATCATATTAGCCCAACCACTGGACTCTTACAAACATAACATGGGTGTTTGATTTCAGCTAGATGGATGGCCTGATGTTTAGGGTAAGTAGCCAAGCAAGGAAGCTGACAAACGACTCGCGATGCATGTTGGGGCCGTTGGGGCAGAAATTATCGACGTTTAGGATGCTAAAATTACAACATCTCACCACGAAGGCAATCGCAAGTGGCCCACTGAGATTACAACCAATGTAAAACGGGATGGAGAAAAGGTCCAAATAAATTAAGGCCCGTTGCCGGCTTTATCTGTCTTAGTTCTACCGTCAACACTGATTGTTGCTCAAAGCTTTGTAATTCTTGCCCCAACTGCTTCAACACCCCCAATTGGGGGTCTCATCTACAATGTATGTTCTCATACGACCATGGCTAACTGTGTCAATCCTGACGTGACCCATTGATTGTCTTTACGGGAGAAAGCGAATATAAGACGGAGAATCTCGCTCCCCTTGACTCTCTCAAGCAAGACCTCATTCCACCATTTCCAATCCTCAGCCACGCATCTTTTTGCTCAACTGCAAAGTCCAGAGCCCAACACTCAAGGTCTCATCAAATTTACCGATACTCTCCTCATCTTGAACTTGACGTCGATTCCACCCAAATGGCTTCTCACACTGTCTACCGCTTGACTTCCCGAGACGGCTTCGATGGGCTCCAGGCTTTCACGGACCCAATTCCGACAGCCGGAAAATATGAAATTCTCGTCAAAGTGCGTAGTGTCGCATTAAACTACCGAGATGTTGCCATTGCCACTTCTAAATATCCGGCTCCTGTCAAGGATCAGGTGATTCCTTGCTCGGATATGGCTGGTGAGGTTGTGCAGGTCGGCGATCTGGTTGACGGCTTTTCCGTTGGCGACTCCGTCATCTCCCCAGTCAGCCATGTGATGTTGTATGGTCCCGCAAAGAACCACCTCCACACTCTTGGGGGACTGAAAGACGGCGTGCTCAGGGAATATATGGCCCTGCCGGCACATGCCACCATCAAACTGCCCAAGTCGTCGCACAGCTTCACTCAGTGGGCTTCTATGATTAGCACAGCGGGAACTGCTTGGAATGCGCTCTATGAGTATGCACCACTGAAGCCGGGGCAAACGGTACTCGTTCTTGGTAAGATCACCGAGATGCTCGAAAACACACAAGCTTACATCTTCTAGGAACTGGGGGAGTATCCCTGACTGCCCTGATATTTGCTAAAGCTGCTGGTGCAACCACCATCATCACCTCGTCCAGCGACAAGAAGCTCGAATTTGTGAAATCCAAATACGGTGCCGATCATACCATCAACTATAAGACGCACCCAAACTGGGCTGCCGAGGTGCAGCGTATCACCAACGGCCAAGGCGCAGATCATGTCATCGAAGTTGGTGGCACGGGGACGATTAAGCAAAGCATCGAGGCGGTTGCGTGGGGTGGAGTTGTTTCTGTGATCGGGTTCTTGTCAACTGTCTCCCAAGAAGAGATGCCCGATGTCACTCAACTAACACTGTTCAAGGGAGCGGTCCTCCGTGGCATCTTGTCTGGGTCGAAGCAGCAACTCGAGGACGCGGTCAGATTCATGGGCAGTCGAGAACTTCAGATGCCGGTGGATAAAACATTTGGTTTCAATCGGGATGATATTATCGAGGCGCTGAATTATGTCGAATCTGGTAAGCACATTGGCAAAGTTTGTATCAATTTGGAGTAGGATCTGCTAGAAGTTGGAGGCCAGCTTTAATGACCGAATCAATCTCAAGAACATAGTCGCCTTGGAACATTTGAGCCCATAGCGTGACCACTGTCGCGGCCATGCGCCGAAAATGTGATGCATCGTCTTCCAGAATATCAAGCGTCTCAGACAGCGACGTCTCTTTGATGATCCCAGTGATTATTCCCAATAATTTAGTCTCGACTTTGCGCAGGCCTTCCGTGCCGCATGACCCAATCGTCTTCGAAATCATCTCAAGCCAATCCTTGAGTAGCAAGGCGCAGTCGAGACTGCAAAGCGAATTCTCAATGCTCCAAAACGTTGTCTTGGCCCGAGGTATCAACTCGATTCCAAGGCGTACGGGGATGCTCAAAGCATGTGCAGCGTGAAGGACGGCTTTATCAACATGCGGAGATCTTCTCAGCTCAGGTCTTTCGCCGAGTAAGCAACGCAAATCCCGTGATACAAGCCCTCGACATGGGCCTAGGTCTGAGTTCAACCGAATGTATGCCAGTCGAAGAAGTGCGGTTGAGTTGAGTGCCAGAGGTTCTTCTAGCGCGAGTGGATCAAGAGCGGACCCGTGACTGAGCTCCCATGATCGTTGCCAAGTGAGGAGGGCGGTTTCGAACAATCTGATCGTGTCTGGCTGTAGCATTCCAGTAGACCCATGGCGGTCGACGTATATTTGCTGCATCAGCCCATGAATGAGCACATAATTAGAGAATGAAGATAGCCTTGAGTTCCTAGTGATCCCGGCGCCATCGAAGAGACAATGAATTCCCTTCCGAAACTGAAGTTCGACTTGACGAGTGCCTCGGCTCCATTGGGCTCCATTCGTCGATTTCCATTGTTCTGCATAGCATGGCAAGAAAATGCCAACCTCGTGATTCATGATAAGTGGGGGAGTATCAAACGCAATAGTTTGCAGGTTGAAAAGCACGTAAGTGGCAAATAGGGTCCTTCGTCTTTCCTCAACGGTTGCCCATGACGACCAATCCACACCGAGTGGCATTTCATCCGATTCCGAGATGCCATTCTGTCTTACCAAGGTGGCTAGTTGGCTGCTCAAGAATAAAGCATCTGGGAAAATCTCCTTCTTCGTCCACGATGCAAACTGAACGAGTAACACGAACGTCTGCATCCTCCCAACATTGTTTCGTCCATCTGGTATTGAAAGATCTCCTCCAGCGAGCAGATCCGAAGCTAGCTGGAGATCTCCACGACGAATATTCTCCAATAGAATTGCCTTTGCCATGAGGTATAGCTCGTAGCATTTGGGGTGCTCGAACCTGTACAGTGAGCCGACTGCAGCCACGGCTAGCAGTAGCTCGATGTCTTTTCGCTCAACTGAGAATGTAGCCGGGTGGATAAATGGAAGGTGTTCTTGAACGCATCTGAAATAGGATTCTAAATTTCGGCATATTGCGTTTTTGGACGGCAACGAACACCCGGTTGGAAGCACTTCGGAATAAACTTGGACCCTAAGACAGAAGCTTTCATACCCAGGTTCAGTGATCGACCACGGCGCAGTGAAAGCATCGGTAATGGCTTCCGTCTGATTGCCATCCTCAGATTCATTCTCGACGTCATCTAATGGCGGAAGACGGGAACTAAATCGAGAAAATGTACTTTTCTGGGGACGCTCGGTGTTTACCACCGCACCAACGAGAGGAAAATTGACGTCAAAGAACGTTGCAGGCAGCATATCTTCAACCATGAAGTTGGGATCCCAAAGGAGATCAGGATCAATCATACCCATATAGCCTAAATCGTAGCCTGATGCTTGAACAACATCCACAGGCGGTGAGATGTCTAGAGGCGAGGGATGCGATAACCTGGTATGGCGTGCTAGAAGATCTCTCTATGGGCATTAGTCAAATATTCATTGTGGAGAGAGATCCTTCTCACTTTCTGGTAAAGCTCTGTCCGCAATCACAGGCGAATGGTCGCTCATTTGTATCTGCCACTATCTGTTAGACAATTCTGGTCTTGCGGTGTCTGGCTTACGCGTGCGCTCATGCCGCCGTAAGTGCTCCCGCCGTGTAAACTGCTTGCTGCAGTACTGACACAGAGGGATAACGGTTTTGGGTCTGCCTCGAGGCATTTGGGGAATCGTTTCACGGAATGTCTCCTACTCCCGCCTAAGTTGCCTCCTTCACGACGACTTGCGTGGATTGGTAATCTGCCATTTTGCGCTGATATCACGTGATGCTCCTCCTGTCGCGCAGAGTCGCATCTTTAAAGACGGACAATAATCTTTGTGTTGATTTTGCTGACAAGTGATATATTGTATTGTTCCATCAAGGGTGCGGAATTATTTGGCAACTGGACCTGCCGAGAGTTGTTCGTCGCAGTGGTGAAAACCACCGAACTAAGATATTCCCTCTTGTAGGACGGATGCTCCCGCCTACCTATTCTTGGGAGCTTTATCTCGGAGAAACGGCAGTACGACACCTCGAAGAGCAATGGTGATCGCTTATAGATAACCTACTTCGAAATATTTGTGCTTGTGAGTCTCAAATTCTTGTCATAGTTTTTCTAAAGGGAGAGGCACAGAGATTGTTGATCGGAGGAAGACATTCGGTACGGCCAGAATATTAGACTATGCCTCAAACTTTTTACCGTAGCTAGAATACCTTCACAGGCGTCAGCACAGCTCGAGCATACCTCATAGACCGCCCACAGTGACTAGGAAGCATGTATTTCCTTGCTGTTCAGGTCCTTCATCACTTCAACTGGGAAGGCGTCGATATTTTCTCTGCCCCAACTAAAAGCCCTCCTCAACAATCGCGTCTAGGTGAATGATTGGCATCTATCCGATCGTAAGGATAATGATGGGACGTTTCTGTCAATTCAGACGTCTAGCAAAACCCGTCACAGGTGCGAGTCCTCTTGTTAATGAGGGGTTCATCTTTATATCTTCTCGGCCTCTGTCAAATCGATGCACAAGCAGCGCACAGTGCCACTGAGGAAGCATAGAATCATACGATAGCCTCGACTTTAACAGCAGATTAAGCATTATGATGCAGATTGGCCATTGATAGCCTAATTGTCAGATGATATTTCCTCCATAGATGATCTCTCCCTCGACCCACTACTCTGCAGATGACCGCTGTCTGCCGCTCCCGGAATAAAGATAATACCTAGGCAGAAGAGCTCCCTTACCAAGATGAACAGGAGCCGAAGCCGACACAAACCGTCAGGACTTTTATCAGATATCAATGTCGATCAGATAGCGTGTGCATTGAAAAGGCGCCACGTATGTAGATAGAGGGCGTTATCGTGGGAGGGCATTTATGGTTAGAAGGCGCACATTAAACCTTGGACTATTTAACCTGAAGTTAGATCCAGATATCGAGACTCTTACTTTGATCTCTATATCGAATCTATTTGACTGCATTCAATCAACCGTCTACTTTCAACAGCCTCAATCTACTCCACAACGCCCATCCTTCATCATGGCCCCCGCAGCCACTATCCCCGCAGTAAGCGTCACGGCCAGCATCAATCCAAAGGAAGCGTCGCACACCAACCATGGCCAAGAACTCGCCAACAAGACGCCGCTGCAGGCCATGTCACACGGCGATGTCGTCCTGCCTGGAATCCCGACGCACCCTGATTTTGCCTCCCACCGCAAGTGGCAGCTCGAGCACATGACGGCCGCCTTTCGCCACTGGCATCGCGAGGGTTACGTCGAAGGCATGAGCGGCCACATCTCGGTTCGCGATCCCGAGTTTCCTAACGCGTTCTGGACAAATCCTCTGGGCCGTCACTTCGGACTGCTCAAGGTCAGCGACATGATCCTTGTGAATTTGGACGGCGCCGTCATCGGCGGCAATCGTACACGTCCTCCCAACACGGCCGGGTTCCTCATCCACGCAGCAGTCCACAAGGCACGCCCCGATGCCCACTCCATCTGCCACTGCCACAGCATCTACGGCAAGGCGTGGTCAGTCTTCGGCCGGCGCCTGGAAATGCTGACCCAGGACTCGTGCAAGTTCCGCGGCGACGCCCATAGTGTCTACAACAGCTACGGCGGCGTTGTCCTGGGAAGCGAAGAGGGTGATCGCATCGCGGAGGCCTTGGGGCCGAAGGGTAAAGGGTGCATCTTGCGGAACCATGGCCTGTTGACCGTTGGAAAGACGGTGGATGAGGCGGCGTTCCTGTTTACGTCGATGGAGGCCTCTTGTCGAGTGCAGCTTCTAGCGGAGGCAGCGGCTGCGAACGGATCTCCGAAGGTCCTCATCACTGATGAGGAGGCCAATTTCAACTTTGATGTTGAGAGTGACCCGGAAATCTGCTATTGCGAGTTCCAAGTATACTATGACTTGGAGGATGAGCTGTCCAATGGAAGCTTCAAGAACTGAGTCATTTCATAAGTTACACTGAGCTAGTTGGATATATACGCTGGACTGTGGATCAATGCTTAAACCCAGCTCCAAGATGGCAACTGAGATCCCTAAAGTCATATCACGTAGAGACTGAATCCCTTCGTTCGGCACTTCTTCATCCAAATCATTACTCTGAATGTCATCGTCATTGTCAATAATGGCTGCCAGCAGTCCATGCTACGGTCATGGACAGTCATAGAAATACCTTGACCCACAACGATCGGCTCTGGGCTTGAGACAAGGCACAAGGGCATGGCTGGACAAGGGTGAGCTGCACATTCCCAGATATTCCCCGCAAGCCTTTTGTAGACTACAGACTGTAGCTATAGGGCGGCTCGAACCAGTAAAACAATCAGTGATATAAAATAAGCTGAGATTGTTTCTCAATTATGTGTCTTAAAAGTTACAACGTTTGATTCTCAGTGATTCGGGAGGTTAGGATTGATGATCGCCAGGTGACGCGTCCAAATGTGGAAACATGAACGATGTACTTACGTAGTAGATGGCCCCGACGTAGATCAAATAAGGGGAGGAACCATCGCTTACGTATGGGCGTACGTCTTCAAAGTTCTAGTTGCTAAGAAGGGGGTTTATTTCCCAGATTTGAATGAAAGGAAAATCGACATATTATATTCATATCAAAGTTCCCCGATGCAGCATTTGGTCGCGCTAGGGCTCGCTTTTTGCAAACCCCAAGCCAATCCATCCAATGCGGATATTTTCCTTTTTTCTTTTTGCTAAGCATGTAATCTCTCGCTCACAGGATGGGAATTTTGATGTTGGAGCATCATCAGTGCATCGCTCAACGCTGCGATTGCGCCGCGTCGTCAGTGGAGAACCCCCTATAAGTGAGAAATATGCATACCCGGTATCTTTCGCATAGCTTGGCCACGCGGCTTGATGTAGCCAGTTCGATCAAGGATATATAGCAGGAGTACCCGAAAATATGTCGTATCCGAGTACTGGCCGACCAATTGCTGAACCACTTGCAACAGCCCAAACGATGTCACAAGGCCAATATTCCTCAACCTTGTTAGGCTCCTTCAACGCCGGCTGGTTCCGACCTCGTCGTTGCGGCTCTCGGGTCTCTTGGTTCTTCTTTGGTGTCTGTCTTTGCCTTGTCTTAGGTGTAACAGGGACTATTCATATCGGCCTTCTACTCAAATGGTTGCTTGTCCGCCTTCATTGGAGAAATGACTTGACGTGGTATGACCTAGGATGGTATGGGCTTGCACCAACAGCCCAATATCAGTCCTTTGACCATCCGATACCAGCCATTGAGTTCCTCCAGCAAGATGCTCGATGCAGTCAAGACTACATATTCCTTGCACCTCGAGGGCCCCTAGTGGCAGAACCAGGTGCTGTCATCTTGGACGCAGTGGGCGATCTGGTATGGCGCCAGATAGACCAGGGAGGTGACACTCACGACTTGAGAGTACAAGAATACTTTGGCGAGAAGTACTTGACATTTTGGGTCGGGGAAGAAATCGGAGGCCGTAAACAAGGCTCCTGGTTCATGGTAAGATAGGATGAGAATAACCTAGCGATGCGGCAACTAACCAAACTAGATGGACAACACCTACACCATCCGACACGAGATTCTTCCTGGCGGGGACTACGATACCGGAGATATGCACGAGTTTCAAATCACGACAGACAACACAGCCTTGATCACCATATACGAGCCTATTGTGGCGGACCTTAGCTCTATCGGAGGTCCATCCGAAGGCTACTTGCTGGACAGCATTTTTCAAGAAATTTCAATCAGCACTGGCGAAATTCTATTCGAGTGGTCGGCTTCTTCTCATGTTCCTCTGGACAACACATTTTGGACCACCAAACTCTGCAGAGATGACTCCAACACCGCGTTCAACGGGTGTGGCCACAATGAGGATTCTGCTTTTGACTTTTATCACCTAAACAGCGTCGAAAAAGATGAACAAGGCAACTATCTAATCTGTGGACGAAATGTACATACAGTTAGCTACATAAATGGTGTTACAGGGGAGATAATATGGAATTTGGGCGGGCCAAACAACGAATTTGAAGACCTGTCGGACGGGGATGCAACAAACTTCTCATGGCAGCACCATGCGCGCTAGTACGAATATGGACGAAGCTTATCGTTGTTCGATAACGGAGGCTCGATGATTGAGGCTGCGTCCGAAAGCAGGGGGATTCTTCTTGACCTCGACATTGACCGTCGCACTGCGACTTTACGAGTTTCATACTACCACCCTCAGCAGATGAGATCACTGTCTCAAGGAGACGTGCAAATATTAGAAGACACTGGAAATGTCTTCATCGGATGGGGGCGAAGTGCTGCCATGACTGAGTTTAGCTCTGACGGAGAGGTCTTGTGTGATGCAAGATTCGGGGCTTCAGTTTTCTTCTCGTTCGGCCCAGTGACTTCATACCGGGTTTTCCGTCACTCCTGGGTCGGCAAACCGACTACTCAACCAGATGTCGTTGTTGTAGGTGATACTATCTACGTGAGTTGGAATGGTGCAACCGAAGTCACCATCTGGCAATTGGAGGCGGCAGACGAAGACGAAGATGGACAAGAGGTGGAGTTTGACATCATGTCCCAGACTTTCCGAGAGGGATTTGAAACTGAAATTAGAATCCCGACTCAGGAGAAGTATTCTGCCATCCGGTTAGTGGCGTTGGATGTTGAGGGCAACGTTCTTGGCATTTCCGACGTGATTGATTGCGACTTCGGGGTTGAGTGGATAACCCCAATGATGATTGTTATTATTACTTCGATAGCCATGGTGGTAGGCTTTTTAGCCACTTTGTTTACAGCGGCGGTGTTTTTTCGGCGTAGGAAGAGGAATCAAGTGGCGCTGAGCGAGTACGAATTGCTTACCGGAGGGGATATTTTGGATGGCGAAGAAGGGCAGTTGTTTCAGTCACATATCATCCCCGGGAGTTGATGTTTCGTAGATTCTTGATCTAACCGATGTTTTCTTGATTATTAGCTTAAGCGATTGCTTTAATTGTTAGATAGTCACACAAACGACGTGTGTGAAATGCAAAAAAAAAGAAGTTTGACATCTTATTAATATTGCGATTCCATATATTCTATACGGCGATGAAGCCTATTCCTCAGATGAGAGACCTGTTAAAGATATGCACTTATATCGACTGCATACTTCAATTGGTGCTGAGTTATTGAAGCTTCAGGTGCTGTAGAGTGTCCCTAAGTATAACTTATTCTTTTCTTTTTATCTATATGCCATAATTTTGAGTGAGCCTCCTCATATGCTTTGGGCTCTAGCTTCTCTATAATGTTTCTACAGGTTTGTATCGAGGACCATCGGTCTTTCCTGTCTAGAACAAGGAAGGATTGCCCAATTCTCCAGGGCCATTTTATAAATATTCGAGTGTGGCTTTAACCGATTCGCTCACTGGCTATCGAGCTTCGTCTACACCATTCCGGACGTTTTGCGACCAGATAGATTGAGGTCAGACACGTTGACGTCGGACTTGTTACTGTCAACCTCGATGTGAATTTCGGTTTCTTGGATAATGTGCCGGCCGCTCGAGTCGTCATCCTGTAATCGATCCCATTTCGCTTTTCCTGAGACAGTCGTGCGCGTTTGGCCGTGGCCGAGCGTATTGAGGGGTAGTGGGGTGTCGCTGCGATAGTTTGGTCTCTGTAGATACGCCTCAAGATTAACAACCGAGTCAACGATGTCACAGGACCATGGAGTGCTTACGGATCTGGGGGTCAGCCCTGTTGATCTGTTGGTGGACCCGTTTAAGCATTTGGTGAAGAGCTTCAGGGACGGCAAGGAACATGCGATGATGGCGAAGCTGGACTCGAGCAGTGACCACAGAAGGAGGCGACCTTCAGCGACTATGAGACGGTGCTGATTAGCCTGGGAGTTAATCTCGGGGGAAGAGTTATGCCTACCCATGTAGTCGTCTGGGTACGCTTTGATGTCAATATACTTGTAGCTCACGATGCGCATGAGTGCCGCAATGCTGGCCAATATTCCCAGACTGAGTACCCCAACAACCGAGATTTTGGTACGCCGCGGCATCTGCAATGAATACACGATGAAAAAGGGAGTGATGGCGCAGGCCCAATCCGAGACGACCTGGACCGAGGTTCCGACATAGCTGATGATCAAGAACCCGTCGGCAGACTTGCAATGGCCCCTAGCAGCTATCAGTTTGGTGCTTGAAGAGGGGTTGTAGAAGACATACAGCTTCACATTCCAATTTGCGGCGAACGGCACGCAATTGGTAAACAGCCAGATCATGCACCCAGTTGCTGTGACAGCCATGAGGCCCATGATGCCATACATGAAGTAGACGTACTTCTTCTGCACGCAAATCTGTAGAATCATGAATGCGATGGAGAACTTTGTGATGGATGAAGAGCCGTAATATGTCATCTCGTAGTATAGTAGGTATTCCCTGCCTCGAATCCGGATGAACTCTTGCAGGGGGAATTTATCGAGGTACGCATCGTGTGCCCCGACTCCATAGCGGACGGCCAACACGCCCATGACACTGGCGGGGACAAAGGGCAACTAAGAGAAGAAGAGGTATTGTCAGTTTGCTGGTGCGGGCGGCGGCTACTCGGACGCGCGTGGTGGCAAGGGGGATGCTCACGAAGCCGAAGACGGCAAGCCAGTCGTTGACTTTCCATTTCTGATGCGACTCGACTCGGAATGTGCGCACCCAAACGCGGAGAGCGACGATGATGGCGCATACGACGGTGAAGACGTATATCAGCACCTCGATGGCCCGTCCGAAGCCCACGGAGGCGATGGGCGGCTGGGCGTAGGCGATGTCGGCTATTTCCTCACCAGTGAGGTTCGCGGTGGATGACATCCTCGAGGACACCAACACTGCCGGGACTTTTCGGTCATGGCCAGACTCGGAGGATGCGGCATTCGGAGTGGTAAGGGGGCCGACGCTCGATACATATCAACACATACTGCATCTCGTAATGATTCCTCGCCGATCCACTGGGAGAAATCGGCACCACGCAAGTTAAAACCTGCGTTGAGACCCGGGACTAGGGCCCATGCGGGTATTGAAATTGCGCATCAAGCAGGGTGAGTGCCTGTCGCCTTCCAGGAGAGAGTAGTATCGGTCCATGTATTTATGCAGCGGGCCAACACAGTTGTCCCCAAAACTAATAATGAAGGAGGCGATCGCTCTCGGGTCAGTACAACGTCCCCAATCACGACAGGAAGCAGATCCCAGTCTGCTTATGCCGATCGTGCTTGCCGGGTTACGCTCAACGATTTTCGTATTTTCTTCATAAAATTTCCTTCGGCTGTTGCGTTAACAAGGAATATTCCAAACGTCCAGGAATGATCTGACGAGAAAAGAGGCATGTTGTGGGTCAACATTGCCAACAATGAGTCCCTGTTGGCTCGTTTATAGAAGGAGATATCTTTGTAACCACGAACCCCAGTCACTCAAGGATCTCAGACAGGGGAAAATAACCGTGGTTGCATCATGACCTGGAGACAGCGGGAGCCCCGCCCGGGATGCGCATCCGGCCGTTAGTGTAGTAGTCGCCGACTCGCTTGACAGGCTACGAAAGGACATACCCGCATATGTTGGTTGTTGGTTGTTGGCTCTGGGTAGTATTCATGCCAAATCCCCTCCGGACAGGAGTTGAGTTGTCATAACGGGGATGAGGTGCCAAGGATATCACAGGCGCTGTCAAGGAAAATCTTTCCCATGTACCTACCAATTAAGGGAACCAGAATACGGCGGAACTCTTGAGCAATCAATCTCTCTTCAGAAACGATTGCAGCCAGATTCATCAACGGGCTCACGATTGTGATGGTGTAGGAACCATCTACGATGCAGTTGTTTCCAAACCATCTAGCTCCCTCGGCGACGAATGCGTCTTATCCCAGCCATATTGCAGGCCTGGCCTGGTCTGCATATCGCCAAGTCCGACTCAACCCTCCCTCGACCGACTTTATCCAGGTTTTGAGGCCTGTTCCCATGAACCCATGTTGCTGCATGTTGCACCATGTTGTCGAACTGTCGAGGATTCGACCAAGCCGACCAACAGTTGTACCCACAGCAATCTTGAGGCCTCTATCCCATCGGCCAGCAACGAACTCGTTCTAGCGTCTTCACCAATGCGACGAGGACCAGCTGGAATATCCTTGTGAGCCTGACGTTACAGGTCGTCTCTGTTCCGAGTCGGTTCAGTTTGCATGGGAACCGTAGCCGGCCGTCTCACTAAAAGGGGCAGCTCAGTCGTCAACGGGATGTCCATGGCATCCCCACGACTTGCGTACATAGCACATAGCCTTGCCGTTCTCTACATCTCAACGAGTATCTTCGGGGGTCTGTGATATATTCCCACGCCTCATCCATCACGCGTCCGCCCACGAAACGACCCCATCCGTGCCCAGCGACGTCGACGAAACAAATACCGATGTCCTTTTTCAGGGGCCCCGCGGCACCCGCCCGCGTTCCGACCGATCGAGTAATTCCTCTGCACTTTTGGGACGAGAGCCCGCTGTACAGGAGAATTGCACTATACAACCTAAAGGTCTTTGACGATGTGCTGGACCCGGAGAAGCTTCGTGGCAGTCTCGAGACGCTGGTCTCACAGAACACTTGGCGGAAGCTCGGTGGAAGGCTGAGGAAAGATGTGAGTTCATGCACACCGAGGCAATGCAATGCATGTCTGACGCAGGTACATACAGGCCAAGGGGGGACTCGAGTACCATGTTCCAGCCGAGTTCACCACGGTTCGCCCAGCTGTCGGGTTCACACACGTGGATCACGGCGATGTGACCATGGCCAACCATCCACTGGCCTCGCGGTTACCCAAGCCATCTGCGCGTCCCGCCGTTGTGGGAGACCCCGACGAGTGTATCGATCTGGCATGCGGACCGGGTTGTCCAACATCCATCGATGACTACCTCTACACGGACCGGCCGTTGCTGGGTCTCCATGTTGTCTCCTTCAAGGATGCCACGCTGGTTACTCTGCATTGGCTGCATATAGCATGCGATGCCCTGGGTATGAAGGCGTTGGTAGGTGGCTGGGTCCTTGCGATGCAAGACAAGCCAATTCCCATGCAGCAAGGCTTCGACTACGACCCGCTCGCAGAGTTCGGCAAGCATCCAAAGGAACCACATAAACTGGCGGACCAGCGCATGACAACGTCGTCGTTGCTCACGTACGGCTTCAAGAACGGGTACAATCTACTAGTCGGCAAGAAGGAGTGCCGCATGGTCTGCATTCCCGGCCGATTCCTGAACAAGCTTCGTAGCGATGCTCTTCAAGACCTCGCGGCCGCCGGTGTCGAGAAGCCGTTTCTCACGGACAACGACATTCTCGTCGCCTGGTGGACGCGTATAGCGCTGTCGCACCTCCCGGCGGACTCGGAGCGTCCTGTAACTGTGCAACTAGCCATGTCGCTCCGAAAGTCATTAGAGAAGGACCTGTTGCCCCCAGGGAAGCCATTCGTATCCAACTGTTTCGGGTTTACCAACCTACTTCTCCCCGCGAAGGACTTCAAGCAGAAGCCCACAAGTAACATTGCAGCACAGATACGAACTGCGCTCAGCGAGCAGAGCACTCGCGCGCAGGTCGAGGCGTATCAAGCCATGGTGCGAGACTCTGTGGCCCCCCTGCCGGTCTTTTTCGGAACCGGTGCGACGTATCAGATCTCATACTCGAACTGGACAAAGGCGGATCTTTACGGGGCCGACTTTTCGGCAGTGGCAGTGAAGCCAAGGGAGACGCCGCTGTATGCCTCGTACATTGCGCATTGTCAACTTCCTTTTCAGTTCCCGGAGGGCTTTATTGTGGTGGGCAAGGACTCGAAAGAGAATACCTGGCTTTGCGGCTATCGCACTCAGGGGTTGTGGGACGTAGTTGAGAAAGAGTTGAATGAGCTTGGGGAAATGTGATGGGCGACTTTGGGTGTTCTGTGTTTTTGTTTGATACTAATAGTGTTTCAATTATTCTTCACTGAACTTGGTCTCTTCCATTGTGGGTTTGAGGTGTAAACACGTACAATCAGACACTAAAATTCTTCGATTCGTGTCTGACTCTAGGTTAGGCGACTTGGCGACTTGACATGTCGATATTTCCAACTCCACCAACTCCACCAACTCCCCACTTGAATGTGGCTTGTATCCTCCCCTGCCTGACCATGGAACCCTGGCAAAATGGCGAAATGCCGCTTTTAATAGCGGCCGATCACGCCAGGCAGCGGAGGTTCCGCCGGCCGCTTAAGCGAATTCGGTGTGGCTGGAGAGCTTGAATAAATCGAAGATTTTCGACTGCATAATTCGCTCCACACTTTCAGCGAGCTGCGGTGCCTGTTCTGGGCCCCTTCCTGTTAGGCGAAATGTCCCATTCTTCCGACGGGAGTGGCTGCGGTCGCTCCCGTGCATGATGAATCCCGTAACACTTATGGGGCTTACATCACTACTGGCAGCTGAAATAGTTAGTTGGTGTTAGTGCGGAGCCGTATACAAAGATCTAGAGAGATAGAGTCGTGGGGTTGTGGAATATGCTGGGGAAAATCCATCCCCCGCCTACAACGCCAATAGCCGAGCCCTCGTATCGGTGCCACCTCGCTTGTGAAGTCATCTCCGTCCTCGATACGACATAATATATCCTAAGATATCCTTTGAAGCAGCTACGAAGCGTAGAGTCCGACCATCCCGGGCACGTGGTCTACGAGTACCTACAGGATGGTACGCCTCAAGCAATGGTTTCTCCCTGGTTACTTGCATTGACTCTGGATTGAAGCTTGACATGTAGAGCAAGACGTATCAAGTGCGATGAAGAGCGCCCGACATGCAGAAAATGCGTCAGGTCCCGCAAAGAGTGCTCTTTCGCGGGTCGTCTTGACCTACATGACTGCATCTCCACGTCGCACTCGCCAGCTTTAACCACGCAGGCCCAGCTGGAAGACGGCAGCGACTCCCGCATTGTCGAATCCATTTCAGTTTCCGAAAGCTGTCGAATTTCAACCGACGACAATCATACAGAGTCCGGCAAAATAGTAGGAGTCAATGGGACTGTGCCGGCACCAGCCGACTCCAGCTTAGCATATATACCCAAACGAGACCAACCAATATCTACTAAATGCATCGCACTTTGAATGGTTTGAACTGTTAGAGTCTTAGCAAAGGATTATCTAAACAACATCCAGCGTCACAATCTCTCCAATATTGGATCTGGGTGGAATTCTGACGAGACATCACTTCCTCGCAGACAGAGTCCCTCCCGGGTTGGGGACGACAGCCCTGGCCGCATCGATAGGTGGCGTAGATGGTTCCTTTGTCTCCGGAGCAGACTAGGGATCCAGTGAATCAGGATGGAAAGAATGCCGCTGCTTCTTCCTCGACATGGAGCATATCTACTCCCATCACCATCTAAGGCGATGATTTCGCTTACTTCCAACACTACATACAGGTCATCGGTCCAATACTTGGACTCTTTGATCCGTCTCGGCACTTTACCAACATGGTTCCTCACTTGGCACTTCAAAATGTGGGCGTGCTCAAATCCATCCTGGCCCTTGCTGCACGGCATTGGCTTCCCGCAGACTGACGCCCGGAATTGAATCATTCATGTCCAGAATGTTCGCGAGGAGAGTACACAAAATGGCCGAGTCTAGATGTGGATACTGCCATGTGATATTACCATGGGACGCTTTAATATATCTCCCGGACTGTCGTATAACTCATACGCCAACTCCACGAGATTCTGGTCACGGCCATATTGATCAGTACTTACGAGATGCTCGGGTCTGTGAGTCCCTCCAGTAGAGACCACTAGAAAACCCGTCTAAAAGGGGCCTTTTGAATCCAAAACAGTCAAGACAACGACGGGGAGTCGGCAGATGGGATACGGAGAGCGGTCTGGTGGGTATGGCTCCGACAAGACATGCGGGCAGCGTTCCGAGCTGGTCGGCCACAATATGGCGTCCAACGAAGAATTTGGAAGATCTGCGACCAGATGAATACGCCACGCGAATCGTCTATATCGCCGCCAAGGTTGTCCAATTTGCAGGCATGGAGGCTGCCGCGTCGGTCGAAAGTACACAACAATGGTTAGACAACGAAAACAAGTTGCTGAGTGATCTTCACCGGTGGGATACAAAAGAGATCGAGGAGACGGATCTGCACACTTTGAACCCATTTGGGCTCATCTCCTGTCCCATGAGCTGTGCAGACGTATATCACTTTGCCATGATAACATTGCTAACCAACATGCTATTCATTGGCGGAGTTGATACCTACCGAACTGGCCGGCGACAGCTTGAAAATACCTTTCGCGTCATCTGCGGCATAGCAAGTCACGATTTTGATCAAGGCCTTCCGGCATTCGTCACAATTAACGCACTCTACGCTGGTGAGTCACCACCCTCTCATACTTGGAAAGGCCGAACTCAAACGCTCGGTGATAGCTGGACTATGTTTCCAAACGTCTGTAATGAAAACAGCTCTTTGGAGATTTTGCAAAAAACCATGGACAATAGCAAAGTTATCGCGACTGACGTGATCCATAAACTGGATAGGTATTGGAGAATTTCTTCATATTGATGGCATCTTCTGTTTCGTGTGTTTTTAAATTTTATGGCTTTACTTTATATCATCAGATAGATCAAAGCCGTACAGTATCTGTAAACAATAGAGACATACATTTAGTAATACACCCAGCACTAGACGAGACACTAGCTTTGCAATAGAGTTGTTCCCCGCTGATCTTCCATATCGTGTATTTGCAAAACCTTATCGTTAATGTGACAGCTCTTAGCTGTCTCAATATCGACTTCGTACAAGCCATAGATGTATCTTTTCACTGTAAAATAAAGGCCATTCGTTGTTAAAGCATCCGCTCCCATCGTGTACGTCCTTAATAAATGCATCTCAAACACACCGCTCACCACGCCCCCACAATTCCAGCGACGGGAATGTCAATGCCCGTCGTGTAACTCGTAGCATCGGAAAAGAGATAAACATATGCTGCACCAGGCTCCTTGGGGTCAGCCAGCCTGGGCATGCCGCCGTAGCATTGCATCTTCAGGTTCTAGTCGGGAGCCTGGTCAACAAAGTACGTCATGGCCGCCTTGCCGAGCGTGTGCGCCGGGCTGAAACAGGTCAAGGCTGTAAATGATGGAGACCGCGTGGGCAAGGCAGACTTCGGCAATGCCCAATACCTCTGTTGGCGCCCGTGATACCGATGATTTTGTTCTCTAGGCAGACTTTCCAATTGTGGTTGGGTCTTGGTTGGGTCTTGAGGAAGAGCGTCTCGTTAGCCGCTTGGGCAGCGACCTTATTTAAGGTGCTATTAGCTGACATGATAAAATAATCTTCTCGGTTTGTGGGATTTATGAGGCGGCGGCTTGCTGGCCTTGAAAATCGGGTGTACTTCAATCGAGGCTGGCGCTGATCACGGCGGATCTCACGCTGCTACCAAGTGAGGCGAATAGAAACCTTTGAGCCGCCGTAATGAGGAGCCGGGCGGAAATGACCGGTTTTGGGCGTTAATGCGCACCGGCAGCTCGGGGACTGACAGCAGGCCGCTTGATATGTTGGCCGCTGGTTGGCTTGGGTGTCTTTTTGTTTGCCTCGTATCGCATGCTTCACGTAGCCGCCTAAAAAATGTCGTCAGTTGGTTGGCTAGGCAGACAAATCAAGGCGGGGGTTGAAAGACGTGGCCTGATATGTCTCGTCAAACACTTGTTTGTATGTGCGGGCGGCGGACAAGTGCTGATATGTACCGAGAAGAATAAAACGGCGGTACTTGTCCGGAATCTGAGATCAAGGAAAGTATGCTTTTTGAGATGAATAAATGAAATAGGCATCCAAATCGCTCATTATTGCATTTACTCTGCACTTGAGGCCGAAATCGTTTGGGTGGTTACACTGCACCAACATCCCAGTCTGTACCGACATGTTGGACCAAGACAAACCGAAACTTACAGTGGTGTAACTGTGGCTTGCCGGCGTGTTTTTTCCGTAGTTTCCACGGATTTCCATCTTGGACTTGCTGCTACAGGTACCCGTCGGCTTGCGGTTTGGCAAACAATAACAAAGAACCCGCGTGAGCGATGATGAATGCAAACGACAATCAGATGAAGAAGCCGCCCAGCAAGCGCTCTCTATTGCGATTTGTAACTCCCATTTTTCTACTTTACAACCACGTCTAGCTGCTTGATTCGCAACTATTGGACCTGTACCTGCGTTATTTAGTCTCTCATCATGGTATGCACCGCCGGCAATTGATCTGCTGCGTTCAGCCCTGACCACATCCTCATCCTTGCGATGCACAAATACTAACCGCCGGATCTACAGACGCCCACATCTGGCCACCAAAATCACGCCACTTCTCCTAATGAGCCCGACTTCAACGTCAGCAGCCAAGTGAGGGACCGGGAAACCAACGCCCAGAACTCACCTGGACAAGGACGGACCAGGGACGAGGATGACTACCCTACGACAACCGGCGGCCAAGCATCGCGTCGCATTTCCCTCAGACCAGCGATTCGATCACCGTCGGTCCATACCAGAATAAGGCGCAGAAGCATCAGTGTGGCTAGCCAAAGCGCCATCCTCGAAGGGGAAGAGGAGGAAGCCGAGAGCCGCGATATGGCCACTTCTCGTCAGCACGTCGATCCGAGAAGTCTCTTCTCGCCACCATTTCCGCCCGATGATGACCGAGATACTCCGCCGTTCTCCTCTAACAATAGCGACAACGACTTCTTTCGCGGATGCGAATCCTGTGGGGTTTCTGATCCATCTGAGAGTCAGGATGAGCATCAGGAACTTGATTACACAGAGTACCTTCTCTTGCGCCAGGCCAGAAATCTCACCCAGGGGAGTGATGGAGCTTCTTCTGTCACCATCATCAATCACCAACGTCGAGATCCCTACGAACTCTTCAACTTACGCATCATCGAAAATGGCTTTACGTGCTGGCGCCGCGAAGAGAGCGTCGAGGCTGACGACCGCGCTGCTGTGCACAACTACTGGGCCAACGCGCCTGGTGGACGTGAGGGCGCTATGAAGACTGACGTGTGGTACATGGTAGACATCGAAGCCCATCGTCCCTCAGACACAGGTCATTTAATGAAGGTCCTCTGGCTCGGATCACCCGTCAGAAACTGGGAGCCTGCCCATCGCGTTCGCCAAATTGCGCCCGACCTGCTTGATGAGTATTGGGAAGGATTGGCTGATAAATATCAGAGAGCTTGCCGAGAGAATGGGAGCCTGAGTCGCTTGAGATAATTTGGCAAACTGAGGGGTTGAATGGGAGAATTGTTGCTCTCTAGACTGAAGAATCTTATTCCCCTGGTGTGGCCATCTGTGTCAAGATGGAAATATGATGCTAATTTTGTCGTGTGCATGAGAAGAATCTCAAATACATTCAGTTTCCTCGGAACGGGCTGTAACGCAGTATAATCCAGAGACCCCATCAGACTGTCCATGAGATTATCCCCCTCCTACACCTCAACACTTTCCTTTCATGAACACGGGCGGCGCACCCAACGCAATGCAACATTAGACCACATCATACCGACCCGTCTCGTAACTCGACAGGGTCTCCGCTTGGTCTGATCCCTGATAGTTACCGGAAACGTACTACCGTAGGCTATACCGCGAATTGTCTAACCGCGTCATTAAAGAAGCATTGTAGTCTGTCTAATTCTTGAGCATGCCACCTTAAAGCATGAGCTCAGCTGCAAGCCTAGCTCGTCGAGAAATAACACTTAAATTAAGGTATCAAAATTAATCTTGAGACTTACCTTTTGTGTGGTTATATCTAGAAGTGAGTCTCATGAGCTCCACCGGTAGCTATCACAACTCTCTCGCCGCCGTATCAGGAGATCTGGATACGTGTCCTATTACATACGCCCGAAACTGAGAGATTGCTGAAGGATACATTAATGATCTCGAGCCAGACGAATATTAGTCCGCTAGCATACAACCTTTTACGTGGAGCTATCAACACACGTGTGTGACACCGTAGCGAAGCAGACTTGTAAGTTACCTGGTCATTACAAACTGTTGGGCACGAAAATGATTAGGATAATCATACCGATTACTAGAATGAACATGGTTTATGGTCGCTTTGTTACGTTTCGTACCTAGAGAGGGCTTTTTCTGTTTGCGATGTGGAATTTCTGGTCCATCTAGTCACCACGTCGCCCCTGTGAATCCCGCTCCCGTGAAGCCTGCCCCCGTGAAACCCGCCCACCAGGATAAGCCCAGCCCCCACTTGCACTTGCCAACTCATAATCCTCCATCTCATACTCCAATCCATCCGGAACTTCCAGTTCCTCAACGGCATCCCTCGGAATCATTCCGTCCGCCACTGACATTGCTCGCATTTCTTGCTCCAAATCAGTAACAATCCTGGCCTTGAAGAGTTCCCCCCAAGTTGTATTTGTTTTCACGCCGGTCTGTCTATTCAAAACCGTGATTGGGGTGATGTCTTTATAGGTGTGAACCTCTCGCTTGATGGGGGGTGTTATGAATTTACCAAGTAATGACCATCGCTTCTTCTTCCGAGATATTAGCTTCTCCAGGTACTTAGATCGATTGGGCAGAAGTATGCCAAAAGCGTCGCGAACCATTGATCCTAGTGGTGAGTTGCGGTTCATCCGAGGATCAGCATCAGCGAGAATGAACAATTCCACGATTGAAGACCAATGCTCCATCCTTGATTTCAATTGCGACAAAATTCCTGAATCTGATATTCCGTGCCTTTGCGTGGACATTTGCATGCATTGTTGCAAGATATTTTGCCAAATGGTTCGCTCATCCCTGACGTAATTTGGATCATTCCCGCTTCTGAGACAGTATTGAATTATCTCTCTATTCGGTACGCAAGGAAAGGCATCGTCAGAAAACTTTAGCTCTTGGAATGCAGGATACTCCTCATATTGCGTGACTATCCGATCGAGAAGTGGTCTCTCGTCTTCATCCAAAAAAATGTTGACATTTTGGGTGATTCGGGCCAAGACGTAACCGTGAAGCGGGTGGAGGGAAGCAAGCTCCAAAAAGGTCTCTGGCGGTTTGGATCGGACCCTGTTTTCCTGAACAGGCCCACAAGCAGTTGCCCAGTGTGAGGAATTGCTGCCTTCATTACCGATGCATCGCGCATCCGATTTGAATCGTGAATCCATTACTTTTTCGAGCGCGTTGAGAAGAACATGATTCAGTTTGCCCAATCTCTCGGCTGACACTGCGTATTCCATGGTGTCTCTCACTAGGCCGGGTAACTGATTGTAAATCCTGGACTCAAACTCCCAAGCCCTTATCATTTGGAGGTTGGACCACATCAGGGAAAAGAGTGAATCAAATGACCCAGTATTGCTCCGGATCTTTTGGTCAATTTCACGACTTTTCAAGAAGTCTCGCACCGTTCGATGAAGGTAGGTAACTTTTCGCAGGTGTGGAGGAAAGGAAGGAGGAGGAGGAGGAGGCCGAAGGGAGCCAGGAAGAAGACGAACCTTCCGAAGGTGAGGAGGAGGCGGAGGTGGTGGATGACGAAGAAGGTGAGGAGGGGGTGGAGGAGGTGCAATATTATCTAGCGTTCCGTTCGGAGCCATGACTGCTTCGTAATCGTAATCGGGTATCTCTAGGAATCCCTTACAGTGACTGTTTAAGCGTCTTCTGGTTTGTTCGTATCGATATTCAGTTTCTTCTGCGCTGAGTGCAAGGGCGGAAAATTCCAAGCCAGCCTCGAATGATTCGGTCTCGACTTCATCTGCGAAGCATAGACCAAGTGCGGTCAATTTTCCTCCAGCGATATCCACAAGACAAAAATATTTGTTTGCACTCTCGGCATAGAACGGATCGATACTGTCAAACATGTTTTGATAAAATCCCTCCAAGTCGCTCGGAAAGGCATCAAGTCGCCGCTGAAGGTCCGAAACCCTATCGAAGTTGGAGAGTCCGCTGAGAAGCGACTTTACGACCAAGCGAACCCAGAGAAACACTCCAGATGATTTATTGGCAAGGTTTTGCATGAGGATTGCTGCAAATTCAGGTTCCATTCTTTTGAGAGCCTTGAAGCCTGAATTGGCCTCAAAATGCGTTTTCACATAGGCAGAGATGTCCGGATAAGTCAAATCCTGGAGCTCAAGGCTCGGGTCATGTAGAAACGCTTCTTCGAAAACCACCCACGGCCGACTTGAAAGACAAGCTTTGACATTTCGGAAGGAAATCGCCATCTTGAAGAGTTGGATTAACTCCTGATGGTCCCCATGAAATTCGTCCAGACCGTCAACGAACAGACATAGCTTGAAGTTGTCAGGTGTACTGGCTATCATCGCCTTGAAAGCCTGGGAGAGTTCCGAAAGACTCCAAGGGCGGAAATCGTATCCGTAAAGCTGATGGCGCTGCCATCGTTTGGGCAGACTGTGGGTAACAACTGTGGCCGCTGACTGAGAGCATCGTGGAGAATCTTGCGTAAAAGGCCCTCCTGGGACATTTGATCTTGGGAGCCTGAGTTCCAAAAGTAAAATTTTGTGATGACCAAAGGTAGATTCCCAGACCATTTCCTCAGCAATCGCTCACTCTCATTCTCATGGACAATGAACTTCATGAGAGTTGATTTGCCAGAGCCTGCTTTTCCAGTTATCCAGTAGAGATGGTCATCATCCCCCTCGAGCCAAGAGCCAAAGTTGGACCAAGGCCTCTGTGAATGCGTTGTTGGTTTAAAAATCCAGCAGAAGGTTTTGGAATGAGCATCGATGATCCTGTACTCTCGCTCCTGTTGGTCGCGAAAGCTCAAGTCCTCCAGAAGCTGTGAACGAAGATGCAGCTCTCTCTCTTGAGCTGTCATTTTGCCGAGGTTGACCGAGAATCTCTCGCACCCTTCCTCTCCTGAGTGGTGGCAATGGCGGCTCATTTTGAGGATCTCCATCTTCAACTGATCGAGAGTGTTTCCAGCTTTCAAACCACCAAGGAGCTCTGGAGTGATGTCATCTACCCTGTCACTATTAAAACTCGTTAGCAAGTGCGCGTGGGGCGTCGGGACTTAGACCCAACCTCAAAGAGACGAGCAATGCCGTGTTGATACCCGCACGGTACTCGGCGAGTCGAGCTCGGAGCGAATCGATTTTCTCCTTTTGCCAAACCGTGCCGAGCGCTTGAATGATACTCTTCCACTTGGGTTTCTTGCTTCCACCCTTCAGCTTCTCCAAGGTTTCCAAAAGCTCCGAGCATGTACCTTCACATGCAGATCCCAATTTTGCAATTTGCTCATCAGCTACCGATTCAGATGTTTGTGACACCCGATTCCCTTCTGACAGCTGTGTGGTGAGCGATACCAGACTGCGAGTAACGGCTTCAATGTCGCAGTTTTCAACCGTGGAGTCGTTGCATGTCTCGGAAAACTCGTGCACAACACTGACGAGTCTAGAAGTAAAGTCGACAAATTGCAGAATGCCGGCTGCAAGGCCAACAGCACTGATAGGATCGAGAGCCATCGTGCCTAAAAGTTTGAAGAGATGAGAAGGGAGGAAGCAGGCCAACACCAGCCTCCGAAGAAAAGACCGCACATTCTTTACCCCGCACTGGGTATCGAATGGAAAGAATGCCTAAATAAGGCGTTTTCATTGTTGTCCAATCGTCTGGGGCAAGCCACTCGTACACTTTTCTTTTGGCAGTGCTGACAGCACAGCCTTGTGTAACAATGGCGGCACACCCTCAGACTTGGAGCCCTACTGCAGCTAAACGGATAAGGTAATATACTGCCTCTGCTTATGCGGCATTACTTTGCCGCACTTTGGGCTGCCTCGGCCTGATACTGTCTCCTCTCATCTTCCAACTCCAGCTGCCCATATCGAATTCAGAGCCATGGAAGTTGTTGGTGTCATCGCAGCCATTCCCGAGCTGCTGAAAATCTTGAAGCGTACGGCTGATACCGTGGGAAAGCTCAGCAGCAAGGCCCGAACTGCAAAGATTGCTCAGGGCGTCCGCATCCAACTCGACCTCCTTGCTGAGATCCTTGACAGTATCCGGAGACGAGAGGAAAGAACCCCCTCGGGCGGAGACCAGCATTCTCGACTATCCCCTATCGTCCGAGATGTTGAGAACGAAGTCATAGGCCTGCAGCGTCTAGTTGAAAAGGTCGAGGGTTCACATGGAGGGCCTGGTTTTCTGAAGCGGGCACAACTCGTTATCACTGGATTTGAAAAGCAGTTCAAAGAACGCAGGGACACCCTGGACAGACTGAAGAGCCTTCTGCAAATATATCTCTCCGAGTCTACCCTCAACGTTAACCAGAGGTCTCAGCTGAGCAAGTTTCTCAGGCCCTCGGCGACCAATTTCATTCCCAAGAAGCTGGAGGGCACGCTGGAGTGGATTTGGTCTCAAGAAGCCTTCGGAATTTGGACCACCCAAACACCTACAAACGTTGTCGCCACTTCTTCGTCCACCAATGTTGCACATGCATCCGATCTACCTGGCAGGGTACTCTTAATCTATGGTGTGAAGGGCTGCGGCAAGTCCGTCTTGGCTGCATCTCTGGTCGAAAGCTTACGGGAGAGAGGAAATACGGCATTTTTCTTCTCTTTCTGGGAAGGCTATGGCAAAGAAAGGCGGACTGATGCAATGCTACGAGCTCTGCTATGGCAACTTCTTCAAAGTCTCCCCGAAGAACAGCAAAACCGCCACATACCGCGCTTGTTGGCGAACCAGATGCAATTCAAGAATACCGATTTTCTGGCCCTTGAGATCGAGGCCTTGGCCCAGGACCATCAATCAGACATGTTTTGTGTCTTGGACGGAATCGATGAATCAGCTGATGACTGGAACAACGTCAAAAGTGGTCCCTTGGCGTGTTTGATCCGGTTGCTCCAATCCACACCCCAAATTCGCCTACTTTTGAGCGGCAGGCAGTCCAGTCTTCGTGCGAGTCTCCAAAGATGGCCACTACATATCGAGCTGACGAGAGAACTGGTCGAAGATGATTTGGCCAAATTCATATCGTCCGAGTTGGACAACTGTCCCAATATCACCGACGAGACTCTTCGCAACAGAATCCAAATCGAGTTGCAATCCAAAAGTACGGTCATGTTTTTGTGGATTAAGCTGGTCTTCAAGGAGCTGCGTTTGTCGTTCAGTCCAACAGAAATCAGCCTGACACTGAGTCGTCTGCCTAATGAGTTGGATCGAGAGTATCATCGACTCTTCTCAATGCTCATGGAGAGACTCGCCGGGAGGTCTGCCAATCCCTCAATTGGCATGATACGCGCAAAGGGACTTCTTAGCCTCATAATTGGCGCTTCCCGGCCTCTAAACTTGACGGAACTTCGCATGGCCTACGCTTTTGCTTGCCCATTAGCCTCACCAACTTCTGACTACCTGGAGAATCTCATCAGCGAAGAGGGAATCATAGATGCATGCGGGGACTTCATAACCACCAACGAGAATCTCATTTATCTTGGGCACACTTCTATCCGAGAGTTCCTGCTTCGACCTGCGGACCAATGGTACGACCAAGTCAGTAGTGTTGCCTACTTCCGCCTTGAGCCAAGCTATTGCCATCGCGAAATTGGGCTCTCATGTTTTAGATACCTGCAGCAAGTCAAGTGGGAGCATTTAGATCAAGTCGGCGTGGTTGATGAGCTTACGAGCCGATATCCGCTACTGAACTATGCATCCGGTTATATGACCTCACACTTCTTGGAGTCAGACTTTACTTCTCAAGAAGCAGGGACCTATTTAAGCGACTTCTTCAACTCGCAAGAATCCGCGGCCTGGATGGAGTTCGTTATCTCATCCGACAATGGAGAAAGCCGTCATACCCCACCTCCCATTCACTTTTGGGACGACGCTTTGCTGTTCTGGAGTGCTTGGGATAGCTTGAGCGCACCGGCGGATGAATCTAGCGATATTGGCAGTCGGGTCAGGCAATCGGCTTCGAAACGAACCCAGACTTCCGGACCAGATGACCATCGTGGAGCATGGATGGCGTTGATCTCAGATCATTTTCTTGGCGACCGAGAAGTGGATGGAGGCTCCAGTTGTGTCAAGAAAATAGAAAGTCTCACCGATCTTGATTCTCAAGGCCTTCAAAATGGATTGAAAAGAATTATGAGCAATGGTCGAGGATTTGGTCTGCGACAGCTTGCTCTTATCTCTCCTTCGATTAATTCCGTTTTGAAAATGAAGGAAGCGCTGGTTGATCCTATGGAAATACTAATGCAATCATTGGAACGATCTTTCAGAGTCATGTCGTTCGTCAGCCTCATGGCATTTGCCCGTTTGATCGAGGCCACCAGACCAAAGCAGGCGTATAGGATATATCAAGCTGCTTTGGTAAAAGTCCACGGAAAGGGCGATATCCGAGAGGCCATGGCAGAGGGGCTTCTAGGTGATTGCTTGAGATTTTACGACAAAATGAGGGATTACGAATCCGCCACGAGGCATTTCCGCAGGGCATCAGAAATTATGGACGCAAGGCCCAGAAACCCAATAAACGACGTATGGTGGTGTGTATTCACATGTTGCTGGGTAGACTGCCTCTTTCAGTTGGGAAAAAGAGACCAAGCCAAAGTCTTAGCATCCAAGTTGGAGAAAAGGCTAGTAGACACGGAGGTTTCGGCATCGAACGGAAGCATCTTACGAGAATGGTGCTACCGGAAAGTCGCAAACGGTAGCTTTTTCACGGAGATTAGGATGAGGAAGGTGGTGCACCTTAGCGGGATGTACTTTTATCACGGTACGGATGAAGATATTGACAGGCTGTTAGGACAGTTTATGACCGAGACAACCCATGTCGACAGCCGGTCGTGTTTTGAGGTCGTACGCCGTTCTCCCATGGGCCTTTACTATATGGCGAAGAACTCCAAAGAAAGAGACGTATTGATGAGAGCGAAACAACTCCTCGACCTCGGCACCGAAGAGGGAAATAAGATGCTAAACTTCATCATCTATCAGATTGCCTGGAATCATATCGACAATTACCGATTTGAGGATGCGGAGAAAGAACTTGCCAACCTCGACATGGACTCATTTTTCGCAGCATGCTCTTCCAATGAGGCCCGGATGACTTTCGACGCTCTTGTGGGCACTCAATTGATGATGGGGAAGAGGGAAAAGGCCTTGCAGGCGTTACAGACAAACATGTCTAGTTTTGCGAGTTCATGTGCTCTATATGGCGAGCCAGCTGACAGCGACCTGCGCTTGGTCGTGGTTTGTCTACTTCACTTTTTCATGTTCTCAGAGGGCGAGATGTACATTCGACAAATGTTATCCCGCCTGCACTCGCGCCAGACAGTCCACGACTCAGAAGAGATTCACTTGCACGGAATCTTGGCGTTATCGTTACGAGCTCAAGTCGAACAACAAAAACAACTCGAATCGTACGAGCACTACCGAACCTGTCTCACGCTTGCAGAGGCGAGGTTTCCGGACCTGTTCTCGAATAGATTGCAGATAGGATTCGGATTGGCATGCGTGGCGAAGGGAAGTCCAACAGAGGCAGCTGAGGCATTCGCTAAAGTGGCAACCCATTGTCAGGCCAATGCGTGTGGACCTGACTGCATTTTGACAGACTTCCAGCTTCTTTTCGGGGCATTGGTACTTGTGTATCAGCCGGAGAAAGACATCGTTGGTGCCATCCCTCTACTCTCTCAAATGATCTCAAGAATGGGGAAAGAACCGGCAACGCGATGCGGGCATTGGATGATCTCACACGCAAACGATTTTTTGGTTGTGGTCGGACACATGCGTCTGGCAGAGATATTTGACGGGTGTGAAAATGCTCAACAAGGTCATGATCACAGGAACCAAGCGTTGCATATCGTGGAGAAGGAGTTTCCCGATGCTTTCGACCTCAAATCCGTCCACCGTCCCAAGTATCTGGATGCATGGACGTGCAGATGGTTGAGGTTATGTCGCGAATACATCCTTGGGAGAATCAATGGCGAGATTGGACCCGATGTTTCGTGCGAAATGTTCCCGTTTGATACTCTTTGGCCGCTGTTTGACGGGGATCATGATGAGATGACTGAGATCGACGCGCTTGACTTTCTGTAGTTGTATAACTATATGAATAACATATCCCCTGTCACTTCGCTTCGTGGACACGTACTGAACTGCCAGCACCAGACGCGCTAGATGCCCTATACGCCACGGCTCTAGTTTGGTGTTGTCCTAGACTTTTTGGGACGGAGGGTACATCTGGAGCGGGTTTGCCCCTTTTGCTACCTATGCAAGTTCACCAAAGTTTATAAAAATACGGGCTGGATTTAAAGCATTGGGACAGGGAGTCATGCCCATGCAGTAGCGTTTCGGTTGAGCTACTGATGCTTCGATGTTCGAGAAGAGAGTAGTGGAATTATAACCCAAACAATTAAATTCTTGCCAAGTAACATGGCATGGTCCTCTGATGACGTTCCCTCAGATTATTTTCGCCACCCTCTAAACCGATCTGCAGGTGAATGGTGCGTGGTCGCTACCGGTCGAGATTTGGTGATTCTGTGAGTCATTAGCAATCTTGTCATCGCGCGAGCTTCACCAGTGAGGCGACTTACAATATCGACAATGGTAGAGTATGTGCCGCCGACCAGGACAACAATTCCGATAATGAAGACAATGATACTTCCAATACTCATGGTGATGTTCTCTCGAGCATACCACTTTCCCTTGCACAGGAAAACGAACCACATAATACCGGGGATATAGAATGAGAAACCCGAAACGAAAAGCGCGGAACAGAGCGACAGGAGGTCGGAGAAGATGGGAATAGTCTCGGCGATGATCCAGGCGATAATTGTGAAGACGGCGACAATCAAGATCCAGCTAGCCCAGCCGATAGGAGTGTTGATATAGCGGTGGATCGAGTTCTTATAGATTCGGCCATGGACATAGCGGAGGGCAACAGTCGTGTTGATAGATCCCGAGATGAAGATGACAGGCAACGCAATGCCGAAGGCGATTTTCGAGATAAGATCGCCAGCAGAGAGCAGAGCCGGCGACTGAACGGTAGATCCAATAAAGGCGTAGCAGAGGGCACCAGTCAGTGTGTAAATTAAGACCTGCATCACACCGTTCGCCCAGATGGATTTCATGAAATCCTTAGGTGTGTGCATCTCATCCATGAAGGAGAACTGTCCGATAGCAAAGCTGTAGGCGAAGACAATATTGCTGACAGCAACGAAGGCCTCGGAAAAGCTTAGATCGTCCTTGGGATAGGCAGACCATGTAACGCCAGACAAACCGCCGGGTGAATCGCTGGCCTGAATAGCCGTAGCAATAATGGTGAGTCCAATTGCAGCAAGGATAGAAACGAAGTCGATGTAGCCGAGGATAGCAACTTCAGTGAATGAGGGAGGAATCGCAAGAATCAGAAGGATGATGGCCGAAACAGCGGAGAAGGCGATCGAACAGACATGTCCTCCGTTGATGGTGACCAGGGCAATGCTGCCAGTCAGAGCGTGCGATCCAACGACGAGAAGCAGCTCCAGAACGAAGGCAGCGCCGAAAACCTCATATCCCAAGCGGCCGAGTCCAATTTTGCCGAGCAGCAAACGTCCAGCGTCTGCGTAATGTGAAATGTCGGGAAAAGCTAACTTGACTTCACCGACAATGTAGCTGGTGAAGACAGCAGCCAGTCCCAGGAATACGGTCAGAAAGACACCGAGGATCATTCCTAGCGTGTGAAAGGCACTGGGAAGACTGAGGGCGCCAAGGGCGACGGCTTCTACGACCAGCACGATGGACAGACGCTTCCAGCCCAATCGGTGGAAGTGAGCGTTGCCCTCGGCGGCAATCTGCTTCATCCGGTCATCGTTCAATTCGCTCGACTCGCCAAAGATGTTGTTGTTGTCGTCCGTGTTGTCACGGTATGACTGCGTTGGTGTCGCGACTTTCTGAAGACCGGCTTCAGGGTCCTGTTGCTGGTTCTTAGCACCAGAGGGCGGCGCGGCGGCAATGTCTTGTCCCATGTTGATATGGAAGTCCAGCAGTCGCTGAACAAGATTGGTAGAATGCGGGTGAGAAGAACGAGGAGGTGTGGGGGACAAGGGAACGAGACAACGGGGTCGAGGGGTATTACTTAAGAGGACAAGGACTGACTCCGGAGAGCGGAGATGGATGACAGAGCTTGATAGAAGGTCTACACAGGGCGCAAACTACATGATATCGGAGCCCACATGGTTCAAGGAGTCTGGGGTGGCGATGGGCCAGAACGTAGTTGGAAACACGGAAGGCTCCACAAGCAGCACGCGGCAAGCAAGGTGAACCTGGAGACGGAGGCTGCGCGTGACGACAGATACATGGTCTCTATTCCCTCACTACGAGACGGGTTGCTATGGAGTTTCGATAAGGTCAGAGCGGCTCGGCATTGGCGATAGTGAGGCGGGTTGGCTCGGGATTTCGAATCCTCTGAGTCGTACTCCGTAGAGCGGGCCCGGTTTACGACCGTCTTATCAGCAAGTGGCAAGGTAGAACTTGCAAAAGAGCCACATACGGCCAATGTTAAACGTTACAGCCCACTGAATACGGGTACAATGTTGTACGTAAAAACGCGCTCCGTCGACGTAAGAGCTCGCGTTCACCGGCGTCGTTACGTCGTGGAAACTCAGCCATTGGCGAGGGCCCCTGGAAAATATGTCATAGAATGAAAAGATGGCCCCAGCCAAATTGCCGACTCCTGCTAGACCGGCCGAAGTGGAGCAGAACTTTTCTCGATCCATTCTAGAAGCTCCAACGGATCCGACGAGACCCTCTCAATCCCGTGGTAACGCCGTCAAAGTGGAGTTATCGCGGCCCACCCGAGATGGCCCTTGACCCGTTAGGTGCCGCGTCGGTAGAAGAGTTTTTCTCTCGACGACGCGACGTAGGATGCGGATCATCTCATATCTGCAGACGCCCCGGAATCTGGCCTCTTCTCATGTCCACTGCGAAATAAACGCGGGGGAAGTGGCATGGTTCATCTTGATCCTGGAACTGATAAGCTGGGGAGATTGGCTTCTTAACTAATGCCATCACACAAGAATTACTCAACGTTGACACATCAAATTAGCCGGCTTCGAACGGATTTGTGAGTTTGAGGAGGTTTAAACACAACATGGCGTGGGGTCCTAGAGTGCCCGACGATGACTCGTTTATGTCCGCGGTTGGTGGGAATCCTCCGGGAATTGGGTTTTCCAAGTTCACTTCTGTTGGTAGCATTTAAGAACTGTTGTAATCTCTTAACATCGCTTCAGTCACCCTGTAGCACATAAACTTCACTCAAGGCTTCTACTAGTTCAAGTAAACAATTCTTTTTTAATCAATGTCAATCTAACGTGCTTCCCCCAAAACACCAGATTTATGTCAGTTAACTATCTCAAGTCTTTGTATTTGTGATCAAATTAACTTGAACAATCAACATCCGGCTGTAGAACCATACTACAATTGCCGTAATTAGCGAGCCTAGCACCATGAGCATGATGTCCGAGACAGTATGTGGAGGAGGCACATAAATAAAGAACTACCTCGTTGTCAGCATTATGAAAAGCAGAAAATTTAAAAAGTCTTCGCTTCAACATACCGCCGTTGCAGAAATGACTGAGACCAGGGTCAAGATGCCTATTGCCAATATCATCCCAATAACGATATTTTTACCAACTTCCCTGAATCTGGCAAGTCGCAAAAAGCATATCGCAATCAGAAGAGCCAGCGCCATTGCCGTAACAGGCACAAGAGTAGCATATGAAGAACTCTTGTAAATATTTGCCGTAAGGGGCAGAAGAGTAGCAATATATGAAGAATTACTGTAAATCAGTGCCTACCTCATTGTCAGCATCATTAATAGAAGAAAGGCCTTGCTCCAACCTACCGACATTACTGTAATCATATAAGCAAACAGTGCCAAGACGCTGAGCAACAATACCAGACGAGCGAGGATGTACACTTCTTCTACGAAGGAATACTTTCCATTCACGAGAGAATTTCTATCCCCAATAGCTTCTGGGTGCTGCTTGGGGGAAACCGACCCAAGTCCACGACGCGCTGAGTCATCTAGAAAATATTCGTCGTCAAGTAACCCTGCCATTGCTATCTCGGTTTTTCGGTTGGCAAGAACCCGGGTGGAAAGCCGAATTGGGTCCCCGAGGCCCTTGACTTTATTGGATGAAATCAAACCGGTGGCTCGGTGGGTTGCATCCAATTCGATTTGATGAATAGACCTGTCCCAAGACTTGATATTCCAAAACAAGCGCTCGGCGGTCATCATGAGAGCATATGGCTCTGTTCGAGATACTGCCACGATCATTCCGCAGAGAAATGAATCTCTGACTACCCATGAGCCCGAAGTCCCGGGTGCTATCTCTATCAGCAAGTTCGGTTCAAAATCCCGATGGCATGATCTAAACTCACCTAGCCGAGAGGCAAACTTGATTTTGCGCAGGGAAAACATCTGCCCATGAACAGCAAGACATGTAGGACCTAGAAGAAGTTCACCTTCCACTGTAGGTTGAGCTCCGAGTGCAATTATCACGGGACCTTCAATGAGGTCCGCGTTCTTTTTGTATCCCTGAATGGCCTGGGCCCACATGCGTTGCACTGAGACTTCGTGGTAAGTGTTGGGAACCACGAGCCCAGCAGCTACGTTGAGCGGTAGCAAAGCGTGGTCTGTGTCTTCAGTGGCAGCTGGGGAAAGGAGTGATGGATCTGCTTGGTTATATCGGGTACCAAGAAAATCCCAGTGGTAAGATTCTCCGAGAAAGTTCAGTATGCCAGAGCTCACACTAGACCATTCGGAAACAAGGAGGGGGTCTCGAAACCCAATATAACCTGGTGAATTGACATCGTGATCCTCTATGTCGGTGTCATCATCGGAAGCTTCTCCCTCTGTGTCATCATTGGATTCTTCTTCTTCGGATTCACACTCAGCTTCGTAATCCAAGGTGGTGTTATCACTATTGTCAGCCTTTGAAGGTGCAGATTCTGACACAGTGCTCGTGCGGGGCTGAATGATGGATTGGTGGTTGTGAAAAGCCCGGGTATTCAACATGCCATGAGCTGTTGTGACGCCGTATTGAGCGGCCTCTCCGTTGATTGAAATGACACCTCCGATACGGCCAATGTGCTGCAAGTAGGTATCTCCAGTTCTGATAGTAGAGCAGCATAGAAGTCCACTGGCTGTTATTGTATCATGTGGTGGTATCTCGACGTTGATGTAAAGGGTGACTCCCTCAGCGATCCAGATGCCATTGGTGAGGTCCAAGGTCTTCACGTCAATCGTTTCTTCAACACTCGCCAATTCGGGAGAGCCCTCGTGGACTTCGAACGGTAGCATCAGCCAAGTGATGTCATTCATGGCGGCTTTGACATGCTTGCAAGCCCAACGGCTGCCGCATAGAATCCATACACTAGGCACGAGTGTGATGCATCGTGCATCACGAGGAGCCCTGCCCGACATACGTAGCTCAAAGGAGACATTATGGTCTTTCGAAGTGGCGTGAGACCGAGCTCCTCGATCGATACTCTTCCGATATATGTCCATTGTGACTTCCGTTAGGTCTGTCATGAGTCGCCCGAAATCCATTGTATTCCATTGTTCCATGACATCAGATGGAATTTTGGCGTCATCGCCTTCAGCCAGGTACACGCGAGCGGCTTTAAGACTTTTGAAAAGCTTGACGTGTGTTGGATTTATGGGGCGTTGAGAAGAGTCTTGGAAAACAGGTGCTTCTGATGCAGAGGTTGCGGTGCTGAGTCCACTGTAATTCGTGATCTGAGTAATTACAGTGCCGATGGAGGACGGCACTGATGAAGAGGTCGAATTGACACCAACTGGCGTTAATTGCACATTGCCATCCTCCGGAAGCTGTTGAGAAAGGTCTAGCGAAATACGTGGTTCTAATATCGACGTTGCGGTGCTGACTCCGCTGCAATTCGCAGTCTGAGAAGTTTCGATGCCGATGAACGACTGTGTTGATGACATGATGGGATCGACACCAAGTTGCGTCGATTCCATGTTTCTATCGTCCGAATTTCGTTGGCTCGCATCAGATTGGACTCTCCAAGGAGCGATGTATCTTGGATGTATCAAGTTCTCGATTCGTCGTCGTAAACTCTGTTTCCAAGACATTCCTTCGAGAGGCAGCTGAGGTGGGTCGCTTGGAATTATCGCCGGATCGACAGGGGCAGAATTGTGCGTGATTTCCTCATCCCCATCTTCAATTGGTTGCATATTAAATTGAAGCAAAATTGAGAACGATGAACGCTGTCGTAAATAACGATATGGCTGACGGGATACTGCGAAGGAGGCGGGGGATGGTCGATAACTGGTGACGGAAAAAAAAAGAGAGAAAAAAAAGGAAGAGCAACAGCAGCCACCGCCTAGCCTCAGAAACCGGATTTTTTCCTTGTCTATGAAAACCTCTCAAAGGAGGCGTATGCTCAGCCGCAATCATGTGGGTGTTGCTATGCGGTCAGCTGGCGGGCAAACCACGCGAGGCATCCAATGATATCAAATCGTTGTTATCATAGCCCTCAAACGAGGCTTTTACCACGCTTAACTTAGGCATCAACAGAAACCCAAGACATTTTTGCCTCGTGTCGCTTGGATATGACGCTAGATGAAGGGTGAAGTGTCCGCGAACGATGGGGAGGCACGGAGTGCATAAATGGAAGGGTTGTGGTCGTTTCAAACACGGCTGGCACGCTAATTGACAAGAACAACTAAAACCATGCAAAACGACCATGTTTTACAAGTTTTGCGAATCATCTGGCCTGATGTTCCTGAAGGAGATTTCCTACAGGACGTCTACTCCAACTTCCTGTCATTTGTCCGTCTGCAAATGAACCTCGACGCGCCATGGCCAAAAGTCTCAGGCCAAATAGCCACGGCTGAACATTCCATTGTTTCCTTAATACGCGACCTTGCTCAAACAGACACTTTATTATCTTCCAAAGATAAAGCCATCAATTCTGCCAAAAAGCTCACCCCTTCCGGCTCGCCATCGGTGGAGCCTGCTCTACTATATGCATCCCTGGACCTCGCATTACGCATCATGTTTTCGTTAGATATTCGAACAGCTCCACGAGAAAGCTATCATTCGCCGACTGTTGCTCCTGAATCAATCATAAAATGGGACCATGGTTCTAGTCTTGAAGAATCCATCACATCACACTTCTTCAGTCGACAGCCTTTCACGACAAGTACAAGTACTGGCAGGATCGATGCTACGTTATCAATACCATATCTGTGCAGCACCAAGAGTTTTCGAGTGTTATGGACGTCTAATCTTGCTGATCACTTGAGTATCAACTGGAAGTCGCGGATTATCATCGTTTATGAACATAAGATTGCTCTTTGGAATCATCTTCAAACTCCCAATCGAACAATCATCCCCCGCGCAATACTTGAGGAAGCTATAGACACTTTCAACCTTATTTTCCCTTTAAACGATCCTCTCACGAAGTCATTTCTGCGACAAAACGGCAAATCATTCTACGGGTTGGGCTACTGCGGCAGATCGAGGAGTTCTTGTTTGGATTTGGGGCATTTCCAACATTGGAAGCATCGAGTGGCTGACTTGGTGGAAATTATGAACGAGGAGCCTCGAGGTGTAAAGCAATTGGCTCTGGAAAGAAATGGCAAAAATCTCCTACCTTTCTTGACCTTTTGGGTCGCGATTGGGGTGGCCCTCCTAGCCTTTCTTAGCATTCCCTTTGCTGTTGTTTCGATGTATTACTCTAAGATGCAGTACGAGCTGGCTCGTGATCTGGCTTGCCTAGATCCGAAAGCTCGACAGGTTTTATCACGGTACTGCACATAGTATGAAACTCATTAGATAATAGAATACTATACCGCTTTTCTCGTCAATAATGATCCAATACACCCAAATCAAGAGTCAACGCGGTTTTCACATTGATCAACTTGTCATTCAGTACACTACTAGTATCAAGAGGTTAGTATCAAGAGGTTAGGGTGCCCTATTACGCATATACCCAGAGGGGGGACTAGAGGCTCAACAGTAAAAAGAAATACCAACAATAGTATCAATAATGCAGACCATATACCCAGTCCATTCAAAGATCAACAGTACAAGTACACTCGGACAGACTAAGGTTTCTAGTCCGACTAGTTACCTTTCCCAAATACCTCAATGAGCTGCAGATAACAGCTGTGTCTTGAAAAAGCTAGATCTTGGAAAACACTACTAGTATATTTAGTCTTCATTTACTTCTCGAGATAAGTATCCCTTAGGAAGTTCATCAGTTTTCCTGTCTTAGTTGAGGTACTGGATCATCTACGAATCCTACAATCCCCCAGTTCATGTCCCAATAGTGAAATCGGGCCATGCTCAGTGCCCTCCATACCCCATAAGAATAGTGATGACCGAGCCAAAACACCAATCCACAAGCGGGTCCTACGAGATCCAATGGTGAGATGGCCGAGTTGGTTATGGCGCCAGGTTAAGGTCAACCTTAACACCTCAATTTCCTGGTGGAGCAATCCTCCTGGGTTCGAATCCCAGTCTCATCATTTTTTGTCGTTTGGAGTGACTGCGCCGACGAATACAATTGCGCGAGTGTGTTGACTCTCTGTCTATCAATGTTGCAAATTTGATGACGAGTCTATTTGCTTTTTACACCCGTGACTGTACCTGTCTAGAGAGATCAGGCTCAATTTCACTGCACGGTGAACATGAAGCTCGGGGGGTTCAAGTAATAGTGCACATCTCGCTCACCACATACTCACTGCAATTTCGTGTTGAGCTACTCTAACAGTTACCAGATTGCGGCGAAATAGAAGGTTGGATTTAAATTAAACGAAAAGTATAATTTTACCGTGCGAGTTTTCACACATGCGAGGGTGAGCGTAGCCCTCTCCGTCACATACCTGACCTGGCTAGGTTCATATCATTCGAAAACAGATCCTGCGTAAAAACGTCACGTTTCGAAATAAGATTGAGCAAATTCGAGCTCACTACTTGATCGTGAGACACTAAAACTGCTGAACATTCGTTTCCTGCAACCACAGCTCGTTTTGATGTGCACATCAAATATGCCACCACTTGCAATTCATCCAGGATGCTTCCACGCCTCGTATGCGACCCAGGCTTGAAATATACCCACGGCAAGCCCAAATATGCCTAATAAAACAGCTATAATAACACCTATAAGTGTCGCCATCATCACGTGTCTTGCTTTACTTCTTTTGTCCATCCAAACTTCCAACCAGCTTCGAGGTTTAGGGTTTTCAATTTCGTCAAATAGATCCATAAGCCGAGACCCCCAAAACCAGTAGCTTGTCTCGGATTCATTCTGTCGCTGATACGACGTAGTGCCAAAGCGCAAGCAATCGGGATCGAAAAGTTCTTTCGACACAAGCGACCGAAGTAACGACTGAGAATCCGAGTCCAAAGGGAAGAGAATACGCAGAGATTGTAGGGTTTCAAGAGCCAGTTGTCGTGGTATAATTCCCCTATAATTATGAGAGGCTGTTCATGCTCATGGAGTGCTTGACGTACTAACCTTGATGCGCTGCCCGCCGCCGACGGCCCTTCGAGAACCGACGATCTGAGGTGTTCTCGCAACACGCTAGTGAGGTGATAAATCTCCAATACCCCCGTTTTCTGATCTAATCTCAAGTGATCTCGCAGCTCTGCTGTTCTTTGGATCTTCAGACCAGCAATTCGTTTGAGCTTAATTGCTGATAACTCTGATTTTATGTCGATAGGCGATTCACACCCTCCATCCAGACTTGGATGCTCCCTGAATGGAAAGGTGGACGTCGTAAAGTCAGCCACGGATTGATCGCTTCTCCAGACACATGGTTCTCTTCCAGATTCCAAAAGACCTCCGCTCTGGTTTTCGACACAGCAACTAACCATTAAGAGGACCCTCATAGCCAAGTTAAAGGCCCGGTGTTGGTCGTCTAGCGAGGGTAGCTCTCCATTTTCATTGCTTCTCATAGCGAAATAAGATGTCGACAGTTCGCTTCGAGGAGCAGATGGCCGTTCCTGCAAAAGCTCAATGATTTGAAATAAGTCTTCGTGGCCTCTCAACGCCCGTGGAGCATCAGGCATAAAAGATTCCGGGACGTATGATCCTGCGACTTCTTCGTAATATCGGAAGAATGGCCCAAGTCGCAGAAGTCGGCGCTGTGGACATTCTTGCCCTTCACATGGCTTGGCAGTAGAGCAGGCAATACACGATGTCCAGCCCCAGAGAATCCGACACAAGGTCTGAAATCGAGCATCATTCACGCCATCAAGCGGACACAGAAAAGTATTCAAGTCGTCCATAACGTAAGGAAATTCAAACATGAATGATGAAAGCCAGATCACTTGGTTCCGTGTGATGGCTTTCCCCAGTACGCCTCGCTTATGGCGCAGCGCCATGCTGCCAAAACGAGGCATCCAATCATCCATGGCATGTGATTAGCCATAAAAATGCACATCTTGAGGCTGTGTAGAAGGCAGTGTACCCTTCCACGCTCTGACTGGTTCCAACCCCGCTCGCGGTTTCAAGCTGAATGAGGCCTTTCGCTGTGCTGCTGCTCACGATCGCTTTCTGCCTCATTCTCAACGTCGAGAAGTGGCATACAGATGCTTTCAAGAACCAGCACTATGACGGACGTTGAAATTGAGAGGGGCCACAGTTTGCCTCTCTCAAAACTCGACACTGAACCTGAAAGCTCCCTGGTGGCTGATTTGGGGCCAAGAACAGCCAAGGCCATCCAGGATCCCGGCGATGAGGCAACAGTGGCAATTCCTCCAGAAGCTTCTAAAGAGACACACTCGACGATCGCCACTCTTCCAAGGGCCACTCCTTTCCCACTGGACAACGAGAAAGGCCTATTCGAGTTCAAGATGGACGTTGCCGCGACGAAACTAGCTCGGTTCAGAGAAATCGTGCCGGAAATTGAGCGGCTCCTTCTGAATTATCTCCACTCTGCCAAACACTTCTTTGAGAGTTCTGTTCCTATCAAAGCTATAGCAATCCGATACTTAGTTATTGGAAAGGAAGTCTCTGATGCCAAGGACTGCCTTGTCGTTTTCTGTTCCACAGCACAGTATAAACGTATCAAGCGTTTCTTCGAGAATCACAAAAGCGCCAAAGCTCTATGTGAGCCGCCCGATTTGTCGGCTCCATGCTTCAGGGTCATCATCAGTCCCCGACCTCTCAATTTGACAGTTGGAGTGGAGCACAATCGGCCTCAACACAACTTGGCGGCGTCTTCAAACTCAGCGACTAAAGTCTCCGACTCTGAACTCAATCAAGACAGGATTGATAGTGCGTCTGCCATCGAAGTATATTGCTCTTCAGATCAGCTATCTCAAGAGACATTATGCGGGGCCCCTATCCGATTTTTCAATGGATTGGGACAGGTTTTACATGGAACCTTTGGCGGTATTATCAAGGTAGTCCAGAGTGACGGAGATTTCCAGTTATATGGACTGACGGCTAGCCATGGCTTTCTGGACTGGCAACCTTCTTCCATGTCGTCTAACTCGGGTCTCGCCACTGACAAAATGTATTTTGATGAAGAAACTCGCAGGCTTATCCAACTGGAACTTCCCGACAGAATGGGAGATGAAATATGTTCCGAGGACGAAGACGATGAGCAAGAACACCAGCACTCCTTGATTGGCACCGATGTTGAAGGGCCGATCTCCGAGTGGTCATTCGCCGAGTCACAAAAGCTTGGTAACATTCTCAACATGTTTAAAGACTATACTGACTGGGAGGATCAATACCTTGACTGGGCTTTGTTTACATTGGATCCTACTGTCTATCGGCCAAACCTATTCTTCTCCGAAACGAAAGCTCAGATCCAATTGACAGCTGTCTCTGGGAAATCTCTGCCGGAAACGGGATGCCTCCCCGTTGTCATCATGGGACAGCCCTCTCAAGGCTCCAAGTCTGGCAGTCTTTCAACCATGCCCACGAGGGTTTTACTTACCCCAGGAAAGGGATTCGTTGATGTCTATACATTGATTTTGGATAATGGTTCTGGTACGTTTGCTGTGAGCCTATCGCCAATAGAGCTAATGATTGCAGTATTGAGCGGAGACTCTGGTTCATGGGTAGTCGACCCGGCAATGGCGAAGGTATACGGGCACATCATTGCCACTGATATCCTGGGCGAGGTATACGTGATTCCTCTTGAAAGCATCTTCGAGGACATACGACGATACTACCAGGCAAATTCCGTCCAAATATCCTCTCTCGCTGACCTTGAAACCAAACGCAAATCTCTTGCTAATCAAGCCGAACATATAGCAAAGCGTTCAGATAGTACATCTTCTCGCGTCGGTGACCACGAGGGTGTTCCTGAGTCTAGCCGTGAAGATCAGGCAACTAAACCCCCATCACCAATGCCGCAACCAGTGGTCCACTCGTCTAGCTCAAACACAAGTCGCAAACGCAGTGCACCTAACCCCGGCGGCTTGGGTCTTGGTACGTTAGAGGAGAAGCAGGAGCCTACGGGCGGACGTGGGAGCCCACGGGGAAGACGCAGTCACCCCATTGATGATGCCGGTCCCAGGCGTGCCGCCACACGACAGAACGAATATTTCGTGCCTCGAGATGGCATAGACCGCGAAGTCATTTCTGCTGACATCACTCTCTACCTGGGCGATGATGCCCTAGTTCGCCCTGGTCACTATGAGGTATGATATGTTTATCATGGTGTTCTCTGTGCTTTGGAGCATGACCGCAAATTAGATGCTACCCCGAACTTGCTCACAGTAAATTAAATGGCTGATTGGTCTCTCAATAGAACCCGCAAACCGGCCAAGTCGTTCAAGGTTACTATATCAACGCCTACAGAAGTCTGACAACAGTATGTTCCCTCCGCCTGCAAGCGTAACTCGTTCTACACATTTTACATGCGTAGGTTAGTACGGTTGGACTCTAACCGCACTTCACAGGCCATGATAGAAGATATTAAGGCAGACTCCGCACGCTGGGATAGCGAGAGACGAGCGCAGACTTCGCGTAATGCTACTGGAGGTATTGATACCTCGAGAGATACCAGTGACATTCACGCGAGACACTCATCTGACTCGCCTGTAGTACAATACCCCTACTCCGAGACTCACCAGTCTCGTCAACACGACGGCCCTACCAAAGCTTCCTACCAGTAGGATCCCTATGCCCGCGACTCCGGCTTCGACCCAAGGTACCCAGATGAAGGCACTCCCGGATAGACTGGTGCCTCTGGCTCAGCATGCCAGCAACGGGTATATGCTGCCACAAGTAGTGCGTATGGTGGTTACCTGCAACCCGCCCAAACCGCCTCCATGGCAAGACGACCAGGATATCCAGTCACCACTTCTACCTCCGACCCTGCCTTCCAGTACTCTAGCCAGATTACTCCCTCAAGAGCTCAGATATATAGTGGGATACAGCCTCAGGACGCTTTCTATGGTCTCGGTGCGAAGAATGCCGGCATGGCGCCCTTATTTGATTCTTCATCGTCTCCAGCAGGCCAATCCACTCTACGGCAACAAACTTATCCTGCCCAGGGACAGCGGAATGTTTATGGCTCTACATTTAGTGCTGTGCATGGCAGCCATCCGCAACAGGCGTATGCTTCCACAACCAATGATGAGTATAAGAGCCTTCCGCAACCTCGACAGTCTGCCTCTACGGATCTCTCATACGGCTCTACTGCTCAAGAAACTTTTATGTTGGATTGAGCTTTGCGGCCCGTTAAGGACCCTTAGGTCGCTAGGGGAATGAACGTTAGAGTTTGTTGGAACACGTTTCTGATACGATGTGTGATTACCCAGCCACTGCAAGGGCTTCCACCAGAGGGCGGCGAAGGTTCCTTGAGAAACTTCGATTTTGGAGCCTCGATTTTTAGTCAATTTCTTTTAGTCTACTACACCTCGTATTTCCCTTCGTCTCCCTGAAACTGCGAGTTCCATGGCTTGCTGGGTCATACTGTCACCCCTCAGGTTACTCAGCGCGCTATAGTTTCTGCTGCCTGGGGAAATATTGGTTGGTGATTTCTAGTCGGGTAGGGCCGCCAAAAGTATCCACAAAGATTCGGAAATTGCACCTGCGAGAGCTATGAGCTCGTACTCAGCTCGCATGCAATCCCATCCTTACTACCTCGAGAAGGCGGTAGTCAGAGGCATAAAGATTCGTCACTCCTTTGTCCATTGATATGTGTATCTTCGAGGCATCTGATGGCAAATCCGGTATTTGTCTATGGAGAGCCAAAACTGGCGATGTTGTCATCCTGTTCGTCGGCGGGAACGGCTCATACTTGCCGCGGCCAGTGAAAAGGGAAGATAGATCTAACCTCGGAAGGTTTGGCTTTATTGGCGAGCGTCATAAGGGATTGTTTATGGGAATTCTGAGGCAGCTGAAGGCGAGAAGCAGACCTTTGTTTTAGTATATCACATCACTGTGTCGGCACCCCTTTTTGATGGCCAATTATTGTCCGGCCTTCCGATCGGCGTAGTACCTCCTTAAATCTGAAGTTATCCGAGATCACTTTCGGGTTCGGTCTCGTCGATTTCTCCGTTGAACCTTTGAATCATGAAATCTGTCGTAGCTACCTCGTATTCTTTTGTGGATAATTGTTTCATCATCCGCGCACACGCCAATGAAGTCGCACGCATGTTGGGGAAGAGCAAGGGCGCCGGAACTCGGCTCATAAATATGCGACGCTGCAGCCCTGGCCCTCGTTTCGAAATAGCAACCAGGTGGAGCGCTTGTTCACTTATTTTCCCACCAGAGAAGATCTGCCTGCTACTATGCTCCATTGTTTCTCAGTCTCCCACTTTGGAACCTTTTGTGCCGATCCGCTTTTCCGGTTTTGCCAGGGCTCGCTGAGCCTGGCAACTCAAGCATCATACCATAATTAAGGGGGACGTTTCGGGTGAATAGTCCACCAATCATGGCTTCTGCTCAGCGGCGGTGACCTGGAATGGTAGTCTATAAGTTATAACGATGACAGCCCTACGATATCCTTGGCTCAGCAAGCTCTCTTTCTCAAGTGTCAATCAGTTTTTGAATCGTTCACAATGCCTTCCTCTAACCAGATCCTCTCTGCGCTGGCCGCAGTCGCCATCACCTCTGCCAACGCGGCCATGGGCCCTGCGTTTAGCACTGGCCCCGTCGCAGACAACTCCTTCATCCGCGAGTCGACTTCCACTCTCGTCCTGCCCAATGTTCCCAGCGGCGGCTCTACCGATGGTATAACTTCCCTCTGGGTTGGCATGGGCACGTCAAACGGTGACTTGATCCAGTCGATTGCCGACAACTGGCAATCCTCTTCCTGGGAGATCTACGCCTACACCCTCCTGAAGACTGGAGGTAAATTCTGTTCATTGATTGAAGTCTAAGCACTTGATGCTAACGTCACTCTTTAGACAACTCCCAAATGCCTGTTCAGGGCCCGTCTGGCGCCGCTGGTGAGGGTGACAAGATTACCATGCACTGTAAGTACTAACACCCTTCCTCTGTGGGCACGAGGGACAAATACTTATTGCAATCATCCACAGACAAGTTCGATGACGCCACTGGTAACTACACTCAGACCGTCTCGATCAACGGCAACACTGTTTCCACTCTCTCTACCAGCGACGGTCATGCTCAGGGTTGGGGCTCCGCCGTTGAGTGCGCTGAGGATAACTGTGGTACCGTTGGCGCACACTGTAAGTCTTTTCTAGTTTATGTACGTGGCAATTGGAACTAACAGTGATTAGCTTGGATTGACACCAAGATCGTCATGGATGTCGCTGACCCCAACTACATCGACACTCTTGGCAAGGCCGAAGGTGTCACTGGCGACATGTCTACCAACGATGGTGGAAAGACCTGGACTGTCACCACTATTAACATCCCCGAGTTCAGTTTCGCTTCTTAAGTGCTGAGAGTCTGACTCGAGTGTAAATATTTATCTAGCTGTGCACTAGATTGTGCCTTTTTACTTCCGTATGTAGCCTTTGAGCTGAGATTCTCGGCAAAATGACAAATTCAACCACTATATGGCATCGTGAACTCTTAATTTGGCCAAGCTGCTCCGATTACCTGCACTTGATACTTTAGCAGCAGAAAGAGACAGGCACAGCACACAACTCATAAACTTACTCTGAGGGAGCTGCACAGAAGATCGTCACACAGGCATCTTGGCCGGTCAGCTTGAAGCTGCACCAGATTACATATATAGGGTCGGATAGATCTGAGGCTTATATCTCCTGATAGAGAAGTATCTAATGAGATAGAATATCGGGTCCGTTGCAGTCAAATCCGTTTAGAAGGCATCAATAGTGCCCGCGGCAGCCCGGTATCCAAGGGAGGTAAAAGAGAGTAGTCGGACGAGGACTATAGAAAGAGGCAAAAAGAAACGAAAATAAACCTCTCGAAAATAAAAATAGCAAATTTATAGGCTATCTAGTCGCCTCGAGACCTTCTGGTCTCTGTGACTATCAGAAAGAATCTCTGAACAATTGAAAACCAATGTCCTACCCTCTGTACGGCCCCGGCCGTCCTTTTTAACCCTGTCCAGACCACCCTAGTGACAGACCTGTTGGCAACCAGCGAGCCCAAGTGTTCCAAATCGCCTGTCACGCTACTTTCCGAGGACTTCGTCGCATATGTAGTATGGCCCTGGGCAGAAATACGAGAGACTTGCTGATTAGGACATAGTAAGAAGGGCTAGGAAAAAATGCTACCAATTACATTGAGTATGCAGTGGCTCACCACGAGACCACCTTCGGCTTAGTTCGGAGTTGGATTAGTTTAGCAATGCAATCACGATGGAAATTGTGAAGCGCAACTGTAAGAACGTGAAATATGCTATAGGTTTATAATATATACATGAATAATCTAGAATATCCTGACAAATGTAGAATATCCTTTAAGCCTTGACATCAAAACGATCCAAGTTCATGACCTTAACCCATGTAGTGATGAAGTCCTTGACGAAAGTCTCCTTGGCATCCTGGCTGCCATAGACCTCAGAGATAGCACGCAGCTCGGCATGGGATCCGAAGACAAGATCCGCGCGCGTGGCGGTCCACTTGGTGGCCTTTGTAGTGCGGTCAATGCCCTTCCAGAGCTCGTCAGAGCCATCCTTCTTTTCCCAGGTATACTGGCTCGAAAGCAGGTTCACGAAGAAGTCGTTGGTCAGCTGGCCCTTCTTCTCGGTGAAGATACCCAGCGATGAGCCGTCATAGTTGGCGCCCAGAGCACGGAGGCCACCAACTATGACGGTCAGCTCAGGGGGAGTGAGGGTGAGGAGGGCAGCCTTGTCGACCAGGATCTCCTCGGTGCGGGCTCGGGTCGTGCCCTTGCCGTAGTTGCGGAATCCGTCGGCCACGGGCTGGAGGTAGTTGAAGGCTCGGATATCGGTCTGGTTCTGGGTGGCATCGACGCGGCCAGGAGTGAAGGGGACGGGAACAGAGAAGCCGGCCTTGCGGGCACCCAGCTCAACAGCCGCGGAACCTCCAAGGACGATGAGATCGGCCAGAGACACCTTCTTGGAGCCCTTGTTGAACTTGGTCTGGATCTTCTTCAGCGCAGCCAGGACCTTCTTGAGCTGGGGAGGGTTGTTGGCCTCCCAGTTGACTTGCGGCTCAAGGGCAATGCGAGCTCCATTGGCACCGCCGCGCTTGTCAGAGTGGCGGAAGGTGGAAGCCGCGTTCCAAGCGGTAGAAACCAGCACCGAAATGCTCAGGTCGGAAGAGGACAGAATCTGGGCCTTCAAGCTGGAAATGTCGGCATCGCTAAGGACAGCACCCTGTCCCTTGGGGAGGGGATCCTGCCACGGGAAGTTCTCGGCCGGGATATCGGGACCAAGGTAGCGAGTCTTGGGGCCGAGGTCACGGTGCAGGAGCTTGAACCAGGCCTTGGCGAAGGCATCGACGAGCTCTTGGGGGTGGTCGACCCAGCGCTTGCAGATCTTCTCGTAGATGGGGTCGTGGATCAGAGCGAGATCACTGGTGAGCATGGTGGCGTGGCGGAACTTGGTCTTGTCGAACGGATCGGGGTAGTCGAGGGTGCCGTTCAGGGCCTCCCACTGGTGAGCGCCAGCAGGGCTCTCGACAAGGGTCCAGTTGTTCTTGATCAGACTGTTGAGGTAATCGTTGCTCCACCTGGAAATAGTTAGCAGAGTTGACAATTGAGTATACGAAGTGGCTTACTTGGTAGGGGTCTTGGTCCAGATGACTTCAAGGCCGCTAGTCGACGTGTCGGGGCCGTTTCCGTTGTTGACGCTGTTGTGCCATCCGAGACCCATCATTCCCAGGTCGGCGGCTTCGGGCTCAGATCCGATGTTGGCTGCAAACAGGTCAGTGAAGCTCTTACACAATTGTTCAGAATCGACAATACTCACAGGACTTGACAGCGCCGTGGGTCTTGCCAAAAGCGTGTCCACCAGCAATCAAAGCAACAGTCTCCTCATCATTCATACCCATGCGGTCAAACGCAACACGGATGTCGCCAGCTGAGGCCTTGGGGTCGGAGCTGCCATCGGGACCCTCGGGGTTCACGTAGATGAGACCCATGTGGGTTGCTCCAAGAGGCTTCTCGAGATCCTCGGCGCGCTCGAAGATGTCGGTGCTGCCGTTGTAGCGAACATCGTTGCCCTTGGGGACAAAGGTAGCCTCGGCACCCCAGTAGACAGACTCATCGGACTGCCAGGTGTCAGGGCGACCGGCAGCAAAGCCGATGGGGGTGAAATCCATGGACTCCAGGGCGACGTTGCCGGTGAGGAGGATCAGATCGGCCCATGAGATCTTGTTTCCATACTTTTGCTTAATCGGCCCTATTAACTCGGTATTAGTACACTGGCATGCATTCAAGAATACCATGTACTTACAAAGCAGGCGGCGAGCCTTGTCCAGGTTCTGATTGTCGGGCCAGCTGTTGAGCGGCGCAAATCGCTGTTGACCCATTCCACCGCCACCGCGGCCGTCGATGGCACGATAGGTACCGGCGCTATGCCAGGCCATACGGACGAACAAACCGCCGTAGTGGCCGAAATCAGCGGGCCACCAGTCCTGCGAATCAGTCATCAACGCGTGCAGATCCTTCTTGAGGGCGTCATCTATTCGACGTCCAGTCAGCAACTATAACGGCTGTGGGGACTGTGGGGACTCACAATCCAGAGACTCGAAGGCCGCAGTGTAGTCGAAGTTCCCGCCCAAGGGGTTGACCTGGGGCGAGAACTGGCGCAAGACATCGAGCTTCAGCTGGCATGGCCACCAGTCCTTGCTCCGGGTACCGCCACCAGCAGCATTGCTCACGGTTGCACAGCGGCCAAAGTCTTGAGGGATCTCCCTCTGGGTAGGGATGGTGTCCCGTTTGGCGAAGGGACAGGTTTGGGCGCTAACCAGGGACACAAGTCCCGGGGCTAACAAAAGCCACGCTGCCAAGTCCGCGTGCATGTTGAAACAAATCCGAGAGAGCTGATAGGTGAGAGAGAAGACGGAGATGCTCGAGGCAATGTCCGGTAATTGTGCTCCAAACTGGATACAATTGCGATACTTATAAGGGCTTTCGACTTGCGATTTTCGTCCCTGCAGTAGTCTTATCCGCTGGCCCGCAATGTCTCACTCCGCCCAATGGGTATTCAAGGTTAGATGACAATGTATCATCAGCACTGCCGAGGGTGTCGCGTCTATACGTCTGCCAAGGTGATTGAGCCGGGATGTGCCTTCGGCAGAGGGTCTCGGGGCCGACAACGGGCCCATCAGAAGTGGCCGAATTATGGGTATGCCCGATACGAGGCATCCTGGTAACGGCAATGATTCCTCATGGCGAAAAGATTGGCCATTTGTCAGCGCTTGCGAGTTTATTCCTCTTGGCAATGTGTGCTGTGATGTGATGGCCAATGGCCCGGCCTGCATTACTCAAATCTCCGCTGTGTGTATCCCCGGATTCACAGTCAAGGAGTACCGGGTATGTGCCGCTCGTCATGGATTGAGGCCCACATGCTACGTCAAACAAGGAAAGTGGCTGAAAGCCGAACCAGGGTGATCCATACAATGTCATGGACTTATGCAGCTGAGTCTCACGTTGATTTAATGGAGGTATGAGTAAGACCAGCGCAGTCGGCCGCTCGTCACCGCATTTCAATGCAGGCCTCATTCGTTGGACTAAAAAAAGGTTTGAGTTACAATCACAGTCAGTCACCAATCCCCAAAAAGGCAATTGTAATCACAATTGCCGTCTTCGTCTTCGTCCTCGTCTTCCTCCTCCCCCGCCTCGTCGGCATCCACGGCCCACGGGTGATCACCACAGCCTCCTCCCTCTGCAACTGCGCTAGAAGCGAATCAGCCGGACATTAAGGTCGGCCGGGCGCCCGCTAAACCAAATATAGGAGCTCCTTGCGCATAAGCTTCGGCAGTGCAAGGAAAAGCGAACTCAACGTGCGACATTTGTCGATGCGACAAACTCAATTAAGATAGAGGTCCAATTAACCGGACAAGGGGCCCGATCGAGAAGGACAATATTGCTTTAGGCATGTGGGAAAGCCCTGGCAATGTGGGAAAACCCTGGCAATGTGGGAAAGCCCTGGCAATTGGAACCTGCTGGAGAGGGATTCGTCACCTACCAATCAACATGCGATGGTGTTTCCGGCCCTCCCGCAAACGCCCCTGTCCTCGCTTGTCTCGATTGGGATCTCGGCATCGCCTGGTTTAGTCTTTATATGAGATGAGGACCAGACGAAGCGACCCAGCTACGGACAAGCGAACCGGGAGAAAGCAGGGAAAGCTTAAACAAATCAATCAATCCCCATTGGCCACTACGTACTCTATTCAGCCGCCTGCCTTATGGGAAACAAGGAACTCCGCCATGGCCTAGGCCTTACCGAGCCTACGATCCGTGCCCGTTTCCATTCGCAGCATTAAGATTCAACCTAGCCAACTCGTGATTGGAGGTTAAATAACCGTGAAACACACCATTTGATTGCATCCTGCGAACGCATCAGGGCTGAGCAGCTTAAAAAAACCTTAACGCTTCGCTTTCGTGCAATGGGACCACATCTCGGATCATGGCATCTCCCACGTGGCTCTCTCTTGCTCTTGGTCAGCAAAACACATAGTCGTCCAGGCCATAAAATATCCCACCGGTCCATCCCACCGATCGATTCCGCCGGTGACAAACTGCCGGGACAGAATACCGACGGACTGGAACTCGGCTTTTCCGCGCGGGATTTCGGTATTCTGCCGGACTCTTCCCCTCAGTCTCCTCCGTCTCCTCAGTCAACAGCTCGCCGAGGCTGCGGTTCATGCACGCGAGAGTCTGGAACCATCTATTCACGCGGGGTTCTCGAATATGAAGAGTCGCATCGGGTGCCGCTTTGCCGAGAACGTCGACGTGTCCATTGGTGCTCCTATATACTTGCGGCGCGCTTCTTCTATGAGAATCACTGGAAGGCACTCGCTAAACAAACTCTCCTAGGTAGACAATCCAAAAGACTTGACAACAATCCGGCTGCATGGTAGCGGAAATCCTCAAGTCTTGCCTTATGCCATCTATCATGGTCGAGTAATCCAGCTCAATAGTAGCTGTGGAATTAGGCCATCTGTCAACGAATGCAATGTAGTACCGGTCACCCTCTGGTGTATCAACAATGGCACCTTGGTACGGGCTGCTTGCACCGGGAACGAGGTTTCCGTTGTTCTTGAGGACGCGATGCCATTGGTCATACGGTCCAACCGGACCACCTCCAGACTTGAAGATGATTTGGCCGTGACAAACCCCCAGAGTTGTAAGCCAGATGTAATATGTGCCATTAATCTTGTAGGAGCGAGCGCCTTCGATGTATCGAGCTCGGGAATCGTGTCAAAGGCAGCCTCGACTTTCTTGTGTTGCAAGTCGTCCGTCAATTCCGTAACCCATATTTGACATCCTTTCCATCTGGAACCCAGCCGCCATATGCGACGTCCATGGTTCCGTCATCGTCAATGAGCAGGCCATTGTCGCAATAGCAGCAGTCGCTGATCACAGAGATTTGTTCACAGGGACCCCGAATATCTGACGCAATATAGATGTACGTTTTCCTCGTACCCTGGATACATCCAATTCAATAAAAAGTCCCGGACTGTTCGTGGCACCTCAAAGAGGAAGCATAGATCCCCTGATTGTACGCACTGCTACCTTGCAGGCTAAATTTGGGATCAAAATCGAGGGAGGGGACCGATTGAGACAGGTATTCCCAGTTCACAAGGTCATGATCTCAGAATTGGTGCTGCTGGAGAGAAGTGCATTTTTGATGTTGAGTAGTAATAGGTGTTGTTGACACAAATCAGATCCGTGTCTGCGAGATCCTGATGTAGAATTAACTGTGAAAAGTCTTCAGCTGAAGCGGTTCCGAAAAATTTCAGGGCTGTTGACAGCAAGAAGACAGTTTAAAAATCCATGATAAGAACCATTCCCTTAGATGATGCTCAATGGGTTGGAACTATTTTCTCAGGTCAGACTAATCCCACGGGTTTTCTAGCTCTTTCATACTTCAAGTCCAATCTATATGCCTCAACTTGAACTGCCGGCTTCTAGACACGTACCATGCTAGATTGGATATTAGAGCCATCGAGGAGAACCTTGCATACATTCCCTTGTTGGCGTGGATACAAGCTGTCTACTAAATCCCGATCTTTCTAATGTGTACTGTAACTATCTCCTATAGGGTAATGACAGAGTTGTCTACTCTCGATACCGACGTTGAAGAAAGCTCCGGTGGGTATTCTAATTGTTGCGCGATCGAGGTCGCTAGTTACAATTCTTGCCCTGGTTTCCGGCTGAACCCAGTTCGACTCTTCCCCCGCATTCTACTTAGCCGAGGGAACATCCTTGCCAGTCTAAAGTCAGCATGTATACCCTCAACCTGAGTGCAATCTCCACATGTGGCTTGTTGAAAGCCGAGGTACACATACTACAATCCATACAGTCTCACTATGGGGATCCCACTCCCGGCAGTGCGCATTGTGGTTTAAAAGGGCTTAACCCGAATGATTGATGGCAGGACGCCATGACTTGCTCTCAATTCAGTTGTTCCATTTGGACCGGTGATTTTGAAGAAATTGAGCTCCCCAATCTTGCAATTGGTACAGACAGCTCTTCCGAGTGAGGTGACTCGTTATATATTCCATGTTATCCACCCTGAACCCCACTGCTTCCTTGATCCTCTTGGGGGGAAGTAAAATTTGTTTGCCCAATAAATTCCATGACCTGGTCGCTGTTGTTGAACCAGTCTTCCAACTCTGCTGGGTTACTCATCCATATCGGGTTAACTCCTTGGCCCTCCATGCCACCCATGACATCGGCACCAGTAGCATACCTGGCTACCTCGTTACGGTCTGGGCATAATCCAGTCGCCTCCTGTTGTGCGTGGTTGAGGCCCACGTGGGTGAAGCCGAGCGCGTTCAGGCAGGTATTTAGCTCAGCTCCAGCATTCGGTTGGCCCACCGGTGGGGTCGAGTCGCGAAACTCGATATAGCGAAGCGCCACACGGTAAAGCGCTTTGAATAGGCGATACATGTTGGCGGCGGCGTCTGGGACTGGTGGGCCAGTATCTATCGAGGCGACAAAACTCTGGAGGCGGGAGAGATCGATCTCATCCCTGGTCTCGATGACTTGGCAGAAAACCACAATGAAGGGAATAAATGGAGCGTAAAGTAACGTCCTATGAGAATTAGAAACATTCAAGAACCCAAGGGTGGTATTCCCTGCTCGAGGTAATAAAGGAGGCACCCCTAGATCCGCCACATCGCCACTTACCACTGTACATATGCACGATAGTACATGGAATGATTATGTTCGAGAAATCTCATACAATCTTGATGGCGCTCGAGTGTTGCTCTTGCAGCTTCGATGCACTCTGGGACGAATGTCGTGGGCTTTTCCAAGGGAGAGAGGCTTGAACGATATACAAGCGTGAGGAGCGAGAGGCGGAAAATGTCATCGGTGATGAATATGAACTTCGACATTGGCTTCCCAATCTTGTCAATCATTTCATTGACCAATTTTCTCTACCTCAATAGTCAGCTTACAAACTTGGAGATAAAATATGATTGTTGACAGCGTAACGGGAATTACTCACACCCATTCCGTGTTGCTTTCTCCTAATCTCGTTCAAGTCATTCGCGAGGGCCTGCACTGAAGACTGCCGCACCTGCGCCGGTTGGACAAGAGAATTAGGACTGTATAGAAGCTCGTAGATACTCCCTTGGCATCTAGCAGTCATAATCCACAAGGAAATATTCGGTGACAGTGGATTGGGATAAAAGTCCTCCATGTCCGGCATAGACACAGTCACATCCCAATCTGGAATCGTTGAGGCCCGCCCTAAGCGGAGTGACAAGCTCTTTTCGACCATGTACACATTCCAGAAGAGAAATCTTTTGCGCTGGATAGTCTTGGTATCGTCATTATTCATAGACAAAACCTGGTGATACCCCAACGTCTGGCACAGTTCAGCTGCCTTGGATATCAGAGTCCAGCAGAGCAAGGGTTTTGAAATATCAATAGCGTGAAAGGCCTAGGCAATTCGTTAGCCATTTTAAGCTCTGGTAAAGGCTGGGGCATCCATACACCTAAAAGAAGCGCGCCAATCATACGAGAAGTGGCAGGGAGGTGCAAAGGCAAATTTGCAAGAGCCGTCTCTAGATTAGAACGGCACATTTGGAGATAAGGAAGCATTTCATCCTCCTTTTCTGGAGTGCGAGACACGTAATCTGAGAATAGGTTCAGAAGACCGGCATTCGCCGTAATAAAGTCGGCTTGGGAATAGTTTTCGGAAAAGTAAACGTGGAGACATAGCTCTGAGAAATTCTCCAAGGGGGAGAACTCGTGGATCATGGCGACCATTTCTGTGGGTACGGCTGAGAACCAGGAACATCATGTAAGCTTAAATGACGACTGAGAGCGGCAATTGACAGGAAACCAGGGCTGAAGATTTTTGAGTGGGAGAATCACCTTTTGCGGCACGTATCAAAGCCACGGTCATTTGGATGGGCGGTAATTCATTGCCCCGGAAAGAGACACATGGGATTGGGTGGGCATTGGGATACGACATGCTAGTTGCGCCGTTGTGTTGCTTTAGAGAATCGACAACATGGTGCAGAGAGGCCAAGGTATGCTGCATCTCAAGGCTCGCAGAGTCTTGTATAGAGTCATTCCGAAAGGCGTTCTGGAGGAACTCATTGGCGAAGGCGGAGTGGGCTGCTAGGGACGACTCTCCCTCGACAGCGGGACTGTCGGAAGCCACCATAGTTACATGGCCAAGGTGGGCGGACGTCGATGTCGGTATGGAGGGCGTAGGTGAATCTGCCGGGCTCTCTTTGAACGGCATTGCTTGAGCACCAGGGGTTGGAAAGCTCATCTGCAGGTCTCGAAGAAGTTGGGTGACTCCTTCGAGCCGACGATCAATGGCATCGATCTTTTTCTCACTACGGAGCGGCAAAGCAGTCAGGTCGGTTCTCGTGGTCGAATTCTTCGAATCTGGTTGGGATGAAGACTCACTATTGGGCGGACAGGAGGATCCTCGTGCGCTTCTCTTTGGGGCCGGTGTTGGTGTGGCGGCAAGGGATTTTGGCGCCGAGACAGTAGGAACACGGGGAGTTTCTGTCACAGCGGATCTACAGTGTTTGTATGAGCCATGCCAGAGCGGCCAAATAGATGGGTTTGCAAATAAACAAGCGAGTGTGCAGCTATAATGGACCGACCAGACTGTCCGCACATTCGTCCATCCACCTCTACATCCATCGCGAATGAATGCAAAGAGCTACAGCACCCACAAGGCGGAACTGCAAAGCCCGACAGGGGTGTGTCTCTCTGGCCCAGGAAAGTCCTTAAACACGTACGTACCTTTCGGCCGCGACAAGCGTCACACTGCAGGCATGTAAGCGAGAGAGATGAGATTCCGGGGTCATAACCCAGCACTCACAGCTCGGCGGATTCCAAACGCCGGCGGCTCGTTCAACTGCGAGTCGGAACCCTCGTCTCGAGAGTCGTGGGCCATGCGGCGCAATACCGGCTACAGCAGGTGAAACAACGTCGACTGCGGGCGGGCGAGGAAAAGTCCAACGCGGAAGGCGTCCGGTGGTTAAGAAGAACAACTCTCGATAAAAAATGTCGTGCTATTTCTCGCGCCCAGACTTGGCCATTACGTCAGGGGATGTGTTTGACTCGCCGCGACTCCACGCGGAACACGCGGATCCCGCGCACGCGAACCGCTCCACGGGGCATTTCATGGCGAGAGTGGATCCGGCGAACGCTGCGTCTCTGATCTAGTCAGTGCGCAGAGAGCCAAGCCATGACGAAAATCAGTCTTAAATTATTAATAGCCATGTTCGTATTCAGGCGTCTATTTATAGCTACTCTCATCTCACTTTTGCTCTTATATAAACGATTTCAGCCCACCAGATGCCCAGAGTCTCTCTTGTCAAGGCCCCAGATAGGGGTTCAATCCCTTGCTAAATGCGCCGACCCCAGGCTACGATGGAAGATGAGTCTGCAGGCGTCCCGTTGAGACCAACCGCCTTGGCATTGGGATATTAGATGTCCAAAAATATCACTCGAACCTGGAAAAACCGTGGCGTTGCGGGTCTATAGGGCAACTGGCGACATCTCATGCGACGTTTTTACTCGATCTCCGGTGCAACCGAGAAGTTGTCCCTCATTGATGGCCTATGATCTCTTCTGTATTGGACTAGGTTCCTCCCACGCTGCCCCATGAGGCCCCCAAACTATTTCAATCCCATCAACCCCAAATAGCTCGGATACGCCTCTGGGAGTGGCCCGGATGCCTTCCGTCAACCCACGTGGTTTAACCCCGGGACTCTATTTTGACAACATATCTGTGGGTCTTCTTCATCCAGGAAACGAAACTAGACGAGGTTTTTCTCGAAGATTTTGTAAACAGTCGGCCCAGCGAGAATCTTGGCCAATTGTGGGTAGTCGTCGTCAAAACTCCCCAGCTTGACGACTTTATAACCCATTCTCAGATACCACGCCTGCAATCTTTCCTTGCCTGCGTGCTGGAAGGTGGTGGGCACGAGCAGCTCAAGCTGCATAATTGTGCATCCACGTCTGCGGCATTCGTCCTCGGCGAACAGAGCCATCTGCCGGCCCAGTCCCGTCCCTCTGTGCTGGGCATCGAGTGCCAGCATGCCAAACTCCCCACGGTCAGACGTCAGCAGCTTGATGAAGATGCAGCCGACGGGTTCGCCGGTGCTGTTGAGGTAAGCCACCGCGAGTTGGCCGTTGCGGAAGAATTGAGCCACTTCTGCCGAGGAAGTGCGCTGGTACGACGGCAGGAATATGTCCTGTTCAGCGTCGGTGTACACAGTATTAACGATGTCGGCTATAGTAGCGACGAGTGAGGCGTCATCTGCGCTGGTAGGGGGCGGGATCTTGATGTTGATGGCATCATTTTGACCGGCCATGTCGGTCTCATTCTCGGCCTTCGACGCGTGGTCTATCATCTTGACACCTTTATTACGTTGATGGAAATGATTCCAAACTCCTTTAACCAGTTTGAGAAGAGTAGCGCAAAGGTGAGAGATTTTGGTGAGTTGGTGAGATTCGACTTGTCCTAAAATCTTAGTGATTCTGAGGTGTTTGAATGCGGGTCGGGAGTCTTCCTATAGCAATTATCAGATTGTCTCACTGTTCTGACCCGTTTTGAAGCATGAGAGCAACTCTAAGAGAGAATAAGGTCTTAGCGGGGAAGATCTTACTTCGTACATCACGTAATATACTTGCTCGTCAATGCCGTATTCCGTAGCATAAGCACTTGTGAGATAGTTCAAACTCGCCCACCAGCGGTCAAGTGAACCAAAGAGTGTACAGGGTGAATGAATGAAACCACATATCTGATCAAATGGAGTGGGTATTGAGGTGAGTTCATTTTAGCTTCATATTGTACACACTGTCTCTACCTCAGTGAGATGAATCAGCGTAAGTGCTGCCCTTAAACGCCATATGTAAACTCCCGGTACTTCTTCTGGTAATAGTACGTCGCAAGTCCACCAGCGGCACCAAGGGCAAGCGGCACAGGTGCCCTCGCTCCCGTCTTGATTATTCTGGGAACGGCAGAACCAGTAAGAAGCACACTGTTGGCGAGCGCAAGCTCCGCACCGTAGTCCTTGTTCTGCTTGAGGAGGTATCCTAGCGTGCAAGAGTCAGTTCAACAGTCCAATCCGTGGCTTTGAAGACCATCGGAGAAGTGAGAAAACAAACCAGCATAAGCATATGAGACACCGAGTCCGACACCGGCGACGAGAGAAGGAACTGAGCGCGTTCGCAGATAGCCGGCGGTTCCGCCAGCGGTCACTACCAATTGAGATGATGGTCAGTGGCCAATCGGCTTGTTAATGTCGCAGGAGAACTCACAAAGCGCGGCGAGAGTGAAGGACGGGTGTTCAGCCATGATTGAGTGAATTTGTGTATTTTGTGTTTCGGTGAAGACAGAAACGTGGCGGGAATGCAAGGGCTCGAGTTTTCCAGATGCTCGCGTCTCGGAGTTTCGCGCTTCGGAGGAATGTCGGCAGAATGTGAGGTGCTTGGCGATGGCACCATTCTGAATATTCTCCACCCGTGGAAAGCGACGAACGAAAAAGCAATCGCGAAAACGAACTCTTTAAGGAATCAAGAGAGATAGTGGGTTGCAAAATAATTACTCTCAGTTTCTTCTGTAATACACATGACATTGCAACCCAATTCTCTACTCCATACCTCCTCATGCGGTCTTGAGATTTTGCTGAAGTGGTCTCATCTGCAGGGTAGGTTCACATTGACTAAACTGCAAAGCTGGAACGCTCACTAGAGAGCTCACGTATTTCGGGATATTCCTGTTCAACACTGACGGTGCAGTTTCCAAGCCTCATCTTTCTATACCAGGCGAATGATTAGTGTTAAGAGGTTAACAATGTGGCATTGCGATGAATATTACTGGCTATCTACCTCGGGCGGGTGAATTAGCGCCCGTGTGAGTTCCCGGCTACCTGAGGCCAAAGCTGCCGTAGGTGGTCGTGCGTTTCCGTCAACAACACAGCACTGCTTGTTTGTGATGTCGGCCAAGTACCTACGAGCCTCCCGGTTGAGCGCCTGCAGAATGTTTGCAGTTGTTGGTTGCATTTGCGCTGCAATTAGGCAGCAATTGGAGAAGCAGAGTCGATGCAGGAGGCCCACCAACACCGCCATTGGTTGTAACGTGATGTTTCACACGGGACATCACCAACCGCTCAACATGACTGGTTGCCTGACTTTTTCTACTTTCTGTTTGATCTCTCTTCGATGCCTCAGGAACTTGACCCTGTTGTTTACCTAGGTCAACCTCACCCCCCGCATTCTCTGCCGCTCGTTTTCTCAAACCCGCATCACCTTGACCCTGACCCGCAAGACACGACGACAAAACGCGAAGATTTGACTACAAGAAAGGAGGAGAGAAGATCGGTGGATCGGTGGCCTGAAATGTCTTCGCACTGGAGGTAAGACTCTCGAGTTACGCCGTGCGCTGTGTGACGATGCTGACAACCCCAAAGAGCCCGTGGCACTGGGCCTCCTCTCTCGGACGACTCGCTCAAGCCCTGCTTCTTCTTCAAGCGACATGGATTTTGCAAATTCGGCACTAGATGCAAATTCTCTCACGATACCACCGAGACACACTCAGGTCACGCTCCCGAACCTTCCAACAACGCTCTGCGCGCTCCCCGCGATGGAAAGCTGCTCGAGTGGAAGCGCCTGTTGGAGCAGGGCTACTTGTCACCCAGGCTCGCTACTACATCCGTCAGTCGCTTCTTCCAACTTGGCGTCGAGTTGATGCACGGCGACGTTGGCGCTGCGCAGGAGGCCATTAAGCTCCTCGCAACCGACGAGGGCCTGGGCTTCATCAAGCTCGTTTCCGATCGACACATCCCGACTGCCGCAGGCGAGGCTGCCAGACTCGCCTTGTGGCAGACTGAGGTCAAGCCGCTCTTTTCACTTGTGACTCACACCCGAGTCATTGATTCTGCCGTCTTGGAACAACAGGTTGCTTCGGTCTTCAACTTCATCTACGGAGTTGGTGGCGCCCGCATGCAGGCTTTCTTCGACTACATCGTCCGACTCGTCAAGTCCTGGCCGACCGTCACTCCAGAGACTCTGTCCCGAATGGCAACCGTGGAACTGTCTCTTGCTGTCTTGTCAAAAGTGGTGGACTGCAACAGTACTGCCGCCCTCGGCCCCGGCTTTTCCAAGTTGGTTTCCGACTTCGCCGAAATCATCAAGCAGCCGTCGAACCCAGACGAAGAGTTCCCCCAACTTCAGGCTGCCAAGTATCTGGAGTACATCCAACAACGCCAGGAAGTGGGTGACAACATACCGGAATTCCAGCGTATCCATGTCCCCGTCACTCGAGAGACGTTCGTGTTGCGGCGAGACCTTCCCGGTCGCTTATCCGCCGATGGCCCGCGCCACGACAACGACCATACGGACATCACGAAGATCAAGATCATGCCTACCTACCAGGAGATTGTTTCACCTCGGGGAGAGTACTTGCCTACCAACGACCCGTCCGAATGGCATGTCAAGGGTATTCGTGGACGTCTCGACAGGGAATTTCGTCTCGTGCGAGAGGACACTGTCGGACAACTTCGAGACTCCGTTCGAGAGATGCTCGAGCTCGCTCGGAACCCCAGTGAAAGCACCGCTCACCGATCTCAAAACAGCATGAGAACGTACACATACGACTACCCCACCACGATCGCCGTCGAATTCCACAGAATCGGAGGCCTAGAGATGGTGGTCGGCTGCGACCAACTCCCTGCGGTCCAAAAGATGACCGACACTCAGCGAAAAGATTGGTGGATGCAGAGCAAACGACTGCAAGCGGGCGCACTCGTGTGCATGTTCGACGTGACCGGCTCGATGCTTTTCTGCACCGTGTCTGATACAACCATGAGAAGCAAAGATGACAAGGAAGCCCGACGAAACAAAGACGAAGAGACCGATGACGACGCGGCGCCTTCGTCGCCTCTCACGCTTTCAGACGACCCGGAATCGCTCTATGTCAAACTCCAGCTTGTCGACGAAGGCAAACATGAGATCAAACAGGCCATGGAATGGTACCGAGATACCCGCCCTCTTCGTCGGCATCTTGTCGAGTTCCCTGGAGTCCTCCTCGCTTCCTTCCAGCACACCCTCACAGCCCTGCAACAAATGTACCACAGACCCAACATCCCTTTCCAGTCTCTTTTAGCGCCAGCGGAGGGTTCTGCACCAGATGAGATCAAGGCTCCTCAATATGCGAGGCAATTTGGCTTCGCGTTTGACCTGGACACTATCACGAGTAACAACACTGCCTACGCGATCAATCCCCAGCAGCCTCCCGACCCAAGCCAACTTGCAGAACGGTCTACCCTCGACCCAACTCAGTCCGCTGCGCTTGTAAACACGCTGTCGAGGGAGCTTTCACTCATCCAAGGCCCTCCTGGCACTGGAAAGAGCTACACTGGAGAAAAGATTGTCAAAGTGTTGCTGGCAAACAAGGACAAAGCGAAACTCGGCCCCATTTTGTGCGTTTGCTACACGAATCACGCACTGGATCAACTGCTCGAGCACCTGCTTGACGACGGGACCAACAGCATCATTCGGATCGGGTCTCGATCGAAATCTGAGCGACTCCAGAACCTGAACCTCCGCACCGTTGTCAAAGGGTTCCTTCGGACCAAATCGGAGAAGAGTGGCCTCTGGTCAGCGGAGCAACTGATCAAGGAGCATATGTGCCGGGGAAACGAGCTGCTCAGGGAATTGTCCGCTTGTGACTCCTGGGGATCCGTCAAGAATTTCTTAGCCACCGAATATCCCCGACATCACACAGAGCTGTTTAAAGAGGTTAGCGACGGGTGGGAGATTGTCAGACATCATCCAGAAAAGGTCGTCGAGAGATGGATTCAGAGCGGGCCTCGACTTCAGAACCCCAACCGCTCTCCAGACATCCTCAAAACACTTCCAGTCCAGACCATGACGTACAACGAGCGACTGGGACTGTATCGCCACTGGCTGAAGAGCATCAGAGCCCCGATCATCGCAAAGCTTGTGACCGTCCAAGGACAATACAACGAAGAGGTCAAGCACCGGGACCGAATCCGCGGGGATGTGGACTTGCGCTGTCTCCAGGAAGCCGAGATTGTGGGTGCCACGACAACGGGCCTTGCGAAAAGCCTCGACACTCTTCGCAAGCTACGATGCAAAGTCATGCTCTGTGAAGAAGCCGGTGAGGTGCTCGAGGGGCACATTCTGACTGCTCTTCTCCCGTCCGTGGAGCATGGCATCTTGATCGGAGACCACCTTCAACTTCGACCCCAGATTCAGAACTACGACCTGCAGAGCACGAACCCTCGCGGCCAACAGTACTCATTGGACATGTCGCTCTTCGAAAGGCTCGTGCAGCCGCCACATGAAACTGACCTGAGAGTTCCGTACAGCATTCTCGAGACGCAGAGGCGAATGCACCCATCAATCGCGGAACTGGTTCGATCCACGCTCTACCCAGCCTTGAAGGATGCCGAGACGGTCACGAATTACCCTGGCGTCGTGGGCATGAAGGAGAGACTGTTTTGGTTTCATCACGAGCGGCTCGAGGGCAAAGCGCAAAGCAACGACGCCCTGAGCACATCCCACACCAATGACTTTGAAGTCGAAATGACCGTCGCTCTCGTCTCCCACCTTTCGCAACAGGGAGCGTATGCCCAAGGAGACATTGCAGTCCTTACGCCATATCTGGGACAGCTTCACCGCCTTCGTCGCCGAATGGAATCCATGTTTGACATCTGCGTGAACGAGCGAGATCTCGAAGAACTCGACGCGCTTCAGGCCGATGGCGCCGAGGTTCCCATGGCTCGGACAGTGCTCCTCAGCAAGACGTCTCGCGTCAGCAAGACAGCCCTTCTGAAGAGCGTCAGAGTCGCGACCGTCGACAATTTTCAAGGCGAGGAAGCCAAGGTGATTATCATATCGCTAGTCCGGAGCAACCCCCAGAACAACTGCGGCTTTCTGCGCACCTCGAACCGGATCAACGTCCTCCTCTCGCGAGCGCAACACGGCATGTACATCATCGGAAACTCGGACACGTACAGTGAAGTCCCAATGTGGGCAAACGTCATCAAATTGCTTGCGAAGAATGACAATTTCGGCTCAAGCCTCGAGCTTCAGTGTCCTCGGCACCCAGACATACCCATTCTCGTCTCCGAGCCGGATCACTTTATGCAATTCTCGCCCGAGAGCGGCTGCAACAAGCCTTGCGACAAGCGGCTTGGCTGTGGGCATTCCTGCCCCGGACGATGGCACGCAGACAATTTGCATCTCGCCGTCAGATGTCTCGAAAAGTGCCCTCGGTTGAAGCAAGGTTGCGACCATGCCTGTCCTCTTCGGTGCGGAGAGCCCTGCCAGTCCAAGTGCCAAGCGTTGATCAAAGACATCAACCTCTTGCTTCCGTGCGGTCACCATCTCGCATCAGCAAAGTGCTTCCAAGCTCAAGACCCCCAGTCAGTTCGCTGCATGACGAGGGTCTCGCGGACGGTTCCAGGGTGCAACCATTCCGTCACAGTCCCATGCTACGAAGATGTCACTAGTGCCAACTACCGATGCATGGCCTTGTGTGGAGACGCCCGGCCTTGCGGTCATACTTGCAAAGGCACATGCTGCGTTTGCAACACGCGAGCAGAGGGCAAGGTGGTGGAGCAGAACCATGGGATATGTAAACAGCCATGTGGCCGGAACTCTTCCACCTGTCGCCACAGTTGCATTCAGCCATGCCACGATGGCACTCAGTGCAAGCCCTGCGATCAACCATGTGAGGTACGTTGCAGCCATTCAAGGTGCAGCAAAGCCTGCCACGAGCCTTGTGCTCCCTGTGCCGAAAGTACATGCGAATCAAGCTGTCCTCACGCTAATTGTACGGTGCCGTGTGCAGCGCCTTGCAACTGGGTGCCTTGTTCTCTGAGATGCGAGAAGATGTTAGAGTGCGGCCATCAATGTGAGTTCAAGGTCCACGACAATCTCCAACTACTGTGCTAACCGACCTAGGCCCTTCCCTTTGCGGCGAGACTTGTCCAGATTCCATGTATTGTCAACAGTGTGCGTCTCCAGAAATCAAGGCATCTTGTGTCGACTTGCTCGAGATGAAGGAATACCACGAAGTCGACTTGAACGAGGAGCCATGCATCTTTCCCGACTGCTGCCATTTCTTGACCGTCTCATCCATGGACGGACAGATGGGCATGTCAGCGCACTACAGGCTGGATGATAACGGACTGCCAAGAGACATTCTGGGAGGCTCCAACCCATTCTCCATGGACGACCAAGGTGTCAAAGGATGCGCTACATGCCGCGGACCTCTTCGAAACATCTCCCGATACGGCCGCATTGTGCGCCGAGCCATGCTTGACGTTGCGACAAAGAAGTTCATCGCTTGGTCGAATTCCGAATACCTCGTCCTTGCAGAGCGTCTCGTTGCGGAACAGGAGAAGTTGGCAAAGACACCCGCACCTCCTATGGTCGCTGAGTCTGCCAAGAAAGACGGCAACCTGGCTCTTCCTGGTTCGCGATGGAAACAAATCAACGCCTTGAAGAGCGTTGTGGGCAAGGAGCGATACAAATCCATCACCACATACCGGAGCCAACTGATCGCGTACTCTCAAAAAGTGAGGAAGGAAGAGCAACCCTTTCAGAGAGTTGCAGAGCTTGTCCGGTATGCCAATCTTCAGCACGGCACAAATAAAACGTTCCAGTACGACCAGTCCATCATCCAGGTCAAAGGGTCACTCCTTGCATCTGCGTTGCTGATGAAGTGTGATGTTGCGATGCTTTTTGACTTCTTGGGAGTTGTGCGTTCAAATAAGTCATTGTCAGCGGTCCAGTTGGATCTTTCGGCCTTCTTCCAGGATTGCGAGGATTTAATCCAGTCTGCGCATTCTACCAAGCTTCCGCGGGAAGAGGTCCAAGGGCACATATTCTATGCACAGTTGTGTGCGTTGTGCCGTTCCTTTGGCCCCTCTGCGCGGTCGCAAGAACCATCAACAGAGCCAGCGCCCAATCCATCGCCACCACTTACTGGAACCCAGGCCAAGACTTCGGATGAAGTGACAACAATCGGGCGCGACCATGTCAATCAAGCTCGGCAGTTGCTGGAAGAATACCCATCCACGGCTGTGTTCAAGAAGGAGGTCGACGCCATCGAAGACACTTTACGCGGCAGTTTTTACCGTCCAGTCACTGCGGAGGAGTTGCGGCAAGTCTATTTGGCCTCAACCACAGAATTAAGAGGCACAGGTCATTGGTACACTTGTGCGAATGGCCATCCGTTCTCAATCAACAACTGCGGCATGCCCATGGAAGAAGCCAGGTGCCCAGACTGCAACGCTCCCATTGGCGGGCGGAACCATGAAGCAGTCGAAGGTGTGAGACGTGCCACTGGGATTGAGGAGATTGCCAACGGAGTTGACAGGCTTGGACTTGAGTGATGCGCTATGCGCATGAAGAATCGCAGGATGATTGACGGTAGTCTAAGGTTGTCAGTTGCCGCATTCTGTTGGACGAAATGTTGATGTGATTCTCGTGTAAATCTGCTTCGATTTCTGACCTTTGTTCGATCAGGATCTTTGGTGGGAACAGGTATATTAGAGTGGTTGCCAGCCAGTGAAACTGAAATTCATAAGGCAGAATCAATGACGATATTGTCCCACGTCCCGAAGGATCGTCGATATATAATCTCAACGCGGGCATGTCTTTGGTACATGTGAACGGCAATAATGTTAGACGAGGCCAAAGTATCATCGCCGCTCAAGTTCTGGTGTTCAACTTGCACCATTAATTGATCAAAGTGCATGAGCGAATCAGTCACGAGAAGAAGAGATGTTCAAAATATCACAAATCTCTTATAATCTATAGAATAATATACGAACACCGCCATCTTTTGCCGCCTTGCTCCCTCAGCAACGTCCCTAAAACTCCACAACCTCGTTGCAACTTGATATCCATGACTGGACTCGCAACGCACATCCTCTACCCCCATCTAGCAGGTCGATCCGTCAGTGTTTCCGCAAGCGTTGCTGTCTGTGCACGCAGATCCGCAGCCGTAGTTGATGTAGGTGGTAGGAGTATCCTGAGTCCAGTCGGCCATGCACTCGGTCTCGTCACCGTTGCCCCAGTTGCATCGGTGGCGACGGTAGCCGTTCTGGCGGAGGACCTGCTGCTGGGTCCAGATAGTGTGGCATTGGGCGTCGTTCCATGTGCAGGCCGTGGTGTCCGTGGCCGATTCGCAGCGCGATTCCTCGGTCGTGACGGTGACACTCAGGCCCATGCTGAACTCCTCGAGCTTGAGGCCAACCTCGGCGCTGATGGACTCAGATCGGCTCTGGCAGTTCTGGGTGCCAGCCAGCTTGGTGGCAACGCAGGCGCTGGTGCCGGTGCAGTAGATGTCGCCGGTGGCCTTCTGCCACGGCAGGTACTCGACCGACGCGTCGACGACGAAGTAGTCCCACCAGCACTTGCGAATCAGGGGGAACTTGTAGGGGTGCGAGACGCCGTCTGAAGTGGCGTAGGTGCCCGAGTCGTCGGTGTACCTGCCACCGTACTCCTGGGATTCATCGTCGCAGTTGGCCACGGCGTGGGCGGCACCAAGGAGAGCGGCAGAAGCGAGAAGGGACTTGAAGAAGTGCATTATGAAGGAGATGGGTTGGTTGTAGTTGAAGTTTGGTGGTTGCAAGAGATGAAGTTTGGTGGTTGTAAGAGATGAAGAGATGATGCGATGGAATGCAGAGGAGTTTCTAGAAAGGGCTCTCCCAGCATCTTAAATAGTCTTCATGACTGCTACTTGGTGAGCCTGGAGGTTCTATCTCAAATCAAAGGATTGATGCAACAGAACGAATAGTGGAGAGGTTCAGGAGCTGAAGGAATATGTGGAACATGCAACATCACAACGACTCTATCGCTGGTCCGTGACAGCACAGGAAGCCTCGAAGGATCCGTGTAGCGGAGGAACAGGTCTGACAGGGGCACGTCGCATAGACGCTGCGACCAAGATGGCAGGTCGAAGATGACATAAAAAGGCAAAGCAGATGATTAACGCCGGCTTCACATACATTGGGGTCGAAGGCACGCGACACCCGCGCAGGGCTTTCGTATTTTACCGCCCCCAAGGGCTTCTAATAATACCCCTGCGGACGTCAGACGTGCAGCCAGGTCGGCGGCTAGTCGTTGGTTAGCGGCAGCTTTCTTCATGTTTCAGATCCTTCCATCCCACGAGGCTTCAGCTTGATCTTCCGGTTCTATACACCTGCCTAATGAATGTAGTGTTATTTGATCCTTCAATTGGTGGATGGGCAGACATGATCAATTAATCGCTTTTCCGGGGGATAGACAGGTGTGACTTCGCAACAGCGGCCTCGGGTGGTCGAGAAGCAGAGAAACAGCTTGGCTCATATCAAACTGCCTACAGCAACACTGTTTGGTACGGCCACATACCTTCAATCCAGATCATCGAAACATCGCCAGTGAAAACATGCCGCCCACCAGAATCCGGGGAGTCTCGATGATCGAATGGTTATCTGGCCTAGCTCCCAGAGGCGGCCGCCCTACAAGGATCCAGGAAGCAAAAAGCGGGACTTCAAATGCCGATAGTGGCGCAATCATCAACACTAGACCTGGATTGGCAAAGACTCTCGTGATCCAAGCCTCGCATCTCCCCATGTGGCTATCAGCTGTGGCTCCTCTTGGAGCAGGCTATCAGAACTGCTCGTCTAGCACTCTGTTACTCTGGATCAACCTTGAACGACTGCATCGGAGACGCCGTCGGAGACACCGGCATCTGGAAAGACGCGGCTGTGCATCGTGCTGCAGATGGAGTGAAGGTGGAGGAACGATCTGACCAAGCACGGCACTTATCTGTTCCGATGCAGGAGATGCAGGGGAACAAGATAGCAAGAATACCGTGAGAATGAATTGAAGATTCGAAGAGGAGAGACACTGTAGAATTCGCTGCCATCATTCCCCTCCTTCTTCTCACGCTTCAGTATTTGTTTCTGGCATTATGAGTATTCATTTGAACCAACCCTATTGCAATATCAATTCAAAATCTACGCAAGTACGTAATTTGCTAAATTTGCAAGAAGATCTACGCAGTATGCCTCCGACTCTTTATTTTGCTCCCTTGTTGACCCACTGTTGGATGCGTCAGGCTTGCTCAGCTCCGAGCGCCATCCCATGGCCGAACAATGCCTTCAAAATCCAACCGCGATTGCTAAAAGAGTGCTGTTATCTTGGCTAATGAAAACTCATTGCCTAAAATCAAATTATTCCAGCCGTGTAAGTCGTCTGCTCTATCGAGAGGCGGCTAACTCTAGGGGAGGTATTTTGAGTTGGCATTAGGCCATGCAGGCTATTTTCTCACCGACATAAGGTACAGCCCCAGAACTGCTATTAATAAATACCTCTGCTGGCATAGATAGATAAGGGTCTTCCTAGAACAATTTTTAGCCGCTCTAAAGTCCGCTCCGAGATAGTTAATAAATCCACTACTACTCGTATGGAGAAGTAACTTAAGTGTTTCTTGATGATCCTTGGAAATGTGCACTCCTTATCGGTGTCTTCCTGATACACAATGGCATCGTATCCCCCTCTTACAAAATTACGCAATCGCTCGTCTACGCCACACTACAAGAACTGGATTGAGTTTAAATAAATTCTGATAGAATGTACAAATTGGACTAGACGTAGCTTCTCATTGTTCCAGCATTTGACCACCTTGGGATGTCCTACCGTGCACTCGATTCTTGGTCTCTGCGCCACTGCCAAGGCCAGATCAATGAATTCCGGCAGTAGTAAAGCTTCCGTATCCGTAGCTGGGGGCCCTTAACTCCACGCTACCTTGTACTTTCCTCTTGTCACCGCTGTGTGCCCTGGCAGCAGTCTGCATTACACAGACGTTCTGGGAACCCTCTGTTTTGAGGATTGTGATGTCGAATACTGCCGACCGTCCAAAAACAATCGCTGGGCATATCTTGGGATGAGTTTCACGCGGGAGCTTGTCAAGTAGACCGACCTTAGTCCGTGGTTGAATAACCAGTACCATGATCTAGCCTGGCTGAGAGCCATGGAAATAAATTGAGTGAAGCTGCTGGAAGACAGGATATAGAATTTGAAGAAGGGGATTGAGGACGAGAAAAGGCAGGCTCCATCCAAGCTTGGTGCAGGAAGGTGGTGAAGTGCAGGAAAGTTGAGACTACTCAGTACAAGAGTTCGGATTCGGCTCTACTAAATTGGAACACGGAATGAATGGATGACAATTGCTACTATTCCATTGCCCGTTATTAAAAAGAAATCGCCTTTATGAGAGTTACAACATTCACTATTCTTTCTTCAACAGATAGATTGGAGCTAAAGTTAACCCTCACAAGAAATATCTCGCTACAGATAGTTGTTATAGTCAGTTCAGCCACCAATGTTGAACTGAGATCTCTCTCGAAAATATTCTGCAGCGAAATACGGCATATGTGTGTATTTAACGACATAGGCCATTAGAAAAGAAAGAAATGCCGAATAACTTGCGCTCTGGTAGAGTTCGGCACGTATCCACGGAAGCCAAACCTCCACCCCCATGAATCGCCAACTAAAAAGCCGTGCAAGACCATCAACGATTCACACCGCCAAAGATAATTCTTTGCGTGACGGTCAAAAAGAAATAAATTCCAAAGACAGGCCAAATAACTTGCACTGTGGCAGAGTCCGGTACGTACCCACGGGAGCTAAGCCTCCAGCCACCCCATCTCCAATCTTTAAAAAAGAACGCCGCGCAACATCATCAGCCATCCGCGCCGCCAAAAGATAATTATTTGCGCGATAGTCAAAAAAAATTACATTTCAATTTAATGCCCCCAGGCGGATTTGAACCACCGACCTTTGCATGCCATGCAGGCTATACAAGTGCAACGCTCTACCCCTGAGCTATAAGGGCTTCCTGTAACAGGATATGACGTTTTGTTGGAATGGGATCATCTTAAGTAATTGCGTCACATATGCAGCTACTGGAGGACTTGCGGAAATTGCATGGGGAATTGAGTAGACGGTGAGGTGTTCACGGCCTCACATGAAATTGAAAGCTCGACTCAACTGAGTTCGCAGATACTGTAGAGTCGGACAACAGATTCTGATGGCAATCAGAAGTACATAACGAGCACTAATGCCAGGCAGGTCCAAGGATTTATTCTAACAGCAAAATACTGGAGACTTGAACATTTATTGTCAATTCGCAATTTGTGTGATGAGACCTTCGATATGGCGAGAACCGAGTGGTCAGACATGGGTCAGATTGATGGCGAGCTCGAGGCGGTGCGAGTCTCTTTTCTTCTAGCTTCACTCCAGACTAACATATTCCCAAGATCCTTGCAAAGCTCCCTGTATTGCCTCCAACTCCTCCCACAATCGAGGCACCACGAATGAGATTCCAGGATCTCAAGAGTGCCAGGATGGCAGCAATGCCTCCCCTGGAGCCTATTGCCGACGTCTCTGAGATGGATAAGAAAGTCACAGCCCGCGACGGTTTTCAAATTTCTATTATAGTGTATCAACCTAAACACTCCACAAGTAAAGGCCGCCCGTTGATTCTTCTCTTTCATGGCACAGGATTCTCCCTTGGTGGACTGGAGAATGAGGAGGCAAACTGTAGGGAAGTTGTTCAGAGGCTGGGTGCTGTTGCCGAGAACTTGAAATCTCTCTTGGCGCCTGAAAATCCCTTTCCTGCGACTCCAAATAATTGCTAGGATGCGCTGAAGTGGGTAAGTAAAGAATGAACTTCCCACAATCCAAGACTTGAAGTATATGCCGGTTTGCCTCATGCATTTTGGACCGCTCCTCCGCAGCTAAGCAGTAGTAAACGGTTTGATGGGGATGCATTGTCCGGGGCTCAGTGTCTTCCAGAACAGGTTGTGCAGATTGTTAGGTGATGAAAGATTTCTTAGAGTCCATATTGGTATCCTAGTGTATTTCTGATCCAATTTCGCACCAACAGACTAAAAGAAATACTTCGAATGGTATGAAGCTAATTTGAGCTCGTGTTTCCCCGACAGTCCTTACCCGAACTTATGGATAGATGTTCATGGCAGATACAACGCTGAGTACTCAACGACGGGGAAGCTGAAAGACAATCATCTGAAGTAAATTCATTAAAGTTAACAAAAGTGATATACACATCCAATCGTTCATCGCGGCGCTTTGAAGCGAGTAGGGGGTAGCATGAGTGGCGATTCTGCTCTGTGTACCACGACGTTTTGGACATTATGTATTTGTTACTGGGTAATTTACTCGATGAATGATTTAATAAATCTGACATTTGTTCACTTCCCCTCATATTTTGCCCATTCCTTGGACCGTATGAGCCCTGTGATTTGTCCAACGAGAAGGAAGCCGCTAATGCAACCGGATTACGCGCTAGGTGTGCCTATGACGAGGGTGTCTTCAATACTCACTCTATTTCCATAATAAATGAGCCGATATATCTGCGGAATCCAGCTTCTTCGTTGATGCGGTTGGTCTTCAGATTCAGTTTGTGGAATACAAGTGGAACCGTGGCAATTGGAGCTAAGACGATGCTATCTCCGTTCGATCTTCCCGGGACTAGTACTTAACTCCGGATATGAAGCAGTGCATCAACGAAAAGGATTGTGATGCTTTCTCATTTTTAGATGTGTTTCTTGGCGAAACTTTCCATTAACTCCACTTAACTAACGATTTCGTTGAATGGTAGAGAAGTATTTATATCTCCCTCTCAGCTCTCCTTCAGACATCCAACATCACACACTTCAAACACCTCGAACACTTTAACTCCCATCAAAATGGCTACTCCACGCTCAGCTCTCCCGGTCGTTCTCGGCAACATGACCTTTGGAAAAACGAAGACCGACGGCATCCGCGTCACCGACCCCGCCATCATGGCCGCCATGGTCGACGCCTTCCAGGCCCATGGACACAACGAGATTGACACAGCCCGCGGCTACGGCGGTGGAACCTCAGAAGAGACGTTGGCGGATTTGGGCTGGCAGTCTCGTGGCCTTGTTATGGGAACGAAGCTCTACCCCTTTGGCCGGGCGGCAATGTCGGCCTTGACGTCGCACACGTATACGCACGAGACTGGCGAGGTTCGACGCGGATTAATGGACTCCTTGAAGGCGTTGGGGGCAGACAAGATCGACTTGTTTTATCTCCACGGCCCGGACAGGCAGACACCCTATGAGGAAACACTCAAGGAAGTGAATGATCTCTACAAGGAGGGATATTTCCAGCGATTTGGAATCAGCAACTACATGTCCTGGGAAGTGGCTCAGATCAACGAGATTTGTATCCGAAACGACTGGATCAGACCCACCGTCTACCAGGGAGTCTACAACGCGCTTCACCGCGCCATCGAGCCAGAGCTCATGACGTGCCTAAGAAAGTACGACATGAGCCTCTACTCATTTCAGCCGCTCGCTGGCGGCTTCTTGACGGGACGATACCGCCCAGATATGAAGGACGATGACTACGAGGCGGGGTCCCGTTTCGATCCCAAGAAATGGCAGGGAAGATTGCATCATGATCGCTACATTAACGAGTTTTATTTCGACGCGCTGGCGATCATTCGCCCCGAGATTGAGAAGGCCGGGCTCACGATGACGGAGTGCGCGTTGCGGTGGCTGAGCCATCACAGTGTGATGAAGAGGGACGCCGGCGACAAGGTGATTGTGGGAGCCAGCAGCGTGAAGCAACTGGAAGAGAATTTGGAAGGGCTGGAGAAGGGGCCTTTGCCCGAGGAAATTGTGCAGGCGATGGATGCTGCGTGGCTCCGGGTCAAGGGAGTGGTACCCAAGTACTGGCATTAAATCTGACATTTTAAGTAAATGAATTTGCAAGAGAATATTCATCACAAGACTTGAGTTGAGAGTCCAGAGAGAAATCGAGAAATGCAAAGTGGGCGTGCGTCGATGCGAATCTGGTGCGGGAGAAATTATTATGAGCTAATTAGAGGCCGGATCGGGATAAGAGGAGGCCTCTGGCGGTCAGTTCCCACGTGCCTCCCCAGTTCAGCATTCCATTCTAGCAAAAGAAAAGAGGAGAGCGAGCGGGGGTGGGAGCGTTGCGGGCGCTGAAGGTGAATATTGGGGTGGCTGTGTAGCTGGCTTTGAGTCTGTGGAAACGCCCGCATGGAGCATTGTCGTCATTGCGCGTCGGTGTTTGTGGGAGGGATATTGGGGAGCTGTATTGGTTATGGGAGAATTGAGTCGATTTGGGATTACAAGAATGCAGACTTGTTCGTCTGATGAGTCTACCATCCGGAGTTGAGTCTTGAATGACCATCCAGTGTGAGTCTTGATCAACGCACCAGGTTGAACAGAGAGAACCCTAACATTTCCCACGGACGATGACGTCGACATTATCCCTTGCAGAAGCCATGCTTACAGGCACTTCTAGACCACACGCTCTTAATTTCTTCCTCCACGCTGTCAACCAACGCCAGCCCGAGTTGGCATCACCCCCGGCGACACAGCTTTTCCCGCCCTTGCGCGATTTTCGGCCTACTCGAATCAAACGCTCGCGCTACAACTAGCCACCCCCTCCCGCCTAGCTGCCGTGTTTCGACTACCGGGGGAAAGGTACACGATACATGGAGCGGGAGGCTTGGTTGAGATGCTTCGAGGTTACGGCTACGCATCGGCCGGTAGACGTTGAGCAGAGGGCCATCCGCATCTGGCTTCCCAAATCTGGCATTCCGAGATTAGCTCGCAGCGTCAGGTATCAGCACATTGTCTGACCATTCTGCACGTGTAATTGAGTCCGGGGCTGGATGGCCCTCTCGTAGTGTGTTGGTGGTGGTATAAAGGGGCCTTCAGCGTGCCAAGGAAAATTCCTACCATATCCGCCTGCCCTCACCACTATTCTCACCACTCAGTTCTTCCTCGCTCACTCCATATCACATACCAGGACCTACCAAGTGCCCCCTATTTCATCATTTACCTGATATGCCTGAAGAAGACGCCATTGAGCCTGCCAGTCGAATCCAGTTCGATGACGGAATCCATCCTGTGCAATCTGCCCGTCGCAGCGCCGTAGGCCGCCAGTCCAACGCGACCGACCTCGGTGACGAGGAAAAGGCTCATCGAATCGCCAACACGGATTTGAATGTGAAGCACAAACAAGTTCGTCTGCTGCCCTACTGCTATTCTGGCGGCATCAACTAACACTTCCTCAGAACTATTCAGGCTTCCTCCTCCTCTGGGTCGCCTTCCAGTCCACCGGCATCATCTACGGCGACATTGGCACGTCGCCGCTCTACGTATACTCGTCGACCTTTACAAGCCAGCCTTCATGGGATGACCTGGTTGGCGCCCTGTCCATCATCATCTGGTCGCTGACCCTGATTGTCACCATCAAATACACATTCATCGTCCTCCGCGCCGACGACGATGGCCAGGGAGGCACCTTTGCCCTGTACAGCCTTCTGGCGAGATACACGAATATTGTCAAGGGAGACCCTAAAAATGACGATACCGTCAAGTTGGAGCGCTACCTCACCGGCGAGCTGAAGCCAGGCGGGAAGAGCCTCCGCAAGTTCTTGGAGAATTCCGCAGGGGCGCAATTTGCCCTCAAGGCTATTGGTGTCTTGGGTGTGTCTCTTGTCATGGCCGATGGTATTCTCACTCCTGCGCAGTCCGTACTGGGAGCCATCCAGGGCATCAAGGTGGCAGACCCGACCCTAACGACTCCAACCATTGTCGGCATCTCGTAAGTCTTGAGCGTGTCCTTTCCTATGCCTGCGGCTGACAGATTGTTTGCAGCTGCGCCATCCTCGTCCTCCTCTTCCTTATCCAACCCTTTGGCACATCCAAATTGGGAACCGGTTTCGCCCCCATCGTCACCGTGTGGCTCCTCTTCAACCTTGCTTCCGGTATTTACAACCTCGCCGTGCATGACCACACGGTTCTCAAGGCATTCAGCCCACACTATGCCTTTACGTATCTTATTCGCAATGGATACGATGGCTGGAAGTCACTTGGCGGTCTCTTGCTCGCCTTTACCGGCGTGGAAGCCTTGTTTGCGGACCTTGGAGCCTTCAGCAAGAGAGCCATCCAGATTTCATGGCTATGCTTGGCCTATCCTTGCCTCATATTTGCCTACGCTGGACAAGCCGCCTTCATCGCCAATGACAAGAGCGAGACAGCTTTTACCAACCCGTTCTTCTATACTGTACCGCCAGGAAGCTTCTACCCTAGGTAAGGGAAACTTTCCAAAGGGCATGGTGTATGATGCTGACAGCCTTTAGTCTTGTCATCGCAGTCTTGGCTGCTATTGTTGCGTCCCAAGCCATGATCACGAGCACCTTTCAACTGCTCTCGCAGGTTCGTACCGTGTTTCGATCAGTTCAACCGGTCCCTACTAACTTTGTTCAGGTCATGCGTCTCTCGTATTTCCCTCACATTAAAGTCGTGCACACGAGCAACAAATTCCACGAGCAAGTATATATGCCCATGGCCAATTGGCTTCTCATGATCGGAACTGTTGCTGTCACTGGAATTTACAACAATGTAAGTCACATCCTGACCAGACATCGCCGCCAATCCTAGAGCCACATTCTGACTTTCTCTAGACCACTTCGCTCGGACATGCCTATGGAGTCTGCGTCATTCTCGTCACATTTATTTCGACCTGCATGGTCTCCCTCGTCGCCATTCTTGTCTGGCGCATTCCGTCATTTGTTGTGATACCCATTTTCCTCATTTTCGCAGCCCTCGACGGTGCTTTCATGTCCGCAGTGTTGACCAAGGTGCCCGACGGCGCTTGGTTTACTCTCCTCCTTGCATTCCTTCTATCTTCCATCTTCATCCTCTGGCGCTTTGGCAAGGAAGCGCAGTGGTCTGCAGAGTCATTGGACCGCCTGCTGCCCTCTGATGTCCTCTCTGACTCAGACAGCCGGAATTCTTCCTCTGTCACGAGACTCACCGAGTCGTTCGGCAGTACGCCCGTCAGCACCGTCCCCGGACTCGGCGTCTTCTTTGACAAGTCTGGTGATTCATCGGTGCTTCCTGTCAGCTTCGCACACTTTGTGCTGAAGTTTGCAGCTCGTCCAGCTGTTCTAATATTTTTCCACATGCGGCCACTGCCGGTGCCATTCGTGGATTCTGCTGACCGCTTCGTCGTCACACGCACTTCAGGCATTGCCAACTGTTACAACGTTGTTCTGCGACACGGATATGCAGATGATGTGGTTCGACCCGGCATGGCACGCGATCTCGTTGCACAAGTCGAGTTGGTCGTTTCGAGGGCGGCTGCACCTGATGCCGCGGAGTTGCAAGCTCTGCGCGAGGCCTACAGCAGCCAGATCGTATATGTCTTGGGCAAAGAGACGATGAAGATTAAGCGGGATGGTCGGTTCAAGCCGTGGGCCATCACACGGTGGATTATACTGGAAATATTCCTCTGGATCAGAGAGAACTCCAGGACCAAAATGGCGAATGTGAATATTGATGTCGACAGATTGGTCGAGGTTGGCTTCTTGAAAGAAATTTGAGGGAGTCTGCGACGACTGGTTGGCGTCTAAACACAGTTGACAACACAATCGGAAGTAGTAATTCACAAAATTGTGGTAACTTGTCGAGCTAAAAGCTCCACGACTATGTGAATGCACCCAAACCGTAGCTCGGTTAGGATAAAGCAGCGAGTCAATGAGAAAACATGAACGTGTTGTAGTGCCGCGATAGGACGAGATAAATCTCAAAGAATGCTTTCTGTCAAACAGCCATAGCTTTCGTACCTTCCTTGGCGAATTCAACCCAAACTAATAAAAAAACGAGTAACTTAGTAGATTACTGAAGCCTCCCAAAAGTCTCAATCGCGAGGGGTTGGTACAATTAACTCACACCCGGGATGACCGAGGGAAAGGTTCGGCAAGACAGAACCAGTAGAAATCCGCACTTGTGGATTACCGGATGTAATTAATACAATTTTTGAGAATAAATATATACACTGTTTTGGATGGTGAATACTTGTAGACTCGAGCCTGGGGGCACAGCCGGAGATTAGGGCCGGTTAGGGCCGGGAAAAAGGACCTCTGGATCTTTTAGGTCTACTTCAAGGTGCTGAGTACAATAACTGGAGGTCAGCGTGTTTATGTAACCCTTTTTTGTAGAGTCTGTAAGATGATGGTAAGCTTACATGATGTCATGCGCGTCCAGTTGAGCAGCGAATATTTCGTTTGTTAGTGCTGATCTGAGGTGGTGGAAATAACGTGATCTTGACCTAGCGCCACTATCTCAGAAGGGCAGATTGCGGGGTTCAAAACTTGGAGGTTCACCCTCAACACCTTCTAATCATGTGTTTGCTACCTCTGTACTATCGCAATATACCACGTCTCAATTACTTATTCATCTTCGATCAAGATGCGGCTCCTGAACTCGACGAGTTTCGAGCTCGCTGAGTTCGTGGGCGACGACATCCCAACGTACGCCATCCTCTCGCACACTTGGGACATTGAAGAAGTTACCCTCGACGATATGAGGCGGCGAGACTTCGATCACCTGAAAGGATTTGCCAAAATCAAGGGCTGTTGCGAGCAAGCGGCACAAGATGACTTGCAGTGGGTGTGGATCGACACCTGTTGCATCGACAGACTATCAAGCGCGGAGCTGTCCGAGGCTATCAATTCCATGTATCGGTGGTATCAAAACGCCGAGGTCTGCTATGTTTATCTATATGATGTCCCTCCGCCGGACCCGTTCTTGGACAAGCACCTCTTCCAGAATGCTCGGTGGTTTACCAGAGGATGGTGTCTGCAGGAGCTCATTGCTCCACGAGAGGTAGAATTCTACGCGGAAAACTGGACGGAGTTGGGAACAAAGTGGAGTTTATGGCAGGCCATATCCGACACAACTTCCATCCCCGTCGCTATTCTTCTTCAAGACAAACGACCTGGGGATTTTCCCATCGCCCAACGCATGTCATGGGCATCGAAGCGAAACACGACGAGGGAGGAAGACATGGCGTATTGTCTGCTGGGCATCTTCGATATCCACATGCCTCTTCTCTATGGAGAAGGCCGAAGGGCGTTCATTCGGCTCCAGGAAGAAATCATGAGGCGAGGAGTGGATTACAGCATCTTCCTTTGGCGATCAAACGCTTTTCATGATACCACCGGACTTCTTTGCGATTCCCCTCACTACTTTCCAACAGACGGAGTTCCCATAAGATCCGGGGGGTTCTGCAAATATTCCGATATCGTGGCATCCAAGATTCCCATTCAAAACGGGCCTGAACATACCAAGCCACCTGAGGTTACCCCACGCGGTCTTCAAATGACCCTTCCCACCAAGGCGTCTGCGGGTGGTTCCCAGCTGGCTTGGATTTACCTCACGCACAACGACGGCCTTGTTTGCATCATTTTAAGCCTGCAGCAAAGCGACTACAAATACCACCGAGTCAGGGTGGGCTGTGTTGAGATAGTCGGCGAGGGAGACTTGGAGAGCTTCCAAACCGAATACATGTGTATGGCCATCTTTACGGAACTTTCTCTCCCGAAGATCCCAATGCAAACGCTGGATTTCAAGCTTTGGATGAAGTCAACGGCAGATGAGAAGCTGTCCATCATCGACATATATCCCGAGTGCCACTTGGACCATCGAGAGGACGGTTCATATGGGATGCAACTCAACTTGGTTGCTTGCCCCGAATTATTCATCATGGTATTCGGCGTGGAACAAAACTCAGCAATCCATCGATTTGTTGCAGCACTCAATATGTTCCATGGTCATTGGGCTTGCAAGATCCGCAAGTTTGAACCCGATGTGCCGCTTGAAACAGTAGCAGAGGAAGTGTGGAAATTGGGACCCGAGGAAGAGGAAGGCGACAGAGCTATTTCACGCCTGCCGAGCGGTACCTATGTTACGGTTGCTTCGAAGAGGAGATCGCAAAGCTGCCGATCTCATATGTATGTTTCCTTGATACCCGCAAACTACGCTGCGGACCTTCATTTGCTGCGGACTTTTATCCCCAAGCAGGTCAAATGGGCGCGTGGGCAATCGAAGGAGGCAGAGTCATGAGCGCGACTGCCACATCTAGACCCGTATTTATAGCTTTCTATCCTTAATGGATAGTAAATTTGAACCGAGTGATGTGCTTATGCCATCTTCAGTCAGTATCGTCTACCAAACTCGGGCTCATTGAGGGTCAAGAGTAGGACCTGCAGACCGTGACAGTGGGACATACTCTTCTATCCTGCCATCATACAATCCAACCCGGGCATAATCACCACGAATGAACTGTTTGGTATGGACTGAGGAATATTCTTGGTATGGACTGAGGAATATTCCCTTGTTGCATGAGGGCCCTTATTAATAGACGGTAATGCCGGCGAAGGGAGGAACTACAAAAACACCGAAGAATACACGAACGTGACCTTAAAGAAAGTTCAAAAGAACTCCTTGATAGATACCATCTCAGCGCCCATATCTCTCAAACGATTACAGGTACATCACCAGTGAGTTTTCTTCCATCATGCAGCCAAAATCATCGACCAAGAGAGTGCGCAGTGGGCATCAACACCTAGCGATGCTACGCCAATGGGAGCTTTCCAATTCAGAAATGCGTCAGGGCTTGCCACGCGACGGAGATTGCTCCTATTTTCGGCACGTTGCCGGAGGGAGGGATCACGGACCTGCAGATTGAAGTGAGTAAGACGGTGCAGAAAGCTTGGGTGGGATTTGCAAAAGAACCACACACACTCTAGGTCGGGATGGAACCTCGTACCGTAGCTAGCGATTTCTGGTGGTGGTGCCAGGACCGGGGTGGACGACACGGTGTTTGAGGCGTTCGAGGTTATTAACGCCACAGATTTCGACTGGTATGACCGGCTTGTACGATGAGGTAACCTTATTGATCAGATGGTGGAAATAATCAGATTGCAACGTGCAGTTATTGGACAGGTTACTCTTGTGGCCTCGAGCATTGAGTCAATACCTTAAATGTTAAAGAAATTGTGAGCAATAGCTACTACTCAAGAACCCGTCGATCGATATACCAAATGAAGCTGTACCACACCATTATCGGGTAGCGGAAATACGAGCTTACTTCCTCAGGCTCAAGATCAATCCATTGTAATTGAAGTCAATCAGCATCTCACAATAAAACTATCACGATAAAGGTGAGTTGGTGGTAAAACGCAATTTGAGCGTCATTCTTTGCAACTCATAATGCGGACCAAGAGCAGGCCGTGATGTTTGTACCAGACCGCGAGAAGCACAGCGGCGGGAAGCAATCACTAAAACGAGACGGACAGCCAACGAGCCAGCGTACAAGAGTTTGACCTAAAACAGAAGGCGGTGAATTGCAGTTTTTAGTCCTGGGCCAATCACACCCTACAATTCCGACTCCTTGGCGGACATTTGAGCCACATAACTTGGCAGCCAGTTCATGCAACCTAATCGAGCTGTCACAGCTACACGCCTGCTTCATCATGGGCAACGTTGACGTCATTGCATACAATGTTGCTGCTTTCGTTAGCACCCTGTTTCTTCTAGAATTCGGGGCTGACAAGTTCGTTGATCATACGGCCATTGTCGCAAAGCGGACAGGAATTCCCGCTACTACAATTGCGCTTCTGACGGCTGGTGCGGAATGGGAAGAGGTGAGTGAAACGATGCGAGTGATCCCTGTTCATATTCAGCTGTTGACCTGTATGATTCGCAGCGTGTCGTTGTCGTCGCATCTCTTATCCAGGGCCGCTCATCCTTAGCAGTGGGAAACATCGTCGGATCTGCCATCTCCAACCTCCTGGGAGCCTTCTCACTCGGCCTCGTATTCCACAGGGGAGAAGCAGTCCAGTTTGACAACAGCTCGCGAGTATACTCGATAATTCTGCTGCTCCTGACCACGTGTGTCACGCCCCTGGCGTACTTGAAAGGTAAAACTTGGTGGACAATCTTTGGGGCTGTTTTGATTGCCGTCTTTGCCATTTACATGGTTTCGATTGGCTGGGCTATCAGCAAGGGCAGTCTCACTGCCCCCGAAGACTCCGACTCGGATAGCGGCGATGATGAGAGCAGTGATGGGGGATCTACAAGGCCATCCCTGAGCGATGAACCACTCCTGGAGGAGCAGCGTCGGAATGGAGGCTTGCGGTACGATTCGATGCCTTCCCAGAGGAACCGCACATCGTTGACCTACCACGTCTTCCAACTCACTCTCGGCTTCCTGGCAATCTGCGTCGCCGGTTACGTCTTGTCCCATGCCGCGACAAACATAATCGACGCCATCGGTGCCTCAGACGTTGTCTTTGGCATCATCTTCCTGGCCATCGCCACCACGCTGCCTGAAAAGTTCGTCGCCGTCATTAGCAGCCACCGCGGGCATTCGGGCATCATGGTGGCTAATGCTGTCGGAAGCAACATCTTTCTTCTGTCGCTGTGCCTGGGGATAATCATGGTTGATACATCGGGCGAGTTCAACAGCGGGGGTGTCAATGTTTATGAGCTTGGTGTTCTGTGGGCGTCGACGCTTTGTTTTACGTTGACGGTATGGGTTGGTGCCAGATTCACTCGGTACGTCGGTGGCGCAATGCTGTTGGGTTATATCGCCTTTATCGTGTTAGAGTTTACCGTCATTCGCAAGCAATCTCATGATGGTTTCTAGAATCTTGCATGGGTAGTGGGCGGGTGCCAGCGTTTTTGTGTGTCGCCTTCATAGACTCACCCTACGACGCAGCATCGCGACTTAGCAGAGAGGCGTCTTTAGTGTGTATAAGATGGAATGCAAGATGCAGAGATACGCTAATGTAGTCTCACTCTCGGGTTCTGCAAGCCTTCTACATGGATTCGACATATCTTTAGATGAACAAGGAGGCTCTCCGTACACGCTGAGCTACCCTAGTCCTCAGACAAACTGCGACACGACTTGATCCCTCTCATCACGACCAAATGGCGGCCGGATAGCCAGGAGAAGCAAAGCACCCATTAATTCGTGGAACATCCACGCGTGCTATGAAACTGGCCACCAAATCGACAGTGGCATGGCGACGAGTCTGTCGATTAAACTACCAGCTCAATTTCACGCCAAGCTCTCATTATCCGCCAGCATTGCAGTAGCGGCGCATACTTACGGCGGCATTAGTAGCCTCATTCGGATGATGGAAGCGACGCTATCTCCACTTGCGTTACCACCAGAGAGGCCGCGGATGCCGCCAGCCGAGTTGAATGGAGCATAACCGTATCGGCCCATCCGGGGTATCGCCTACTTAACCCTGTATCGTAGGTTAATTCCATGCTTACTGGGAGCTCGGGAGTGATCTCCCCGCTTCGTAACCGGGCGTCCTGCATGCAGCCTCTTTGTGATATTGATCCTGTCTGGTTGATCAATCCAGTCAGTCGACACCCTCGCACAGCTTCAATGCGCCTCCCGATCTCAAGTTCGATGGTTCGTCCCGAAGAAAAAGATGCAAGCTATCGTCTATCGATGACGGGCCTACATAGCCCACTTCACAGCACCTCAATCAACGGTCCATTTATTATACTACTGCAGGGGACCCGTCTAAGATATCCGGGCCGCCCCTCCCGGAGTGTAGTCGACAGCATGCTCTCAATAAGGCAAACGTCCCGCAACTATAACTCCCGCTCGACTATCAGTTACGAGGAATTAACATTCCCGCCAACGTGCTTATACCAATAGCCGCAGACTAGACCAGATACTTACAAAGTCAGGCAACATGTCGTCGACCTACCTAAACAGGAACTTGACAGGCACTCGACCGGGCTCCTGGACTACGGGGAGCTCTTCCTGCTCCGGCCGCGCCGGCCCAACACCAAAGTGGAGATGGCCCTGGCCGCTCTCATGCAATATTAATACTTGACCAACAGCTCTTCTCAGTGCGGTTGACTCGCTCTCTCCCCTCCAAGCGACAAGCCAATCCTCTCGAGTTCACATCTCGTGAACCCGGTACGCTCGTTCATCATGGTCTACGCATCTTTCCTCCTCGGCGTCGGCGCCCTCACGGCCGCCCTGTTCCCCGTCGTCGCCGCCGTCAAGCCCGCTGACGTGGTGTTCCACAATGGCAGCATCTACACCATGGACTGCGACGACTCCAAGGTCGCTGGCATGGCGATCAAGGACGGCGTCATTGCCTACACCGGATCGTCGAAGCGCGCCAAGACGTACATTGGCAAGAAGACCAAGGTCATCAACCTCCACGGCCGCATGGTGATGCCTGGTTTGGTGGATTCGCACATGCACGTCATGTCTGGCGGCCTGTTCCTCCTCAAGTGCGATCTCAACTACCAGTCGCTGCCCATCGCCGACGTCCTGGCGCACATCACTGGCTGCATCGAGGGCGAGACGGGCAAGACCGACGCCGACTGGGTCGAGGTTGTCAACATGGACTATCCCGGCCTCGTCGAGCGAAGCGGTTCCGTCGGCAAGCTGCAGCTCGACACGCTCAACACCAAGCGCCCCATCATCATCCGCTCCAGCGACTACCACACCGTCATCGCCAACTCGCGCGCTCTGGAGCTGTCCGACATCACCGCCGCGACCCCCGACCCGGCCGACGGCAAGATCGTGCGCCTGCCCGGCAGCCAGGAGCCCTCTGGCGTTCTGCAGGACGGCGGCTTCAACCTGCTTTCTGGTCCTCCTAGTCCCTCGGACGAGGAGAACTTGGAGGCCGGCCGCGCCGCGCTCAAGCTCCTGCGCGAAGCTGGCATCACCACGTTCCAGGAGGCTGCCGCAGGGGATGTGCACCACACCGTCTTCAGCGCCATCAAGAAGGAAGACGGACTGAGCTCGCGCGCCTACTTCGATTACCGCATTGAGGCTCCCAGCTCCGTTGCTGGCGTCCAGGCCCTCGTCACCGAAGTCGTCGCCTTGCTCGCCACGATGCACGACACGAAGAAGCCCTCGCCCAAGCCAACGCTGAAGTGGCAGGCTGTCAAGGCCTTCATCGACGGCGTCATCACGTATCCCTCCAACACGGCGGCCCTCATCGACCCGTACTGGGAGCCCGTCAACGCCTCGGACCCCGACGGCCTCTGGGCGCCCGATCCCGACTCCCTGAACGACCCGTACTGGAAGCCGGCGGTCCTGACCAAGACGCTGGAGCTCCTGTTCCTCGCCGGCGTCGATGCGCAGCTGCACGTCGACGGCGATCTCGCAGTCCGCGTCGCGCTCGATGCGGCCGCGTCGTTCCGCAAGAAGCACCCCAAGCACAAGTTCAAGCTCGGTCTTGCGCACGACGAGCTCACCGCCGAGAGTGACTGGGGACGCTTCGCCAAGCTGGAAGTCGACCCCATCGTCAGCTACCAGTGGTCGCAGCTCAGCTCCTTCTACATCCCCAGCACCTTCAAGTCTCTTGCCGACTATCGACTCGACAACCTGCAATCCTGGGCGCAGTTTGAGAAGGCTGGCCGCCCTCTTGTCTACGGCAGCGACTGGCCGGTGAGTTCCCAACGTCATAGTCCCGTGTCGATGTACGTTCTAATGTTGTCATGTCTAGATTGATCCTCTCGACGAGTTCCTTGCCCTAAAGGTTGCCGTCACTCGCTCCGGAGACCCGACAAACCCCAACTCTCCCGCGTCTCAGGGCCCTCCCTTCGACGCCGTCTTCCCTACGGGCAGCGGCATCTCTCGCAAGTCGGCTCTCAAGTCCATAACCATCAACGGCGCTCGCTTCCTCCGCGCGGACAAGCAGATCGGCTCTCTCGAGGTCGGAAAGCTCGCCGACGTCATTGTTCTGGACAAGAACTTCTTTAAGGTCCCCAAGGAAGAGCTCGCCCGCCAGACCGTTCTGCTTACCATGGTCGGTGGCGAGGTTGTCTACGTCGCCGACGGACATGATTTCGGCGTCACGCCCAAGTTTCCCAATGACGATGCTGCCAGCAAGAGGCTCGCCCGCCGGACCATTGGCGGGTTCGCCGGCAAGTCGCTCTCCGAGGAAGCCAAGTTCAACGCAGCCAAGCTGAGGAAGCGTGGAACCTGCGTGCATAAGCATTGATAAACCCTGTAGTACTTAGACATTGAACAGTAACATCCTGCAGAAGTCAAGTCTCCAACCTGTCTGTTGACATTTGGATAAATCTCCAATGGAATAACTCCGGGCATTACATCGCCACTTGATCCATGTAAACTCTACGCTTCCTTCTCCCCACATAATGATCCTTAGGTCCTTTACGGATGTAGCCGAATGGATGCGAGTGACACTATTCCCCTCTCAGCCTTTCTCGGGTTCGGGAAGACTGCGGGACACTTTCCCGTTGATTTCTACTTCCCCTTGTGCGACTTGTGTGATCCATCGTACGCTTGCTTGGATCGCGGAATCGGTCTGCAGGGATCAAACGGCGTGGCGTGGTTAGCCCAAACAATAGACTTTTACCAAGCCAACATCCTGGCATCTCTTGCTCCATACGCGTAGAAGGGAATCTGCCCGCTAATTAGTTTCTGCGGGCGTAGGATGTCAGGGTGGACATTAGGACCATCACGTTCAGGGCTGGAACATGAATAGTCCACGCCACTCCTCGCCACTCTTTACCACTCTGAGCCAGCTCCGCATAGAGGCGTTCATCTCCACACGACCGAGTATGACCGAGTCTGTCCATGATTTGCCTTTGTCAAGCCTCGCAAACTCCGTGGGAATTCACAGAGTTCGTACAGTCCTGCAATCAGCCGGAAGCCACCGGATCCATCCGAGAGGCCAACCAACACACTTTATATCCTGGCTCCGTCCCGGGCCTCTGGGAGATCTGGGCCCTTCCCGCACGCCTCGGGGAATGCATCCTGGAATCTTGTCTGGCTGCGCTCAGGGCGGATGATGCAGCGAGGAATGCGACCCACACACACTCGTGTGACCTCCTTCAGCCCTTCTCCTTTGTATTCAGCATCTTCCCAAAGCCAGTTAAACAGGCCGTGGATCTCGAATTCAGACCCCCCTTCTTCAGCTACATGGCCGCTCTTTCGAACTCTGGTTGAATTCCAACCGCCGTTCCCTTCATCGCCATGGCATTAGCTCCGTCTGGCCCGACCGTTCTGGTGAGTGCTTCATTGATTCTCGGCCCCTGCGCTAGATGCCGCGGGCCCGAGGATCGACAGCGTCCCTAGCGCAAGGCTGATCGCGATACAGACCGTCAGCTTCACCCTCATCGGCATCGCAGCGTTCCTCATTGCAGCCCGGATATATCTGCGGCTGAAGATCCAAAGGAGGAGACTCCAAGCGAGCGATTTGTTCATGATAGCGGCATGGTGTGCCGCCGTGTCGACTGCGTCCTTTGACGTCTTCTTCTTCGTCAATGGCATCCTGAGGGCCGATCTTAACTACACGCTCGTGAACTACGACGCTGATGCTCAGACCTTTGAATACATTTTAAGGGTAAGATATTGCCTCTGATCAGTTAATCGGCACCGCGCGTCTCAATGCTCATCCTCTACGCAATGAACTAACCGTGTCTTGTCTTAGGTCATGTGGGGAGGCGTAATACCCTTCTTCAGCACGTTTTACCTCTGCAAAGCGTCGTTGCTCGTCGTCTACCTGCAGCTGTTCCCCGTATTCATGGTCAAACGAAGGATCGCGCTCTGGGCAACAATTGCATACTGCGCGATCGCGTACGTCGTGACCATATCGTTGGTGCTATTCCTCTGCTATCCTATTGATAGGAACTGGTCAGTCGAGGCCCCTCCGCCTTAAGTTTGAGTTGAGCTCTAACTATTCAACCAAGGACCGTAACCAAGCCTGAGCGTTTGTGTCCTACAACTGTACCAGCTACCATATTCCAAATCTCCTGGTCATTGAACTTCTTCGGCAGTCTCCTCCGTAAGTGTTGCACCTTGCTGCACCTTGCTTCCCATGCGATTGTGTGGGAGAGGGCATCATGTACATTCTTTCTCGAGCCGAGCTAACACTCGTCCTAGTCTTTGCCCTACCTTGGATGATCGTCTATAAGCTGAAAATGGCCCGGCGAATGAAGATTGCCCTCTACAGTGTCTTTCTTCTTGGCTTGGTCGACATATCCTTCTCGTTGACACGATTCCTAACAATCCAGTTGGGCAACGAGGGCGACTTTCGAGCCATTACTCTCATCGGTAAGTCCATGTCGCATCACCGACTGAATACACCTTTGGTACATCTGACACAAACCTCTCGTAGAACTTTGGAGTGCTCTAGATGCATATGGTGGCCTAATAATCGCCTGCCTTCCCTCTCTGCGACCGTATCTTCGCAAAAACCCCGCCGGGTCATACGACGAAAATGATGACAAGTCACCACATCCCAGCCGATCAACCCCAGCCCGCCGAGCTGGCCAGAACGGATTTGAAGAGATCGACGAGACGTCATATCCCAGGAGTACCGACGACATAACAAGTGGACCGGTCAGACGTCGAGACTCGAATTCGCCCGATATTATAGCGCATAGCACGTGGACCTTCGATAAAAAGAGCAACAGAAGTGACGTTGAGCTAGTGAACATCAACGCGAGGGCACCTGTTAGAGAGGAGGCCCATGTGTAATTGTTGAAGTTATCTATAGATGCCATAACGAAGCCATGAAGAACTCGGCCTGCGATTATCCGGCCGGATTCTGATACTGCTCAATTCGATTTGGAAGCAGTACAGACTGATATTACAAGAGGAGGAAAGAATATTCTCCAGACTAGTAGAAGGATCTTAGGTGATTCTAATAAAGATACCCGCTCTCAATGATGGGCATTGCTAAACGCATCCTTTGGAACATAAATCGTGTGTTGGTGTCAAGCTAGAGAATCTCTGCTGATAATATATACATTGTACCGCAAATATCAGTTTCCGTACACATCCAGCGAGTGCTCGGCGAACCAAGCCATGCCGCCAGCGCGCCAATCGTCCGTCTCAACCGTGCTGCCGTCGAGGTCAAAGATGACGCCCTTTCCTGAGCCCGACGACACTTCATAAACCGGCCACTGTGCCTTTTTGGAGAAGCGATGTCCGCCCTTGCCGTTGGGATCCAGACCAGTCACAAAGTTGATCCATGCAGTGGATATGATCTTGGAGAGGGCCTTGGCCTTTGCGGGGTATGGTTCGGTGCCGCCGAGTGGGTTGGTGGCATATCCGTCTCCGTTGAGGTTACGGAAGACAAAAGCAACCTGAAATGATTAGCACGAATTATATCAAGGTACTAGACAGCATTCATACCTCCTGGAAATGTGTTGCGCCAATGAAGTCGGGGACGCCATTGACCGTCACATCGAAGCGATACACGTAGCTCGGGACTCCGTGCTTCGCCCACGCAATGTTGGACCGACGTCTCTGATATTGCATAGAAAAGTCACCGAACAGAGCACCGGTGCGGCGGTACTGGAAGCCCAAAGACTGGGCATACGAGTCGTTTGCCTCGATGGTGTATGGCCAAGTCTTCAGTGACGGGATGCCCACGGTCTGGTCGTTGGGATACAACTCCATCAACTCATCTATGAGCTCGTCCATTGACTTTCCAGTATGCGTCTTGACATCTTTAGTAAGGCCTGCGGCAATCGCATCTCTCATTTCGTCGTCGGTGTTGACACCGCCTCCATTGGGTCCCTTGCCAGTGCCAAATGCAGTGCCTTCATCGGAATTGGCGCCGACAAGTAGGGGGATCTTGGGAAAGCGTCCTTTGGCGAGCTGGTTGGTAGGATAGTCTGCAATAAAGTCCCTGTCCAAAACAGGAGGCCACGGGGAGACACCGCTGACATTCAAGGCGTAGTTGATCTCATCAAAGGGGGCAGTACGGAGACATGCCAGGGCCTCGCCAGAGCCTACCAAGGAAGCGCAGGATGTCACATTGCCTACCAAGGCGTTGTATGTGGCCTCTTGATAATCTGTGGCGTTGAACCCTCCGGGGAACCTCCCAATGGCGCCGCCGAAACCGGACTCGGCCATGGCACCACGGAAGAGGCCATCGTCACGTCCTAAATCCGTTAGCACAGAACACGAAGATAGATGCAAGCTTCTTACCATTGTATGCAAACACCTGGGCCGATACACTCTCAGCACCAGAGCTTTCGCCAAATATGGTCACCTTCTTGGGGGAGCCGCCGAAGCTGCGAATGTTTTCGTTGACCCAGCGGAGAGCAAGTCGCTGGTCGCGGAATCCATTGTTGGTGATGCCTGCGTCCAGGGCTTCCTCACCGCATAGGAATCCCAGTGCAGACAGCCGGTAGTTGATGCTCACACCGATCATCGGCGTGCCCATCTCCACGCTGCGGTCGACGATGAAGGAAAGGTTATATCTGTGGTCACCGGAACCGCCCATGAATAGGCCACCTCCGTGGATCCAGACAGCAACTGGAAGACCTGTGGTGTCTTTGATACCGGCGGGACGGACAACATTCAGATAGAGGCAGTCCTCTGACTGTTCGTATCCGATCTGGTCCGAGCCATAACCGTAGCAATGCGGCGGGTACTCGGTGGCTTGGTGAACACCCTTCCACTTGGAGTTTAAGCCCTTTGCCAGAGCAAATCGGTCAGGTTTCTGTGAGAGTTAGCGTGGTTATTTTTCAGATGTAGCTTCACATCTTACCTGAGCATAGGGCATGCCAAGGAAGAATTCCTGGTCATACTCGGCACTGTAGATACCAGAGTACGTGCCATTCTTGACCGACACTTTTGGGGCTGAGTGGCGAGATGCCGCTACTGAGCCGATGAGACTCAGGCCGAACAGGACAAACTTGGAGACTGACGCCATAGCTGTAGTTATCCACAGGAGTTGCTGCTAGACCCTATTGTCCGAGTTGCAACGCTTCTTCGTACACCAAGACATCATATATACTTGCCAACGACTCAACTCTTCGCCATAGTCGACGGCTTCTCGGTCGCATTCTCGGGGCTATTGGATGGCACAGGACTCAATCAATCCACCGTCACCATTTGCCGTCGGCTTCGGGGGGCCTCGTGGCTGGAGAAAAAACGGTGTCGGATGCTCTTCAATCCCGAGTGCTTCCCCATATTCTCCGCTGTCAATGTAACCTCCGCCCCCGCTCACCCCATATCATCGGGCCTATTTGACGTCTCTAATGGGAAAACCGTCCCCGCGTCCCGGTTTTTACAAAATCAGGGCCATTTCTCGTGGCACGGATCCATTTAATGCATTTACCCTCGGAGACTAGGCCTAGTGGGAACGGGGGGGGTCCGTTCTTCCCCGCGCGAGGAGGAGCATGATCATGTATCCTCTTTGCAACACGTGCGTCCTGCATGATGCTGGCGGGTTGTGCTTGTATGGGGAATGTCTGAGCTGTAAATGGCATCTCTTACCGCCAATCCAGGTCTATATGGAAAGGGGAGCCGCTGTTGAACCGAGGCAAATGAGGCAAACGAGGGATCATCATTGTATGGGAGCGGAACAGCTCATTTCTAATACGGCAGACTAATGCCTTCGTCTAAACTGGACCACACACGGTGTCGGATCCTTTCCCATTTGCTATTCCCGGCAACCCTTGCAAGTGGGAGCCGGTTCATAGTTGACAGCTTCAATCACACTCTCCGTAGATGTGAGATAGAAGACGGTGCGTAGATTCGTGCGAGACCAATAAACACACTGTCTCTTAACCCATGTCATTCTAGCTTGAAAACCCCTGTCATTTCTCCATCCTCCGTCATCCGCCATCGCGGAGCACAGGCCGGAACCAATTATCCACCTTATCTTTCCCCTCAAGCCCCAACGCGCATCTCAACCACTCGCCCGTTATGCCCGAAGACCTGGGCCACCTGGGCACCGGAGTGCCTCGGAAGAGGCGCTTTGCTCCAAGGTCCAGGGTAGGCTGCGTTACCTGTCGACATCGGAGGAAGCGCTGCGTCGGAGCCGTGGGACAGGGGGAATGCGATGCCTGTCAACGACTCAACCTCGAGTGCGTTTGGGATGCGCGAAAGCGACTGTCGGATACAGATTCCGCGAGATCTGTAACGCCGCCTTTATCAGCTTTGCAAGTTCCAAGGAGGACAAGGTCAAGGGCTCGGCCAACGACAGCTGCAGGGAATGACATACAAATGTCTCCAGTTCCGTCACCAACAGCATTAGGCCATCTCGAGTTTAACAACGAAGACCAGCGGATCCTCATGTCCTATTACATCCATGCATTTGTCCCCAATATCTCAGTCGCCAGCATCCCGTCCAACTTCCTCACCTCCGTCTACGTCCCCATGGCCTTCCACTGCGAAGCTGTGAGGGATGGGCTTCTGGCCTGCGCTTCCGCCCACCTGTCCCAGGCTGCTTCTGACCAAACCCGCCAGACCCGCCTCCTGGAGCTCTCTTCAAAATACCAGATGAAGTGCCACAAGTTCCTACAGGAAAGGCTCTCACCGTCGGGGCACCTACAACAAGACATACTCGAATCCATAGCCATCATCATGATGCTGGTGGGACTCGAGGTGCAAAACGGTGCCCGAACGTCGACCTGGATAGATCAACTGAACTGTGTTCGCAACATTGTTCGACAGCGCGGCGGGAGGGCCGCATTCTGCCGCAGTTCCTGGGAAGCAGACTGTCTCTACCAGCATTTTCTCTATCATGACGTGATGAGTCTCGTCATGGCAGGAGTTTCGGGAAAAGAGACAGAGTACGATGACGATTTCGAGGAGGCTGTCATTTCTCCTTCACCTAGTCTCCCTGTAGAGACAAAAATGCCCTGGGACAAGTTTATTTCCGGGGATGATGCTCAGCCATCGTATCCAGAGACAGAATTTCCCGTTTCCCACGACGTCTTCGACTCGGTCCATCCACTGCTCGGCGTATCCACGAATTTGTTTCTCGTCTTTCAGAAAATCAGGCACGTCCCGCACATGGATCTAACAGCTGAACCTGATTTGTTATTTCTGGACCTCGAACATAAATTATCCTCGATGCAATTTTGCCCAAACACAGCTCTCGAGGAAGGTTCCTTTATTGACACAAGCAATCACCCCGACCTTCTTATCCTCGCTGAAACCATCCGCCTCGTGGCACTCATGATTCTTTATCGACGCTCGGCAGCACATGCCCATCATTTACCGGTACTCGCTCGGCGCCTCCTCGACCTCGCTGACAAGATACCTTCTGGAAGCCTTGTTGAAGTTGGACTGACATGTCCACTGTTCCTTGCCGGGACCCAACTGAGCTCCGAGGCTGATATTTTCCAGTGCGCCACGAGGCTACTCAGAATACGTAAGAGGGTCAAGGTTATGAATATTCTGTCGGCTGAAAAGGTGCTAGAGGAGGTCTGGCGAGAGAGGTTAAATGGCGGTATTCTCTGGGATTGGGAACATGTGCTTCGGAAGCGGCAATGGGTAATCAATTTAGCTTAAGTGCAGTTGGCTGTACTATCGTAAATGGTACCGCCACGTGTCACTCACTATTTGCAGAAGCGTGTACGTCTAGGACCCCTGACCCAAATATGGTGTTTCTTAGTAGCACTTCTATAGGAGCTCCGTTTCATCTCCCGATCGCGAGAGCGTCAGTCACAAACGACTTGCTCTAGAGTGCCATGTTGATAGTGTATTATATAGAGTACCTGTCATCTAAGAAACCGAATATACCACCAATGCCGTTAGCCAGGTCGATCCGTTATAATTGAAGATACTGATAGGGGGTGTAAGGGACGGGAAGACAATGGATGGATGGACATTGATTGAGACAATGATTACCATAGTCCAGAGCTATACACTTTTGCTCTACCTGACTTTGAACCGATCTACTTGTATCAGAAGATTCTACAAGGTAAGATATTTCAAGAATCGAAAGACGGTCATATGTCACCACATCAGATCATTCGTTCACATTCTGCTAGATTACGAATGGACTGGAGTGTACAAATCGGGCTTCAAAGGATAAAAGATCCATTGGCACCATAACTATATTGAAATAGTGCTTTTCCGAGACAGGCCAATTATTCTATACTGATGAGAGTATTTGGATGACTCAACACTGTACAACTATTATATAATCACCAGGCTACCACATAATCAATTATCAGTCTAAAACTGTAAAACTGTGTCTTATACGCTAAAACTTAACACGTGCACTGCAGCGGCTAAATAATGTCGCCCATTAACCGTTGAATATCTTTCTACATGAACTGTATTTGGGACCGTTGTGGCTGGGACAATGCGAATCCGAATGCGAGAGCAGCAAAGTGTGCTTCTGCACTTGCTCAGGCTAATAATGTGTTTGCATTCAAGACTTTCCTTGGTGCTTCTGTACTTGCTTCTCCGAACAGTCGCAAAGCGCGTCACTGACGTGATTCTACCTCCAGCAAACATTGTATGATATTAGACTCTCATGAAAGCCTTGCAAATATTTACTCGGACTCTATCTCAACCTAATGATTCCCCACGTTCACTAATTGCTTCCATCCGTTGGCGTATCAACTTCTCAGCCCTCAGCTAGTTGACAAGGTGCACTGAGGTACGCAGTGAGACTGTCTGACCAGTTTTGTTCCTCCAATGCCCCCGATCTTACCATGGCCACATGCTCCAGCAACTGGGCCGCACCCTTCACCTGACCATTGGCTTGGTATGTTTTTGCGAGTTCGTGCTGTGATGCTAATCGAGTAGGGTGGTCTTCCGCCAACATCTTTTCGCATGTCCTAACCACACGCTCCAACAGCTCGACTGCTTCCTTCCCCTGTCCATTCCCTTGATATGCTCCAGCGAGTTGGTGCTGTGATGCCAATCGTGCAGGGTGGTCTTCCACGAGTACCTTCTCGCGTATCATAACCACAGGCTCCAGTAGCTGGACTGCTTCCTTCATCTGTCCATTGGCTTGGTATGCTCCCCCAAGTTCGTGCTGTGATGTCAGTCGATAAGGGTGGTCCTCCGCTATCCCCTCTCCCTTCTTATACATCCTAACCACATGCTCCAATAACTCGACCGCCTCCTTTATCTGCCCATTAGCTCCATATGCCAGTGCAAGGGCATGTTGCGATACCAATCGATCCAGATGGTCCTCTGCTAGTACCCTCTTGCGTATCCCAACGACATGCTCTAGTAGCTCAACTGCCACCTTTATCTGTCCATCAGCTTGATATGCTCCTGCAAGGGTATGTTGTGCTGCCAGTCGATCTGAGTGATCCTCCGGTAGTGTCTCCTCATATCTCCCAACAACATATTCTAGCAGCGTAACTGCCTCCCTAATCCGTCCCTCAGCCCGATATCCTCGTGCAAGGGAATGCTGTGAATTCAGTCGAAAAGGGTGGGTCTCCGCCAGTTTTTCCTTATGTATCCAAACCACATGCTCTAGCACCTTCACTGCCTCTTGAGGGCGTCCGTCTACAAGTAAACACCGGCCCACGCGCAAGTCTAACTCACACAAACCATCATCAACTTCTTTCCTTATTCCAATAGTTTTAAGTGCGTGCGGTAAGTATTGTTGCCACAACTCATTATTCTCCCATTGATCAGTCGGGAACACTTCTGTAAGATGTACTAACACATCACGTTGAATTCCATCAGCATTCCCTTGATCTTCGATCTGTATCCGCGTCGCGAGATAGACGAGACTATGCATATCGAAGAGTTGGTCGTCTCCTCGCCGACTCAAAAAGCCGTATCCAAGCAGCATACCGATAGCATGTGTCATCTGCTGCTCAGTCCCCGGTCTTGGGAGAAGAGACCGGGGAATGGCCTTTGGCTCAATAAATGCCAGAAATGAGAGCAAATTAGCCGCAAGGGAATCCGTCTTGCGGATCTGCTCGAAGGATATGGTCCACGTAGTTGCTACAGCACCTTGGGAGCTGTGATGGTGGGTTCCGTCACGAAAGCGGCGTCTCAACAACTGAATCATGTCTTGGTCTGTGAGTCGTAACAATCGTATATATTCTTCGACGGATGCTTGGTTCATGTTCATGTAGGCCGCCGCCTGTGCAATGGCCAAAGGAAGGTAGGTGAGCTTTTCGAGAAGCTCTGCCACTAAGCCGTTATTTTGTAGCTCATCTTTTTGCAACAGAGATTTCTCCAGGAAACTTGTTGCCTCTTTCCAACTCATTTCCGACAGTCTCACTACCTTGTTTGTTGTAGCCGCAACGGCCACCTCCTGGGATCGCGTTGTGAATAGAATTCGTCCACAATCGCTCTGCGGAAGAAAGTCGAGAATTCCACTAGGTCTCTGCGCCAACCCATCGATAATTTCTATATCGTCTGCATTGTCAACGATGAGCAACCAGCTGCCCAAATCCTGCGAGCTGAGATGCTGTCGTACCAACTCCTTAGCATCTTCCTTCTCGTCAGTACACTGGAGGTTGAGCTTCTTGACAAGTTCGGTGCACGCCTGTTCAAAACTAGCCACACTGAAGGCCGGCATCCAAAAGACGGAATGGTCTGGGTGATTATGCTTCACCCAATGCGCCAGGTGTAGAGCTACCTGGGTCTTACCCATGCCACCCAACCCGACGAGCGCCACTCGCTGGGTGCTGGTCTGCGCAAAGAGCATATCTTTCAAGGTATCAAGAACCCCTGTACGTCCTACAAAGTCCATATTTTCAGGAAATGGAATATAGTGGACAGGGCGGCCTTTTGTCATATTAGCTACACGGCTTTTCACGGGTTTCTTTTCGTATACTGACGCTTTACGCCACTGGGTTCTCCCTCCTCTGCACCTGGAGGGAGTGATGGTACCCAATGACTTAAGAAAGCCTTCATGCACGCTGCAGCCGTAGCGGCAGCGTACCTCTGCCATACTTTGCTTTTATGACTATCAGAGTAGTCGCACGCGCCCTTGATCACGACGCACGGAAAACTATCCCAAACGCCTGTGCCCTCCATTTCGAAAGCGATGACCCCTTCTGCTTTTGCGATGGCGTCGCGATCTTCACCAGATTTCATCACAGAATCTCCAGACGCAATGAGGCCAAAATGAACAGCAGGTTGAGGGCTTTCCTGGGTGGTGTTGAGAGTGGTGTTGAGGCGAGTTCGTGGAACTAGTTCGCCGTCGCATCCAAGCTGTTTACACGATTTCTGATCCTCCATGTGGCGATAGGTTGCTTCGAAAAGCTTGTCATTGACTGAGCCTGGATATTCGGATCGGAGGAGTGGTTCTTTTCGAAGGATATCTAAGTAACTGGTCATCTTGCTAACCAGTAACCTCCGATACCGAATTCCTTTCAGTTTCGCGAGCAACCCACGTATCTCGAGATTTGGCCTTCCTAGGGTGTCCTGAAGCGTGTTCTTCCGCACAAAATGGCCTGGAAGTCGTCGTCCAAGGTCGTATTGGATCACACCGTCACTAATGATGACGTCGCCTAGCACAATCTCCTCATCATCACGGCCGAAGGGAACGACACCACAAACGCCTACTACAAGAGCAAGCTTGATGTTTGGGAAACTCGCCCGACAGTTTGCGGCTACTGCTGCAGCATTGGCTTTTCCCATCCCCGGCATATGAGCAAGGACAACATTATGGTGGCCGATCGCTCCGGTAGAGTATGCATTAGGATCACCCGTAGCCTTGCCAAAGGGTGGAATGTTATCGTCGTGGTCATCCCAGTGAACGTCGAAGAGAGCGTCAACGGCGTCGGCTTCGAGGGGGAGGGCGCAAATGGCGGCGATCTCAAAGCAGCGACGCGTGGCCGGTCGGCGTGGGAGTCCATGAGGTGTCGCCATTGCAGACCTAAATAAAGACCTTTAGAATCGTCGACAACAACGCAAACGAGTAGAGACGAACTTACGTATCGTGTCCCGTCCTATGGATAAAATGCTGACTGAACTAGCAAGCAATAGTGCAATCTGGCCAGTCAAGAAGAAACAAATATTCCCTTTGGATTCCAGCGGCCCGAACCGAGGGATCTTGTTTGCGAAGTCGGTTAGGTATGGAAGGTCGTAGTCTCGATGGAGTCGTCCACGTTAATCGATCGTGCTCGCGCGGGTTGATGTCTCAGGAATGAGCTAGTCCAGCAAATTTGGCACCAGTTTCCTAATACAAGAGTGCTCGCAACGAGGTGTGAAGGCTGGGTCAAGAAACGAATATGCGTGAATATAGGAGTTACGTGGGAATGAGGCTGCCTGTTCTTCTCCACGGTGGCTATTGCAGGTTTATAATGCCTAAGGCATTAATACATGAAGAAGGGCTTAAATACCTGGAAAGGATTGGTGGCTTTCTGCAGCCTTGCTTGGCATGTTGTAACACGCAGGCTTTGGTTATGCCCAGCACTCCGAACATGCAGACATTGGTGAGCCGGAAGGGGAGTATATCCTACCATTGGGGACCTTGGTTATAACTTACCGGAATGTTTCGTCGTCCAATAGAGCTTTCCAATCAGCTTTCAAAGGATAAAAGTCCAACTCACTCTATAATTGTGTTAAAACTGTGCTTTTCCGAGACCAACTGATTGTCCAGGGTAAGTCATGAGCTAGAGCATGTCGATGACTCAGCACTGTATAACTTTATGCGGTTGTTAGGCGTGCCGCACAATTAATTATCACATTTGCCGGAAGCTTGCCGGGAATTGCCCGTCTTGATATCCAGCTTATCAAGGCATCATCAAGACGTGACGATATCAATGAGCCGTAAAGGCATCTTTTCTGCGTGTATTTGAACGTGATAAATATAGAAATCGTCCAATTATTCCGTTATGAGTCCCTCCGGCTCGCAAGGGACGGCCAATCTTGCCGTTGATGTACCTCGCACTCGCACACTCGCAGACCAGGCAATTGCCGTAAAGCGCCGCAACCCAGTCGCTTGCCGGCGCTGCCGCCGGTTACGGTCCAAATGCCTTCATCAGTCGATTGATCCTCCGTGCGATGCTTGCAAACTTGCCGGCTCCGCAGCGGCTTCGGAATGCTACTTTCCACGCCGGGGCGAGAAGGACCTCGACCGTCAGTTCCGGCGCCGGCGGATCCTCTCTTCGGATGCCGGCCGAACCGGAGGCGACGGTGACCGCTCCGAGTCTTCGGGGTCCATTCCGGTATTGGGCCATCCTCCTACGAGTCCTCCAAGTGGGAGCTCCATACAACAGCTCTCGGAGGGCAGCCCTAAGGCACACCGGTTCTTCATACCAGCGCCTAGCTTCAACCCCGAGCAAGTTCTTCCACCTCGTGACGAGGTCATCGAAGGCTGCCGCATATTCGTCACATCCTACTTTCAGCTTGGCTTCATCCCCAAGGCTGTGTTCCTCGAGGGGCTCATTCGCAACCCATCATCCGTCAGCACGTTCCTGTTGACTTGCATGCTATCCATCTCGGCGCGGTTTACACCCTCGTTAGCACAGCGCTATGGAAGCCCTAGGAATGCAACAGACTATTTCCTAGATCTATCAAGGGCCATGGTGCCGGCGGAAATGTACCAGCCTTCTCTCGAGCGTATCCAGGCCTTCTTTTTACTCGCGATATGCCAATGGGGGAACGGCGATAAAGATAGGTCCAGCATGGATATGGGTGTTGCTGTGCGGATGGCTGCACTTTTAAAGCTACACTGCGAGGAATCTTACGTGCTGGATGAGAACTGTCCGACTGAACAAGTTGTCAGGTCCGAGAGTGCTCGACGCGTGTTTTGGATGATTCAAAGCCAGGAAAACCTGCACTCGGGATACAAAACGCCGGCCCCCTTTCCATTAGAAGACATCACTACTTTGCTTCCTTGCAGTGAGGCAGATTTTGCGTTTGGGATCATACCATCAGAACGCGCCGCACTCGCAGGCACGCCACCCGGGCTCGCCAACCCTCTGCTGGTTCACTCGCCTAATAGATGCCTGTTTGCTACCTTGATCCAAGCTCATGGTCTTTGGGGGACAGTTGCCCGGCGAGCCGGACGGAGTGGCTACAGTATCAACAAGGTGCCTCCATGGGACAAGGATAGCGAACATCAGAATACTATCGCGGAGCTAGACAACTGGGAAGAAAGCATCCCGCCTCGGCACGCGTTTTCTGTTTGGAATCTCAGAGGCTGGAAGTCCGAGTCGCTTCACCTTGCTTACCTTTCCGTCACAATGGTACTGAGGCTGAGCAATATTGTGACACGCCGAATTTATTTGGAAAACATGCTCTCCGCTCTTGCGCAAAGGCCAGCCGATCAACCGTCAGATATGCCACCACCAATTATTGGAGACGGGAGTGACTCACATCAACCATCAGAACCGACTTTCTCTGGCTCAATCCCAGCTGGATTCTGGGAGAAAACCGCACATGAGTTGTTTGTCAACGTTTGGAAGCTGTACGAACAAATCGATGCCTTCTTCACGATGCGAGCCCCGGACGAAGGGTTCCCACAGATTCTCGTCTTCTGTGTCTATATTAGTGGCTCATTGGCGTCCTATCTCTGGCGATATCCCACTCTGTGCCCTTTGCTCGCAGACAAGGCAAAGATGATGGCCCAACGGTCCCTTGAGGTTTTGGGTGAGCTCCATGCCGCATGGCCAACAAGTTCAAAGTGGCAGAAAGGCTTGCAACAGATTGCTACGCCGCTTGGAGTAAGCCCTGCGGATGGACAGGGTCAAGGTGCAGAGACTCCCTCTCAGCGGCCGGAGAGCATGCACGGAACGCTTGAGGATTCAAGTGCCCCGTTATCTTCAAATAATAGCCAGCAATCTAACACTCAACCATCTTCTGAGTCAAGGGAGCCGAGCCTGACTTTATCTGAGGGGATGCTAGGGGAGTTGATGAACGTCTTTCCCATTGACAACGCGTACTTGTCGCGATTGGGAAGTGTACAAGTTGGCACTTTGTCCAATGAGCTGTTTGATGCCGAGCTTGATGCATTTCTGCAAGGGGGCTTTCAATACGATCTTCTGGGTGGATGGGGTCTTGGGAGTTAGTGTGTGTACATTGCCTAGCTGGGGTTGATTGACTACGCTGGGCGATGATAGATGATGTAAAGACTAGATGATAACTATGATTCAAAGGCTTTTTTGAGATGGTTTGCCGCATTTTCCATCATTTTCTTGCCCTTGGCTATCTTGCCACTGAGCGTGAGGATAGAGTGAGTGCCCCCCTCGACGTCGACCACGTCCACCTTGACTCCAAGGCCCTTTAACTGTTCCCCAAAGGCCTCTGCCTCTGGTGCTAAAATATCCTGGTCGGATACTGCCATCCATGTCGTTGGTAAACGCTTCAGTAGTGATTCTGGTGCATAATTCGGACTGGCATCCCAACCCCGTCGGTCCTCGCTATTGACAAAGTAGAGCTTGCGGTACCATTCCATCCTTGCAGGTGTCAACCAAGGAGCCGTCTCTGCATTTCGCTTCCACACGCCGTCAGCTACTGCGGTGTTGTCAACAACGGGAACAACCAGCAGGAGGGAAACTGGAGGATGCGGAATGACGTTGGGGAGCGACGGTGTTGTTAACGGCAGCTCGACAGAGGAGTCAACGGCCGAGAGCGCTGCGACGATGGCGAGATTGGCTCCAGCCGAGGTTCCGCCTACCGCAATTCTAGAAGCATCTATCAAGCCCAGCTCGGGTGGGCTTGAACACACCCATCTCAATGCGTCAACGGAGTCATTGACAGCTGCAGGGAATGGATGCTCCGGTGCCAGACGGTAGTCGACGGTGACAACGACACACCTGGACTCTGCTTTATCTCAGCTACCCGATAGGGCCGTCAGAAGAGAGGGAACACACCTTGACAAAGAAAAGTGCAGAAGTCTTTGTTGTCGTCTAATCCCCCAATAGCCCAGCCGCCACCATGATACCAGATGAGAACCGGCCATCCGCGTGCGTCGCATTCCCCAGTTGGAGTGTATGCCCTCAATTGAAACTCTCCAACCTGGAATTCCCTCGTGCTGCCGACTGGAACCGGTGGGATGCCGCCTGGTGGAAGCGATGGCTTGGTCCTTGCTGAGCCGTCCCATATTTTCACATCATCTGGCTGGACATACTGCATGTACTGGTCGTGGAATGCAACGTATTCAGGGTCGAGTTTGGCTCGAGCAGCCGCGTGAAGTGGCTGCCAGACCTTTCTGTCGTCTTCTGCCATTGCGTTGGGGATTGTGGGATTGGACTTTCTGGTGTATAATGTCCTCTAAACTTGGCTAACAAGATGGAAATTAGGTTGCTCCAGTCTGCTCCTTCAACCGGCTCACCATATTCTCGTTGCCATCATGTCCGTCGAGTCTGTAAAGTGTGAGCTGTCTTATCTAGCCCCACTCGCTGCCCACAGCATGTTGCATTGCCGGAATCTCGCTCATCACTACAACATATTGACCCACTCCGCTGATAACCGGCAGTTTGAGCAATCTTGCCGGCCGGCGTACTGTTCATTTAGCTCACGTAGGGAATCAACCTATCGTGAGCTTACACTCTTCGGCTGTTGTCTCCCATATGAGAAGGTTGGGAATAGGCGAATAGCTTCAACAGGAAAATACCTCCAATTGGGCTTCTTCTTCTTCAAGCTAAATGCCATCTCACACAAACCGCCATCAATCAAACCCCACCTTTCACCATGGCATCCATCGCACATCCTGACTCTGATTCCTACGCCGCCTCTGGCTACGGCACAGTCATGGGCTGGGGTAAACGCCCGGCCCTGCTCCTCATCGACGTCTGCAAAGCATACTGGACCCCTGGCTCGCCTCTGGACGTCACTGCTCACAAGCCATCGGCAGAGTCACCTGAAGTGATGAAGAAGCTGCTGGCATCGGCGAGAGAAAACGGCATCCCGGTCTACTGGACTGCGGTTGAATTCACAGAGCCCAACATGGCGGATGCAGGCTTGTTCTGGCTCAAGGCAAAGACGTTGAGTGTGTGGCACAAGGACGACACCCGTGGCCTCAATGAGTGGGCAGACGGCCTCGTGCCGGTGGAGGGCGAGCCGGTCATCAAGAAGAAGTATCCGAGCGGCTTTTTTGGCACAACCCTTCAAACCGAACTCACCATCAAGGGAGTCGACACGGTTGTGATTTGCGGAGTGAGCACAAGTGGGTGCGTAAGAGCCACGACTCTGGATGCGTTGCAGAATGGGTTTCGCCCAATGGTAAGTCCTATCCGCAATGCTGCCAGAATACCAGCAACTAAATACGATTAGGTCGTTGGAACCGCATGTGGCGATAGGAGTGATGAGATCCACAACGCCAATTTGTTCGACTTGAATGCCAAGTATGCCGATGTTGTTTCTGAGGCGGGGGCGTTGGAGAACTTCAAGAAGGGTTGGTCATGGAAATAGTAAAGAGATAGTAATGATATTTAACAAGTGCTGTTCTTTACCTAATAAAAGCGAAATATAACAATAATTATACCTGGTTCAAAGTAGACGCACATGAACTCGGGGACAATTACAAAATAAAAGTCCAGCACCATGAAGGTCTAGACAATCTCATTTCAATTGTGGTATTCTGTTCTAGAAATAGAAGACTACTAACTATACCCGGCCATTAAATAATCCCCAAACCGCAAATCACATATCCCGAAAAAGATTCGTGCTAACTCATCGTCCGCTCATCTTCTTCTCCAGCATCCTCAGTGGCACATACAACAGCCCTGAGACAACAAAGGCCAGCTCGAAGCCAATATCGCCCGTTTTCTCCGCAATAGGCCCGGTAAACCAAACCTGAGACATGCTAGGAACCACCAAGCCAAAGCTCAAGATGCAGGCCGACAGAGCGGCAACGCCGAGGGGGAGCTGCTTCGCGTCGTTCCAGGCCTCCATGCTGTATTGGCTGCAGTCGCCCTTGCGGAACCAGAGGTGCTCGACAACGACAATTCCGAGGAACGCAGAGGCCCAGTATCCAATCAAGGCGATGAAGTTCTCGAGGTTGGCGAAGAAGTCGGTGGCGGCACGAATTGACACGGGGATGACGATGATGGTGATGAGGACGGCAAAGACGTAGCGGGGGACCTTGATCAGCTGAGGGATGAGGAGCTGGAAGTTGAGAGTGATGGAGTACGACGTCGCAGCCAGGTTTCCGAGGAGACTGAAGGAAAGGATGACGACGACAAACTTTCCGAATCCTCCGGCCGGTTCGAGCATGCCCGCAAGAGCACCGCCCACGAGGTTTGCATCGTAGCCTTCGCTCCATGCCGGGACATTTGCGACAGCTCCGCCAATGGCAGCTCCAAGGATCATGAGCAGGATAGTTGGCACTGCCAGTCCGGTGTAGGCATAGACAAACAGACGCTTGCTCGGTGCAGTCGGCGTGAGATACGTGGTGAAGTCGCTCGCGAGACAGGCCCACGGGATCATGTAGCTGGCCACAATCATGCCAAACGAGAGAACGCTAGGCGCAGTCGCCGGCGGGAGGGGAGTCTGTTCGTGGAGATGCTTTCCGCCGGTTCCGGTTGCGATGAGAATGGCGATGATGGCAGGGATCCAGGCCCAGCGCTCGTAGACGTGGAGGACCTTGAAGCCGCTGAAGGAGATGCCCAGGCTCAGAAGAGAGACGATGACGATTCCCACTGTCGGGCTGAGGTGCCCATTGCCCACGGCAGACAGACACTGGCCGCCAATAACGGCCATGATGACGCAGAAGCCGGTGAGGGTTGCCAGGTTGAGGAGGACGGGAATAGCGATGAGGTAGCGACCGAAGCTGAAGCGGGCTTGGATCATCTGGCGCATTCCCGTCTTGGGGCCCATGGTTCCGAGGTACGCTGGCAGGAACGTGGTGAGGAGGGTGAAGAAGATGATGACCAGCGAGCAGTCACGCAGGCCGAGGCCGTAGATGGGGCCGAGCATGCCAAATGTGATGCTGCAATCGTCAGTATAACTGGTATATCCGGATCCAACGGACGAGGCTACTCACGGAAGCAGGTTGGCGTTCATGCACCACCAGATGGTGAAGACATTCGCAAACTGCGTGTCTGTCCGCTCCTCGACGGGGATGGGCTGGATGCCGCGAAGCTCGACGCGGCCAAAGGAAGCGGCCTTGTAGAACATGCGCTTCCATCCGCTCACGGCGTCGACCTGGCCCTGCGACGTGTCGTGGTCCAGGCTGCTGGCGGCCTCAGCCTTGCTCTCCCCTGCAACGAATCCCTTCTCCATGGTGTTTGGGTCTGACGACATGGTGCGTGTGTCCTTGTCTCGACGACAGCTGTGGTGAGGATGAGGCAGAGGATCCAATGCTGGCTATGCAATGCACCTCAACTCCACAGTCGATGCAGAGACGGACGCAGGCAATATTTCAACGCATTACCATTCACCAAAACAACATTGGACTCCTATCTCAGCCTATCTCACTATCTCTGCCAAACAGCTGACCCCCCGGCCGGTTGCAATTCTGCGGCAATCTATTCGAACGCGGAGCGCGTGCTGGCCCACTCTCATCCCCACAATCCACGCCTTGTCCACGCTGCTGGTGCTGGCTTATCGCTGCCAAGGAGCCGTGTGTTTGATAACGATGCACGAGGCCATCGGCAATAAGTTGCCGGAGACCGGCAATACACGCGTTATCGTGCGTTGGACATACATGCGCTAGCCGGTTGTGTGGAGTTACGCGAGACTTCTGGGATTGATCGTCACCGGTGTCGGATCCTTGAAGAGTTTGCAGAGGAGGTGGAGAGAGGGAGAAATTGTTTGTAATGTGTTGTTCACTGTTGAAGGCCTTTCGCGAGGGAGTACCCGGCATCATTTGATTCGTTTACATGAGCTTCTTTGTCTGTTTGTTGTTTGTCCGTCCCGGTTCCCAGAAGCCGTGTGGTGCATGACATGTATGAAACCTCGTGATTACACCAAAAACCATTACAACCTCGGCTAGAATGGTGCTGTCGCGCAATGGAACCGTCCCTCAAGATGCAATCTTAGAGCCATCTCTGGGGGGATCCTTAGAGTCATCTTTAGAAGCATCACCCGAAGAGGAACCCTACAGCATCTACACCAAGCACGAAAAATGGTTCATCGTCACCATGGTGGCAATAGCCGGCCTGTACAGCCCGTTGCCGGCAAACATTTACTTCCCAGCAATCCCAACCTTGGCTGTTGAGTTTGGGGAATCAATAGAGGCGCTCAACCAGTCTGTGACGACGTATCTTATTTTTCAGGGTGTTTGTAAGTTACTTCTAGTCAAGTGAGAAAATCGTGCTAATGAAGGCTGCAGCTCCGATGCTTTGGGGTCCCCTGTCTGATCGGTATGGTCGCAGGCCGGTATTTCTTATATGCCTTACCATCTTAATAGGATCCTGCATTGGTTTAGCTTTGTGTCCCACAAGTGCGTATTGGCTGCTGCTGGTACTGAGATGCCTTCAGGCTGGAGGATGTGCAAGCACCATTGCATTGGGTACGAATACTCCATCAAACTTAAGATTCATCCCATCTGACTTTTCAGGGATGGGCGTATGCGGTGATATTACTGTTCCCGAGGAGCGGGGAGGATTCGTCGGCTTCTTCAACCTTGGCCCTATGGTACGTTTTGTGCCCCCGATCCCGTTGCATAGATCTAATTGTTCTATAGCTCGCTCCATGCATTGGACCCGCCATTGGGGGTGTTCTCTCTGAGAAGCTCGGATGGAGATCAATCTTTTGGTTTCTCGTCATTATGGCAGTTGTCTGCTTCCTCCTCATCTGGTTGTAAGTTAATTGGCATTGCTCAACATCAAACACTCACATTAGTAGGTTCCTACCAGAGACACTCCGAGCCATCTCTGGAAATGGTGCGGTTCCAATGGCCGGTATTCATCGAGCCTTGGTGCCGCTCGTCGGGCCAAAAGGAAAACGGCCTGCTGATATGATCCAAGGCCCACGCCAAAAAGGTCCCATTAATCCGTTTCCGATTTTTGCGTTGCCGGATATTGTAATCACCTTGATCTTTACGGGAGTTGTTTACGCGGTGAACTACACTGTGACGTCGACCATCTCATCCGCATTTGCAGATGTCTACCCTTGGTTGTCGGAGACAGTTCTGGGCCTGTCATACTTGCCAACAGGTCTGGGTATGATCCTAGGGAGTACATTCGTCGGAAAGCTCCTCGACTGGGACTACGCTCGAATCAAGAAACAGATGACTGAAAATGGCGGTCTATCTAACTTTCCAAAGGAGCGTGCGCGCCTAAGGACCATGCCGACACACTTGGTCGTCTTTGTGATGGCGCTGGTAGGTTGGGGTTGGGCTGTTGAGACAAAAACACATATGGCAGCGCCACTGGTCCTCCAGGTAATCTGTAAGTCACTCATCGTATTATGGCTGAATCATAACTGACCATATTAGTGGGGTGGACTTCTATCTCCATCCTAAACACAACAATGACACTCAACGTGGATATCCTGCAAAAGCGCAGCTCAGCCGCTACGGCTTGTGTAAGTCCAGGAACACGAGCACCCGCTCAGAAGACTAATTTTGTTTGCAGACGAACCTCATTCGATGCCTCCTTGCTGCTGTTTTGGTTTCGGTCATTGAACGAATGACTAGTCGTCTAGGATACGGGTGGACTTATGTGCTACTTGGTGCCATTTGTCTTTTGATGTTGCCATTGTTCTATGTGGTGATGAATTACGGACCTCGATGGCGAAGAAAACGTGAAGAGAAGGAGGAATTTTAAAATGGAGGATAGCGCATCTTCGACATCCATTGGTTTCATCATGCGAAACAATGCTCTTGGTCATTTCTAACGAAACTGTCCGTCAGTGCAAACCTACATACCTTGCACAAGAGTGGCCGCAAAATAGAAGACTTCGACTACATGACTCCAATAGCACATTAATTGCCTACCCCCTTGCCTAGAACAACATGCTTCAATAGGCATGTAGCTTGCGAACCTGGCTCGTCAAGAATCTAAGAAGGCACGCTGCATTTCTACACACCTAGATCACATGTGCGATACCATGAAGTACTGTAGTCTTTATATTCTGTAGTAACTATCCAATTCTTCTCACTGGATTTCAGCCTTCATAATAACCTCCACGCCTTTTCCATCTCTGGGTCCCATTTTGCATGGGAATTGTTTCGGGTGGCTTGTCAGCCCATTCGTCAACTCGACCTTTGGTACGATTTCATTGCCCTGGGCATCCCTTGCCTTTTCAATCTTCATAGTGCTTAGCATGGCTGCTATGACAATCCAGACGCTCGCCTCTGCCAGATGCTTGCCAACGCAGACTCGTCGCCCGAATCCAAACTGACCATTAGGTAACGGCTCACCCTTTCCACCTTCTTCGACTGGGATATATCTATCTGGGTTGAAGTCTTCGGGATCGCTGTAGACCCGCTCATCCCGGGTCATTGCTCGGGCATTGGCGTAGACAACGGAGCCTGCGGGGATGAAATAACCGTTATAGACGTCATCTTGTAATGAGCGATGAGGAACCCCGACTGGGGATACAGGACACCAGCGTAGTGTTTCTTGAACGATGTAGTCGATGTATCGAAGCTTGGGGCGGTCTTCAAAGGTCGGGAGCCGGTCTCGACCGATGACTTCGTCGAGAATTGCCTGTGCCTTGGCCTGAACATCGGGATGCAATGTCATGTTCAGGACAAAGACAACAAGAGTGCTCCATGTGGTGTCTTGCCCAGCAGCATACACTGCGCCGGCCGCACCCTTGATGTCATCAACCGACAGGTCGGGGGAGACGCCCTTCTCCATCTGGTCTTGGCGTTGGTCGAGCAGAGTATTGATAAGGCAATGAGGCTTCTCGTCGGAAGCAATGACAGCTTCATATGGCTTGTCGTGGATATTCAAGATGGCAAATTTCCAGTCCCGGGCAAACTTCAGGGACCTATCGTGGAACCAAGTCGGAAGTGACTTTAAGAAAGGGAAAAAGTCGACAGGTGTTCCCGCTGGCGCACCGCCGTGACCAAGCGCATAGCTCGCGTCAGTGGCCATTTGAATAAACGGATTGGCGTCATTCTCGATCTTGATGCCGAACCCGATTCCTAGAACAATAGCTGTGGCAAACCGTCGCATAATGGTTTCCCACTCGGCCGGCCTCTCCACAATGCCTCGGAGCATAATGGTCGTCTCTCTCTCTTGGAGCGGCCGGTATTGGGTGACATTGCTCTTCTGAAAGCTCTTCTGCAAGATCTTGCGATGCATGCGGAAAGCCGGTCCCCATCGTAAAAAGGTGAGCGTCTTTCCCCATCCCATGACCTCGAACAGCACGAAGCGAGGTCGATCGCAATAATTGGCGCCTCGCTTATCAAGCAGATCAACAGCGACGCGAACTGAGTTGAGGACAATAACTGGCTGGCCCAGAATATTGAATGAGAGAATGTCGGAGGCATATTCCTTTGACCACTTCATGTATGCGAATTCCGGATTGTCGGCTGGAATGACTCGAAGGTGTCCCAAGATGGGCTCACCTGGAGGGCCTGGCGGCAGAGGAAGAGCGCGCTTGCTTCGTCGCGATATAGAAATCTTGCCGAGATAGAGGATGATTGAAACGGCCAAAATGGCGAGCCCAGCTGGGCCCATCACAAGCTGTACCAAAGCCATGTTGATCCGACTATGGTAGCTGGCTTCAAGACAAACAGGTATCTTAGCTAGTGTTGGCTGGTTGGATACAGCAAAATATTGAGGAGAGGAACCCAAATATCAAGGGAATTGGCCATGTTCCACAATGACGGCGCTGGCCGGCAACTTTCGCCCGCCAGACCAACCAGACTGGACACTTTGATCCATAATCCCGACCTTGGGGCCTTGAGATAACGCCAACAGCCAAGGGCAAAGTGCGGGGATGCGGGATGAGAGCAGAAATCGGCCAAATTGCGCGTGGTATATTACACATCTGCCGCAGTGAACTAGGCGGCGTGTTGAGATGCCAGACAGGCTTCAATGGAGATCCATCCGCCAGCTCCGGCAAGTCATCGACTCGCAATCACAATCTCGATTCTTATCGTCACACGACAGGCAATCAGCAGTCATTAAAACTGCCGGATGCACAATGCAGCTGGACGCTAATCCGGCAGTCTGCCGCTTGTGATGCCCGACCCACATGACGATAACCCTCGAGACGAGGGCGGCGTGATTGGGGACATTGCCACGGCCCTTGCCAGCGTTTGCCGGCCCAAGTGGTCAAATACAATCCATTCCAAGGTCTGTAATGCCTTCTCAATCCTCAGACTAGCTCATCTCGCTCAGCAACTCCCAAGACAATCGCGTTGCCAAGAGTCCGCAACCATGATGGGCGCCACAGCCACCTCGGCCTATACCACAGAGCCCTCTGGCACTGACCCTCACCGCTATCAGACGGGCTTCGGCAATCGGTTTGCGTCTGAAGCGATCCCAAACGTTTTGCCGAGTGGGAGGAATGTGCCACAGAAGATCAAATACGACCTATACTCAGAACAACTCAATGGCTCCTCCTTTATCGCGCCCCGACAGATGATCCAGCATGTCTGGATGTATCGCATTCGCCCATCAGTGGCTCACGGCGATGTATCTCCTTCCACTGCAAACCCTCATGTAAGCCACTCATCGACGTCCATCTTCCTCGACTTAAACAAAACAGATTGAAGCGTGCTTCTCAGCTGCAAACAAGGATGTAGAATACGTTGCTTCACAAGAGGCGTGGGATCCCTTTCCCATCTTGCCGGAACCTGACGCCTCGTCAAGCGGCGGTGGGGTTGACTTTGTCGAGGGAATCCGCACCATTGCAGGGCAAGGTGACCCGACCTTGAGGGAAGGTCTTGCCATTCACATCTACACGGCAAATGCCTCCATGACCAACAGAGCATTCTCCAATAATGACGGAGACCTGCTCATCCTACCTCAAGAGGGGCGTTTGAACATTCAGACTGAACTTGGCTGGATGATGGTGCGGCCAGGTGAGCTTGTAGTTATTCAAGCTGGCATCCGCTTCCGAGTCCTTCTGCCTGATGGACCAGTCCGTGGATATATCCAGGAAATCTTTGGAGCTCACTACGACCTTCCGGAACTGGGACCTGTGGGGTCTAACGGCATGGCCCTCCCTCGAGACTTTGAGTCGCCAGTTGCCAGCTTTGACGTTGATGACTCGGCTTGGGACATTGTCTATAAGCTTGCCGGCACATTGCATGTCTGCCGACAAAAGCACACTCCATTCGACGTGGTAGCCTGGCACGGAAATCTGGTACCGTACAAGTATGCAATTGAGAAGTTTGTTAATATGACAAACGTGGAAAAGGACCAGGCCGACCCTACAATCTACTGCGTGCTCACAGCCAAGTCTAAGACACCGGGCGTCTCGCTGACCGACTTTCTGGTCTTTACACCCAAATGGATCACAACTTCAGATACCTTCCGGCCGCCATACTACCACCGCAATATGAGCACCGAGATGATGGGCCTCATTTATGGCCAATACGGAGGCAGCAGTCACGTCCTCGAGCCCGGCGGTCTTAGCTACGAGGCAAGCTACATGCCTCACGGAGAGACGTACGAGACGTGGAAAGATGCCACGACGCGCGATCTCAAGCCCGAGAGAATTTGCGAAGACACCATGGCGTTTATGTTCCACATCAGCGTTCCCATGTTCCTGACAAAATGGGCCATGCGGGGAGAAGGTGCCCAGTCACTGCACCCAACGGCACCAACCCAGTGGGATGACGTCAAGGCTCACTTCCTGGATCATCTAGAGGAGATTGAAGCCGATTTGGCAGCTGCTGGAATGCCTGCACTGACGGCGAGAAAGACGGTGGTGAAGGGCCAAGAGAACGGAGAGCATCAGGGGCTGAACGGGAACTTGAAAAGGAGGCGCACTGATGCGGCAGCGTAGAGGGTACGTCCGTTACCAAATTATTGGCCTAAGGAGCGATGAAGCATTTCTAGGTGGAGGATTAATATAGCAAAGGTTGTAAAGTTTATAATGCAATGCTGCATTCCGTCGATTCATCCACTTGACCCACGGCGAGGTGAAGAGCCATAATATAGCGGAACCCAGCCCGCAGTTTTTATGTCTACCCTATGACGCATCCAAGGCTCAGTTTGTGGAATTCAGAATTATGCTCATCAGGTCGCACCAATACCCGCCGATGTCGGATTGCATGCATCGTGACTCACAGCTGAAGTGGGGCCTCACCTTTATAATGGAAGTTTCCAGCGCCCATCTTCAACCAACAAAGCAATTTGGCGCAGTGGAAGCGCGGTATGTTACACTCGAATCCTGAGGTCATCAGTTCGAAACTAACTCATTCCAGCCGGGCTCATAACCCGGAGGGTAAGCCTACCATCGGCTCTAGGCATAGGAACTTGCACTAACAACCAACTCAGTCGCACGATCGAAACGTGCAATTGCTATAACAAGTCTCATTCGAGACCATTCTTTTTTGTCTTTTTCTTTTTCCCTTTTTCCCTTTTTGATAGTGGGATGGAGTCGCTTGAGTTGGATAACGCAGGCGACAAGGGCAACTCTCAAATTCAAGCCCGGCTGGTGCTTAGGTGGTAAGAAAAAACTTTTTTGCTTTTATTAAGTGTTGCAGTTTTGTTGACAGCTACAACCCAGGGGGCTCCGGCGACAGGCATATGTCTCCCAACACGGCATACAGCTGCTGCGAGCTGGCTGAGAAAATAGGAATAGAGCAATATGCACACTGTATTTATAAGGGCAATTTCCCCGCTTCCTCTACTTATACCATACCCTTGAAATTGACAAGACCCCCGGGAGGCTATAGCTGTTGTGAGGATATATCCCACACCCAGCTGTCGCCTTATATAGTACTAGCTATAGCTACTAGATATGTCAGAAAATCATGACGGTCCACAGCAGTTGACCAGGTATCGGGCGCTCTGTTGAGGTGCCAAGGATAGTTATAGGCGAAGCCCTACACGGCCATGAATCTCCGGAAGGGACTCGGCATCTTTTGCATTGCCTCCCAGGTCAAACAAATAGGGGGGGATTCCCCGCTCCATGCAAGACACTACCTTTGAACAAAAGATCTACCCCAGATGTGCGGTGGCTCGATGGGGTCTTGCCGGATCATCCTCCGGCATGATACCGACATGACTGCGGTTTGAATGCCAAGAAGACTTCCACAATACCTACGTCAAATCAAGACACTGGGATGCCACCAAGTGACTTGAAAGTCCTTGCATCGTCGTCCTTTACCCCGCAATCTTCCCCACTAGGGCATACCCCGTAGGCATGTTAAGCTTATCCCTGGTGAGATGGACTAGGTGATGCTAGGCCGACTGCATCTCCCGAGATGCGGCCAACCTTGAAGCACCCCGCATTCATGCAAGAGAATGATACGGGTCATGGCAAGATCGCTAAGAATCCGCTTATCCGTGAGGGGTATTGGTCCTGGTACGACGGCATCTGGTAGGTTGGTTGACCTGGGACAGAGGTTGATCGTCTCTCCCGCTTATAAAAGTCCTCCGTATCCCGCGGTAGTCTACGATCCTGTCCCTCTCATCTCACACCAATTTCTGCCTATCTATCACACCGGGCTCCCCCTCCACACATATATACGCAACTAGTTATGGGTATTACTCATGCTGACAATGATGAGCCCCCCGAAGTCCGAAACTGGACCATCCATTGGGTTGCCATTGTGGCTTCAATGGCTGCCCTAGCTCGTAGGTGATCCTCAAATATGACGCAATGCTACGACGTACTAATTGCATCCTTCGCAGTGGGTTACGACACTGCTGTCATCGGTGGGACCATGGCCCTTGACTCTTTTGTCCGAGACTTTGGACTCGAGGGCATGTCTGACCATGACCGGGATGACACCCAGGCGAATATCGTGTCAACCTTCCAACTCGGCGCGTTTCTCGGAGCATTCTGCACATTTCCCATTGCTGAAAAAGTCGGCCGTCGTAAAGCCGTCCTGTTTGCATGCCTAGTCTTCATGCTGGGCGCCTCGCTCATGACTGGCTCGCGAGGACACGTAGGCATGATCATCGCCGGGCGAGCCATTGGCGGCTTTGGTATTGGGTCTGCTACGCTCACTGTCCCAGTCTACATTGCTGAAGTCGCACCTCCCAGTATTCGAGGCCGCTTGGTGGGTATCTTTGAAGTGACGTCTCAAACTGGTTCTATGCTTGGCTTCTGGATCAACTATGCAACAGACCGCACCATCGACGCCAAGTACGCCGCGCAGTGGATCGTGCCGCTGGGGCTCCAGCTTCTCCCCGTGACGTTCTTGGCCTGCGGTATTTTCTTCTGTCCCGAATCTCCCCGTTGGCTGGCTCGAAAGGATCGATTCGACGAGACAGAAAAGGTCCTCGTCTATCTACGTGGACTGCCAGCCGACCACCCGTTCATTATGAACGAAATGGCAGAGATCCGCCAACAGGTCGAACAGAGAAGCACAGTCCGGCTAAGCAAGATGGAACAGCTCAAGAAGCTTACAGCCAAGGGCACCCGCAACAGAGTTGGCGTCGGCGCTTTTCTCATGTTCTTGCAGAGCTTCACCGGGGTCAACATCATGACCTACTACTCTCCCCGCATCTTTGAGTCTCTCGGTGTGGTTGGCACGACCACCAAACTATTCAGTACAGGTATCTACGGCGTCGCAAAGATGCTCGGCATGGTCGTGTTTACGCTCTTCGTCGTGGAAGGCCTGGGTCGTCGCAAGGGTTTGATCTATGGAGCACTACTTGGATGTCTGCCGCTCTGGTATGTCGGCGGCTATGTCTTCAAGGCGGATCCCGCCACAGCAGCTGCCGCTGGTGTCATCAATCGAGACGGATGGAGCTACTTTGCCATGGTCTGTATTTACCTCAACGCCTTTATCATCTGTGCCACCTGGCAGGGGATCACCTGGACTTATGCTGCCGAGATCTTCCCTCTGGATATCCGCATGCTCTGTGTCGCGCTCACCACGGCCAGCACCTGGATCGGCTCTTTTTTTATTGCCCGCGTCACGCCTTTTATGATCACTGGTTTGGGATACGGCACCTACTTTGTGTTTGGCGGGGTTGTGATATTGATGGGTATCTGGGCGTTCTTCTTTGTTCCAGAAACAAGAGGTTGGTTCTACTGCTCCTTTGGGCCATGTTGCTTCGCTGACTCTACCTACTAGGTCTATCTCTGGAGGCTATGGACGCGCTTTTCATGCAACCTACGCACAAGGCTGTGTGGAAACAGCTCAGAGGAAAGCCCATTATTCCAAATGATGCCAGATCTGACAATGGCTCAATCAAGGGAGAGAAGAAGGAAATCGAAAATGTGGTGTAGTGGGATTTTCTTCGCGCTTAGTCAAGATCATATGAGCTGTACATACGCTCTAAGGAGTGAGTGCCTTTGAACTCTCTTCTATCTTGAGCATGAACAACGATTGGCAGATGTCGATGCACGGTGAACAGTCGCAGACAGGTTGATAGCTCAAATACATGGACTAAGCGCATCATAGTGGCTACTACGCCAGTATTGTTATTGGGTGAATGTCCATATTCGAGCTTGGTCGTTTAACTTGACCAGCTGAATGCCTTTTGGGGGATCTTCACCTGATATCAGAACCCCTTGACGACCTTCCGGCTGACCACGTTAGGGCCTCGTTCCGACCTGTCAATATTCTCTTTATCAAACTGTGACGAGGCCCTGAAGGCCGTACTTCATTTCCGCGTCAATCATCTTGTTCATGTCAACGCACCAGCCCCCGCCCACATGGTCTCAGTCTGGCCGAGAGTGGCGCGATCCAGACTACAGCTCGAATACTCTGGAGTGTAAATCATGAGATGAAGAGTCCCCGTTTTAAACAGTTTTCTCGGTTTCAATGATGGATCGCGAGCTAAATATGCAACTATCCTTCCGATGACAAGATAAGTGCCAGTCCACCTAAATGACATACAACCTGACCTCGCCACCATTGGCACCACGGAGACGCTTCGCGTTCTCCCGCTGGAATACAATTCTACCAGCTATTGCAGCAACAATGCACAGTGCGCAGAATCCAGCACTTGATCCAAGTCCCATCAGGTATCGAGGGCCATCTGACGTGGGCCAAAGGTACGCCGTGTAGACGTTGGCGAGGACGGCCGAGAAGTTGACCATGGCCATTGTGACAGCCTTCTTCTCGTGCGAATCGGCAGTATTAGTTGCAGCCCAGCCGAGGATGATGCTTCCCGTGCAATACGAACCGGCAGCAAATAGGAAGCAGGCAGCGTATCGAGGGGCAAGTCCTGTTGTCGCACAGGCAAGCACAAAGCCAACGATTCCCAGGGCGTTTCCGCCTGCGATATGCCAGGTTCGCTCGTTGAAGTAGCCTGAAGAGCGGGCAAAGGCCAGTGAAAACAGCGCAGAGAAGACGTAAGGGGGTGCTGTGAGGAGAAGAGTGGTGATCTTGCCGTACCCCCTAAACCGAAGTTAGACTCACGCAACAGTAGAAACATCTTGAGGACTTACAGTGTCTTGACAAGGGTAGGGAAGAATTGGTTGAAGGACATGCCAGAGAAATGCATGTTCTGCATCAACATGAACATCCACACCTTGTAGTCCTTGATTGCGCTCATAAATCCCTGCAAGGGTGTCTCATGCTGGAGCTCATTGATGCCGTCTTCCTCCAGTCGGATGACGGCACATGCGTTTTCAGCATCGCTCATCCAGTGCGTCGTGCCGGGGTTATCAGGAAGGAGGAAGATGGCGATAACGGCGACTCCAAAAGTGGCGGTTCCCTCGATGATAAACAACCTGCCAGGTTTAGCATACTGCATGACATCGAGTGTGCGTGTTGGACGTACCATTGCCATCCGTTCAGGCCATATCGACCGGAGAGAGATGCGAAAATTCCTGCAGTGATCAAACCCGAGAACGAGCTTGAACAAAGCTGGCCGCAGTAGAGAATAGCGAGACGCGTCGCAACCTATCGTTGGCAACAGTTGGTTATTTGCAAGCCCGTACAATGAGTCTTGGGTAGGCATACCTCGCGTCGAGTGTAGAAGCGACTAAGGATATAGATGGCACCGGGATAGAAAGGGGCCTCCAAAAATCCCAGCAGAAATCTCAGGATTAACATGGTGTGATAGTTGTGGGCGAGGGATGTGCAAGCAGAGACGATAGCCCATCCACACATACAGACACCAAGGTAAATGGATGGCCGGATTCGAGTCAGGAGCATGTTGGATGGGATTCCGGCCAGCAAGTATCCCACATACAGGATGGAGATGCAGACGTTGTATTGGTTTCCCACGAGACCGAGATGTTCCTCAATGTCATCAAGACGCGCCTGGGGCAGTCCGTTTCGATCCCCTGATTGGCCATGAGTATAGGAATCGAAGTAAGGAATCGAACTTACAATGATTCAGAAAATACATAATGAAGAAGACAGGCATCACTCGATAGTCGAGCTTTCGCAGCAGGCTAGCCTGCGCCTCTGGGTCGATTCGAGAGCCCGTTGTGGTCTGAATCTTGACATCATCATGCGGCGACTCTTCAACAAGTTCGACGTCTCTCTTCTGATCCACCGCCATTGTTGCTGGGGGAGACATGGCCCAACGCGTAGCTCAGTGTTTCCAGGATCGTGTCAAAGATGATGAAGAGCTGAGCTGGTGATTTTCAGGTTGAACCCATAGCCAAGTTGAGGGTTCTTTATGGGTATTAACTGTCACGATGGAAACCGCCCGAACGCGTCAAGCCTGGCTCGTCAGCCGCGCCGGACTTATAGCTTGCGGCATCTCACCGCCCCCAAAGGTGCTCGGATGCCTTCTCCAGGTTTCAAGCCAGGGACGGCGTGGGGATCTGTGGGGTCCCCAGATTGCTCCGGCATCTTACCGAAGCCAGGTTCTTCGAGTCAGATGGCTTCGGTATCCCGGCGACCTTCTCCACTCGCCAAGCCAGGTCCAAGTGGTGTGGTACCATTTGATCCAGCCGGTGTCGGTCTCCTCGCGGCTTGTCGTGGAGATGTGTCGGTTCGTGTCATCCACCGTGGTCATCGTGGTGGCGACGGATCTCGGCACGGACAAACGGAGAATAGTAACGCGATGCACTTGGGAGGGTTCAGTGGCGATTGTGGTTTTCTCTGCTTAGCGGAGAGTCTCTCTTCTGCCAAAGGCTCACTTCTTCCAGTTCTTTCCACGACACCTCTTTGCCCCAATTCCCGTAGCTCAAGTGTAGGAATCAATGCCGAGGCTCGTGATGAACCATTCTCCTGTTCACCAATCGAAAAGCCAGCTCATTAAAAGCAATGATTCAGACCATGCATTACGGAACATATTCAGGTTCAAGTCAACTAACCGTCGACAGATTTGTTATAAGCACGCTCCATGTTTAAAGGGGCATTGAATTCTATTCTGAAACTATTTTAAACAATGAAATCTAATTTTCTACTATCATTTGGCCGCTGCAGGGACTCTAATCCTCAGCAGGGGGGCATGTTGCTGTGTTCCCAGCGTATCCCTCTCGCCAATGCTGCCCTGTGCCCAGGGTCTCTTCAGGGTACACTTCCATGCAAATGCCGGATCAAAAAACATGTTGACGAGGATATCTTGATCGTCGACCTTGTATAGCCGCTTGATGACTTCGTTGCTCAGGATATTAGCAGCCTTTACTCGCTCGTACGAATCCTTGTTGTCGAACATGATGTCCAGCGTCAACTCGAAGGGACCCGAGTTCTTGGAGCGGATCACCTTGGCCAGAGCCATCATGTCGGCCTCACCTTCAGGTGCCTTCTTTTGTGCTACAGCCACGAGGTCAGTAACAGTTTTGGACCACGGGAAATCTTGAACTTACTGAGTGGCTGCGGTGCAGTCTCCTTGAAGAACTGCCACTCCTTTTCGCTTAGCCTTGATCCTTCACTGCTGCGCTGCGTCTCGCCTTGCACCTGCAGGTCGGTCACGGGGAACAGGGACGTCTCCTGGCCCTTCTCTAGATCAATCAAGTGGTAGAGACTGAACTTGAATACCTCTCCGGCGTCCTGTTCATGAGGAGACAGCGGGGAGGCAAAGTTGCCAGTGGTCGCCAGTTGACCTTCATAAGGCATGTGAAGCAGCGACGTGCGGACGTTGTTCGCAATGGCATACGACTTCTCGCGTGTCTGAGCAACAACTTCGCCCATGACACCAATCTCGTGAACGTCAGATGAGGTCGCCTCCAACGGCCCCATGACGGCATTGTTGCCGTAGACGTGGTAGATCAGACGGCAGTTGTCGCTCTGGTCGAGATCGGGATAGAGACCTTGGGAATACTCCCTAACAGACTGCAGGAACTCGTTGATCTGCGAGATGAGGATAGGGTCTCGCACACCACCAATGAAGATGGTGCGGTGGCCAAGTCTTTGGACTCCTTCGAGCTTGATTTGGTAGACCGGAGTCGGCACAAACTTGGCCCCGGAGACACGGACGGTTCGGTCATCGGCCAGTTGCTCGTAGCTCGCGTCATCCAGATGAAGAACACCACCGGGACCAGGGAGTTTATCCGGGCGAGTCTTTTCATACAGGGTGTGAGCGGCCACAGACAGAGGCGTGCATCGCTCAATCGGGTTCAGGGGCACCAGGTCAAATGAAGTCTTCCGCATGGTAGCAATCATCGAACGGCCCTTGGGCACGGAGCAGATTCCTCCACACTCCATAATCTTTCCCATGTGCCAAGCGGTTCCTGCGGAGACTCCTTTGGACAGACAGTACCCGGCGAATGGCGCAGGGTCATAGGAGCGTCCACCGAGGATAATGTCCGGGTCCTTCTCCAACGCCTTGATGAACCTGTAACAGTGAGACAAGGTCATCGTCTGCAGCGGATCAGAACTTACGGTTCAGCACCCATCTGGGCAACGAAATTGACTGCATTGTCGACATCATCCTTGGACAGATCTGCCAGCGGACCACAGGGATAACACTTGCCCTCGTCGATGCGGTACTTGACCAGGTCCGGCGAGATGTCGTGAGAAATGGTGGCAATGTTGAACGAGAAGCCCTTGTCGCCTGAAATCTCCTTGATAATCTCAAGCATCTCCTGCACGTGGACGTTGCTTCCATCGCCGCCAACAGAGCCAATCAAGACCTTGATCTTGTGGTGGAAGCACGCCTCGAGCATGGGCGTCAAATCTCGGATATACGCCTCGCGCCCACAGGTCATCTTGTTCATGCCAAGCTTGTAAGGTCCGCCGTCGGTCGACCCGCTATCGACAATGATGGCTTCTGGCTTGTACGTTTCAATTCCGTACCAGAAGTGGTCTGCTCGATACCCGTAGCCGAGCATGGCGTTGGGGGTCAAGATGGAGAACTCGTGCTCCTCCATTGTGACGGCTGTGTGAAGATTTGCTGAGGGTGTTGTGGAACGCAGTCTTGATGCTGGATTATACCAATTCCCTAGAGTCCGTACAGAGCAAGTCGGTATATTTAACCATGTTGTTTTGCATCCGATCGAGGCGTCAGAGCAAAGTGGCTGAGGATGAGGAGGTGGACCGCTCGGTATGATGCCGATATCAGTACGGTGAGATGCCGGCATGTCGAGAAAGATGCCGAAAGTTACGAGGAAAATGGTAACCTTAATGACAGAAGATAATTTTGCTAGGTTTTGAAATTCTAGGTCATGCAGCATGTCTGGGTGATCAATTGTCATGCTCTGTATGAATTCCGTAGAATGTCATGGTTCATATTGCTCACCAAAAAATCGAACCGGAAAGGCCATGTACAATGCCTTTTGGGCGTATATTCATCTAATCCTATCTCGTCTAAAAAGTTGCTATCGCGTTTGACGGGCTTGCAACGCCATTCTCCAAGTTCAATGGAGAGCTGGTGAGGAAGAACGTCCATCGCCCCAGCTTCTCACACGTCTTTGCCAACTCCTCCAAGTCCCAAACCTCCCCAATTGGCATTCCCCAGCCGCTCAGGAAGACCTCGTGACAACACACACCGTCGTCTCGCGCGGGCGGCCATGCCTCGTACGCATTTGTGTCGCCGGCAACGGCTGAAAACCCGTTGTCCCAGTGCCATTTAATCATTTCCTTGTTGCCCTGGACGCCGACAAATGCTCGCACCTTGCGTTTCGCCAGGTCAATCTTCTGCTGGGTGGTCAGAAGCATGTATTCTTCGGTCCAGCCAGATCTAATGATTAGAATGTCGCCTTCGCGGAATGTAACATGCTGTTCCGCTGCCACTTCAAGCAGTTGGCTCAACGGGATAGCGTGTGGTTCGAATGGTGAGTACTCAATTCCCTTGCGCAACGCGTAGGCACGCCAATCAAGCAAAACACCGCGGCCAACAATTCCTCGTCTTGCCATATCTCCCTTGGTCAGTACAAGTCGGATTGTGGGCGGATTATCTTACTCTGTATTCCGATGCGGGAGCTCGCGTGTGGGCCAGTAAAGTCATCTTGGACCGCATGGTTGTAGTATTTTGGCACATCGCAGTTCTGGTAGGGATAGTGTCGAAGCCCATCCCAATGGCTAGAACTTTGCGTATTAAAATCTAGCTGCTCCGAGTTAGATGCGGAATTAAAATGGATTTCATCGACCAACCTCGTCGTCGTTGGCGTATCCTTTGTGGAGGATGTTGTGGTTACAAGGTTTCCTCGCAGGGTTCATGGGAAGCAGAGGAGCCTCGATTGGCAGACTAAGAATCACATCAGTGACGATTTAACATATAATCATCTCTGGTGCATACTTTAGCGGTATCACAATACCCTCTTTGATCTCTTCCGAAGCGTTCTTGGTTGTCTCTTCGGTGAGCAGGTTCAACGTCCCAAGCTCATCGTCAGCTCCCCACAGGCCCCATGCAGACCATGCAGGATCGTCCGGGTTAAGGGGAAGATCTTCGAATTGTGGTCTCCTTTTCTCGCTCGTCTTGACTCTGTCAATCGCAGCATTGGATGCCGCGTCCAGCAAGCGCGGCGTTGGGAGGAGCCTGTGGCCCAAGGACAAGACCCATTGAGTGAAAGAAGCCATGGTAATTTTGCAGTTAAATGAAAAGAACGCCGCCGACACTACAGCTGCCAAGCTAGCTGCGGGTATCTTGTCAGTAATAAGTGCTGAAAGCGTCAACGGCATCATGACAGAGTCGGCTCGGCAAGATGCCGAACATGCCGCCCCATCCCGGAGATCCACACCACCACGACAACTGCGTGGGGGATCCTCAACTTTTGCGGGGTAGCGAAGGCCGCACTCGATCTCGTGTTTAATGGCGAGATACCGAAGCAGCGGAGCTCACGACAAGCATGGCGAGTGTAGCCCGGACAAGTCGACGGTACGGCTTCGCGTGTCTTCCATGTCGCCGCAAGAAGTCCCGCTGCGACGGCAACAAGCCGCACTGCCGCAATTGCGTCCGGTCGGGAGAAGACTGTGCCTACAAGGCGACCGACGCTCTCGTGACGGAGCTGTACAACCAGCTCCAGCACTCCGAGGCACGCGTGAGAGAGCTTGAAGATGGCCTCCGCAAGCTGGCCGTCCTCGATCTCACTAGTGACGACAGCTTCAACCTGATATCGAGCCTCGTCGAGACTGAGACGCAATGTAGCGGACCATCTCCTCCGGCGACGATTGGGTCAGGGCCAGTGATTGATCAACCAGCCGCCGAATCATCCTCTGGCAAGGACCAGCTGCAGCAAGCAGAGCTCAGCGTAGATGAGCATGGCGAGGTGCGACGCTTTACTACATGTGTCTTTACTGGCCTACATCCCTCGACATGCTGACTTGAGATGCCAGGTGCAGTATTTCGGAGCAACGTCCCGCTTCCTCTGGCACGAAGAACCCAGCCTCGGCGACGCCAACGCCCAGCCGCAGATAGACGAAGACTACCACCGGAAGTGGCTCCTCTCCAACTCGAGATTCTACGCCTCCTGGGAGCAGCGAGCGTACGCCAGTCTCGCACTCGATCCCGAAGTCAGCCCCGAGGCTGCCACCGCGCTCCTGCAGATGTACTGGACGTGGCAGGGCCCCTTGCACAACTGCGTCTACAAGCCCTGTGAGTCCACCCGCCGCCCGTGGGATGCGCCGCCGACTAAGATGCGAGGATTGCGCGTGTAGGCTTCTTCCGCGACATGGCTCTCGGCGGGCCGTACTTTTCGCCTTTTCTACTCAACGTCATCTACGCGCACGCGTGCCGCCATGTCAAGGCGGACGATGCTCGCTTCGTCGGCTTCGACCGCGGCGAGTACTTCCTCGCGAAGGCGAAGCTGCTGCTCTTGAATGAGCTTGGCCGCGAGAAGCCTCGCGTGCCTACCATACAGGGTCTTCTGATCCTCGGCGGTCGGCAGTGCGCCGTTGGCAAGAGCAGCGAGGGGTGGCTGTACACTGGCATGGTCAGTCTCCGACCCTTTAGGTCTTATCCTTGCTAATTTACAAAACTAGGCGATCAGGATGATCAAAGACCTCGGTCTGCATCTCCGGAAACGACATGTCATACTGATAGAAAAGCTAGAGCCGGATGATCTCGAAGCATCGAAGCGCCTCTACCTGTCTGCATATGCGTGGGACAAGTACGTTGATCATATTCCAGCCAAGTTTTAGCTAACCAGTCGCCAGGTCCCTCAGCCTCTGTTTAGGCCGGCCGCCTTCACTGACCGAGCTTCCATACGATCCCAGCAGTATACGCACGTCTCCAGGTCCCCGTTGTTGCCGCGCAAACTAACAAGTACCAGTGGATCGAGCTGGCGACGAAGCCGTCTGGCGCCCTCTCTACCTCGCCGAGATCGAAAACGCATATCCCGGAACAGAGGCCCTCAGCTCATTGACGTTTTCGTGGTTCTGCCGGTTATCTATAGTATGTCCAACTCACCTCAGGACCAGCACACCTAACACTTTCAGCTTGTAAACGATTTGTACAACACGGTCTACAACAGCCGAGCGGATGAAGTCCAAGTCCAAAAGATTGTAGCGCTGGAAGAGAGACTCCGCGGATTCTATACAGACCTCCCTGAGGTTTTGCGCATCAGCGATGTGGCATCACTCGCGTTTTGTCCACCGCCTCACATCATGTGCTTGAAGTAGGTATTGCGCGGTCCAACTTTGGCCATCCCTTGCTGACTAGCTCTAGCATTCTATACCACACGGTCCTACTCCTCCTATATCGGCCTTTTTTCCCCTGGTCAAACGATGCAAGACTCTGTCGAAATTCGATTGCAATCCGGGCGAAAGCTGTCTGCGCCGAGGAAGCCATATTAGTCAACGACTTCTTCCGGGCATATGGCAAGACATTCAAGTTTCAGAACCAAAGTTATTTGATATCTTACTGCGTGTACACGGCTGCAACAATCGAGCTACAACAGATTGACGATCCGGACGAGAGGATATCCACGATGGCGGTCGATCGTCTGGCCACCACCTTGAATATGCTAGAGACAGAGGCCCGACAAACGCCAGGCGTAAGAAGGAGCTTGGATATCATCAAACTCCGTCTAGAATCTCGCGCGGCGGCGAGGACCGGCACTCGGCATTCAGGTCGAATATCAGCGGCGAAACGCAAGGATGCAGCTCTGCCACCGCCAAGCGATGGTGTAGACATGGGCAGTGGCATCCCGGTGGACTCGGACATGGACATGAACTTTCCAATGGAAGTAAGAATACACTGTGAAACGCCAAATTGACGCCATGCTAACGTATCTAGTGGATTGATTGGGAAAATATGAACCCCAGCGGCGACTTTGTTCCCGGGATAGAAAGCTGGGCATGGTAAATTACTCGGGCTACCATGTACTGGTTGTTCGGTAGAAAAGCATTAATTTTGGAATTTACAGAATATGTTTACGCTCTGTTGTCTTCATATAGGCATGGCCATTCCGGGTTATCTCGTAGATTGAAGTCCTGGCCATTGTGCAAGGCTACACCGCCACGTTTGGCATGGTCTCCGCTTCTGGCTTCGTCCGTACACAACGTACCTAACTACAGTGCATCATCAGTATCGCATCTCCATTCGAACTTGTCCCGGCACTCCATGATACTCATCTGGGAATTTAAGCATGGACTCTACGATCCTGTGGTTGTTTCCGTGTACCATCTAGAAGATCAAGCCTCTCGCGTCCATTCCAGGCTTCTCGACTGACCACGCTCCTACTTCTTCGTAGTGTGCTTCTCTTGGCCACTCGCCGAGAGGCTGCTCAATTTTCTTCTCAAAAACGCCGATGAAGCCAAAGTCAGACACGCATCATACTCAGCGGCCCATATACCCGTCCCTGCACCAGCATCCAAGCACGTTTGGCTGACCGTTCAATGTTAGTGTTGGCAAACGAGACTTTTCTGGAAAAGAAGTGCTCTTGCTACCCGTGTTTATAGCATGGTAAGTCCTGCCATTTTTATCCCGATATCGTAGGATGTTCGACCACAGCGATGTGAGGTCGGCAGTAGAGTGCTTCCGAATCCAGTATCGTGTCGTTGCTGTGGGATATGGCACCTATTGGCCCAACACCCACACAATCAACTTGAAGGCGGTCAACATACAACATAGATGGCCGAATCAACATTAAAAATTTCAGCAGGATATAAGTGTTGATGCCATTAAGAAAGGCACAACTCAAGGTCTATGTGAGCTAACCAGCTGTCCATGGGCCTGTTCAGTAGGCACAGGCATTGTAAGCGAGAATATCCGACGTAACGAGACAGGGGAAATTGAGAGAGCCAAGCATGGAATGTGCAAGAGTTTACTCGGTACTAATTGCTCAAACAATGCAATCCGTTTAAGCAATGAAACCTCACGAAAACAAGGGTTCTACAAGGACATGCAACAGATGCCAGCACCCAATGGCCAACCTCGTGCATTGCCGAGCCGCGTGAGACGAGGGGACGAGGGGACGAGGGGTCGAAGCACGGTCCGATCTTGGTCCGACCCTGGCTCTTACGAGATTCGTTGAAGACGCTCAGCATGACATGCATTGGAGAAAGGACGGATCCACAGGGCTGTTATTACGATCTCGGTTCTCGACGTGCCTGTGCTCTGCGTCGATGACGAGCAGCAGTTCTAGGATACATGGCTAGGATACATCCACTGTGGATGCATCATGCACCGCGGGAAACCAGTCTCAAAACAGCCGAATGTCCCCTGTCCTGTGATCGACTTAGCTCCCGCAGCAGCAGCCCCTCCCTTTTCAGCCACGTTCCTGGTCGGCGAGGCGTAAGCATTTAATATGGACGCGGTATGCTAGGTTTCTTGCATAGTGCAATCGGCTGTGGGAGGGTTTGGGGGAGGAGGACTAGGGAGGTGGCATGGAAGGGTCTGGAGTTGATGGTCGGTATGTATGGCTTCCTGGATGGCCTCCTCGATGACCTCCTCGATGGCCATGACGTCTTAAAGGGGCAATGTAATTAGAGAGGCGTACATCTGTCTCGTCATGGTCCGGTGGTTGATAACAACGGACCTAAGTTAACCCGTTTGGCTGATACGAGGGGTCGTCTTATCGGTGTGTTGGCGATCATGGTGACACGGGCTTGGCCTCATTGCGGCCCAAGATGAACTCACCGTCAGGGCAGCTGGTCAGGGTGGAACATGTCATCAGTTGGGTGTGAATCACCCACTCTCGCTAATTTTAATGTGATTGTCGCTGGCAATTGAGGGCTGGGAAGAGCATGTGATGGTGCAGGGTTGATTGAGTCAAGAGTGCGCCTGGTAGCCGAAGGCGATGCTATACTACCACACCACAGCTAGTGTTGACATGATAATCCAGGTGGCTAGATGTTGGAATCACAGACCAGACGACTCCCTGAAAATTCCCAATTGTCGCCAGCCCCGTCGGTCTGTTGTTCTCCCGCGAGGCTGGCTGGCATTGTGCGGTGTAGGGTAGGCGCCACAGCGTCCCTGTCGTGTGCGCAGTGGTGCCCTGCGCTGTACTACTGTACCTACAGGCCCTAAAAATACAAGCGCCATGCTACGATGATGAATCAGTGCGCTGAGACCTGCATGAGCGGCCAACAATCCATGTCAAGAGACGAGACAAAAAGCCACAGAGGCCGCAGAGGCCGCAGAGGCCGCAGAGGGATGCATGAAAAAGGTCTGGATGGATGGCGAGAATGCAAATGTGACTCAGTTCCCGGCAAAGGACCGCGCATGAATGCGGATATACATGAACGTGTCCGAACAAAGGCAAGCCGGAATAGCATCACTCGAACATGGCGGACGGTGGCATTACAGTGATTACAAAGGACCTCCCCGCTACATACGCCGCTGGTGGGGGCGGACCGTGCCTGAAGCGGAGCGCCTAGTCCATTGTAGTCCATTGTCGAGAGTCGGTGATGGGATGTTGTGTGATTTAATTGATTCACTAGAGCCGAGGGATCCGTTTTGCTTTGCTGTCTACGGAGTAGCTCGTCTAGCTTCTTTTACACCCCCGTCGAAGTCGGTCCAAGACTCGGTCCAAGACGACAAAGAACGGGTCAAAGGACTCATCCAAGTTACTCAATCCCTCCATCACTCAATCAATGACCCAGTCAATCACTCAATGACCCAGTCAATCACTCAATGACCCAGTCAATGACCCATCAACTCCCTAGTCAACAACCCAGTCCATCCACCCCCCCGTCATTGCCCTTGACCCTCTCATGACATGCCACGTCCCACTTGGTCAGGCCTAAAAGCACGCCCCACGGTGCCCACGGTGCCCACCGGGTCAATTTTATCACCGAGGTGACGGTGACGAGCGAGGAACGCCTGGGGGCCGAAAACATTTTCTCAGACCGAGTTGTCCAGCCTTCTACCAGCCTTCTCTTGGCCATACCCTCGAGTATCCAACCAAACCCTCAAAACCTGCGCCGGTCCGCAACGAGATCCGATCCCATTCCCCCTTCCCGACCATTATACCCGTCTCTCTCACAGTTCCTCGACATGGGAAACGTTCTCTCCGCATTCTCCCACAGTAGCGGTGGGGGTCTCACCATAGCCGAGAAGGCGGCCTTGGAGTCGAAGCTCAAGGACCGCGAGGAGACAATCGCCATCCTCGAGGAGGACCTGGAGAAGAAGGAGAAGGAGTACACGGCCATCTCTAAGGATGCAGAGGAGCTGCGTCTGAAGATTAAGAACCTCGACGCCGAGTCGGCCTCGACCCGCCAGGAGGGGCAGGGCCAGCTTGCCCAACTGCAGGCCGAGCTCAAGAACACCAACGACCAGGCCGCCGAGAAGCTGCGAGCTATCGAGGAGTCCGCTACGTCTCGTGCCCAGCAGCTCGATGCCGCCAAGGCTGAGCTCGCCGCTCTCGAGGAGAAGCTCAAGGGCCTCGACGAGGACAAGCAGGCCATCGCCGCCGAGCTTGCCGCCGTCACCCAGCAGCTGAGCGTCACCAAGGAGGAGCGAGCTGCCCTCGAGGTGGCCCTCAAGGAGGAGATCACCTCTCTCCAGGCCCAGGTTGCCGAGTCCGAGCAGAAGCTGCAGGCCCTACAAGAGTCACAGACCAAGCTCGAGGGCGACCTCGCCGCTGCCGCCAAGGATCTCGAGGAGCAGAAGACGGCTCTTTCAGACTCTGAGACGAGCCTCACTGCCCTCCAGCAAACCCACGACACGCTCAAGGCCGACTCCGAGTCGGAACTCGCCGCCGCCAAGAAGGACCTTGTCGACGCCCAAGAAAAGCACACGACTCTACAAAAGGCTCACGAGAGCCTCCAGGCTGGCTCCTCTGGCGACCTCGCCGCGCTGCAAAAGGACCTGGCCGACCTCCAGGCCAAGTACGACGCCCTCGAGGCGGCCAACGAGACCCTGAAGAAGGAGTCGGCTGCCGAGCTGGCCGCCGCCCAGAAGGAGACGGCCGATCTGCAGGAGAAGCACACTGCGCTACAAACATCACACGACAGCCTCGCGGAGGAGGTCGAGGCCTCTAAGAAGGCCCTCGCCGCCGCCGAGGAGCAGAAGAAGGCTGCCGAGGGCGAGCACGCATCACAGCTTGAGAAGATCCAGGCCGACCTTGCCAAGGCTCAGACTGAGCTCGCCGACTCGCAGGAGAGCCAGAAGAAGCTCGGAGACGAGCACGCCGCCGACGCCGCCAAGGCCAAGGAGGCTGCTTCTGAGCTCGACACCAAGCTGCAGACCCTGACCGAGGAGCACGCCTCTCTCAAGAAGGAGCTGGAGGAGCGAGCCGCCAAGCTCGAGACCGTCACTGCCGAGCACGCGACGCTCCAAAAAGAGCACGACGAGACCGCTGCCAAGCTCAAGACGGCATCGGAGGAGCACGAGACGTTGCAGAAGGACTTTGCCGCCCAGACTGCCACTCTCCAGGCTTCATCTGGCGACAACGAGGCTGCCGTGAAGCAACACGAGGACGACGTGGCCAAGCTCAAGGCCGCCACCGACGAGGTCGACGCCCTGAAGAAGACCCACGAGGAGGAGGCGGCCAAGCTCGCTGCCGTCGAGAAGCAGGTCGAGGCCGCCGAGGCCAAGGCAACCCAGACCGAGGCGGACCTCGCGGCTCTGCAGACTGTAAGTCATTGGCACCGATTCACGTTGAGCACCAGCTAACCCATGCACAGGAGAAGACGGCTTTCGAGACCAAGATCGCCGACCTCGAGTCTGAAGCACAAAAGTCCACCGAAGCCGAGGCTGCCCTCAAGGCCAAGCTCGACGAGGCCCAGGCCAGCCTCACCACTGCCGAAGCCGCCGCCAAGGACGTCGAGACTGCCCTGCAGGCCAAGCTGTCCGCCGCCGAGGCTGGACTGGCCACCGCCGAGACCGAGAAGGCTGCCGTCCAGGAGTCCGAAGCTGCTCTCAAGAGCAAGCTTGAGGAGGCCCAGGCTTCTCTAACTGCTGCTGAGACCGCCGCCAAGGATGCCGAGGCTGCCCTGAAGACCAAGCTGGAGGAGACCGAGGCCAGCCTCTCTGCCTCCGTGACTGAGACGAAGGAGGCCAAGGACGCCGAGGCTGCCCTGAAGACGAAGCTCGAGGCGACTGAGGCCAGCCTAACCACGGCCGAGACGGAGACCAAGGAGAGCAAGGACGCTTCGGCGGCCCTGCAGACCAAGCTCGAAGCTGCCGAGGCCAGCCTCTCCACCGCCGAGGCTGCGGCCAAGGACGCTGAGGCTGCCCTGAAGACCAAGCTGGACGAGGCTCAAGCCAGCCTCGCCACTGCGGAGGGTGAGACGAAGGAGGCCAAGGATGCCGAGACCGCCTTGAAGGCCAAGCTCGAGCAAACCGAGGCCACTCTCGCCACCGCCGAAACCGCGGCCAAGGAGTCTGAGGCTGCCTTGAAGACGAAGCTGGATGAGGCCCAGGCCAGCCTTGCTTCCGTCGAGGCCGAGAAGAAGGAGGCCAAGGATGCTGAGGCCGCCCTGAAGACTAAGCTGGACGAGACTGAAGCCAACCTTGCCGCAGCCGAGAGCGAGAAGAAGGCGGCTGCTGAGAAGAGCAGTGCCTCCGAGGAGGAGCTCAAGACCAAGCTCAGCGCGGCCGAGGCCAGCCTCGCCACCACCGAGACGGAGAAGAAGGAGGCCAAGGACGCCGAGGCCGCCCTGAAGACGAAGCTCGAGGCTGCTGAGGCCAGCCTAACCACTGCGGAGGGTGAGACGAAGGAGGCCAAGGACGCTTCAGCGGCTCTGCAGACCAAGCTCGACGCGGCCGAGGCCAGCCTGAAGGCATCCGAGGCGGAAAAGACGGCTGCGGCCGACAAGTTCAAGGCGCTCGAGGAGGAGCTGAAGCAGCTCAAGGAGAAGGCCAGCGAGGCGGCCAGCGAGGCCTAAGCACGACCTGCCTCCCCCATGACTGAATGATTTGCATAACCTGGAGAGGACCTTTTTTCCATTCTGACGTACGAAACGAGATGGGAACAACGAAGGAGTAGGCGTTCACGTCTCTGATGATATCGATACCCACCCCCCACCCACAACCAACCCCCATAGCTTTCTAGTTTGATGTTGTTTTGACATTTTAGAATACCTAATTCAATGCTGCTCAGGCGTCTGAGATGGTGGCCGACTATCTGTGTCGTTTTCTCATCCCGAAGTTTGTTTCACACGTCTCTTTGGCTCCTATTTTTCCGTGCATGAAGTAGATGTGATCTCCCTGTATGACCTCACTTTGGCCATCCGATGGCTGGGCCCCACGTCGGCCGACAGCTCCGGTTCCACTCCCCGCACGGCCGACGTCGTCACAAGGGTGACCTCGGCCCTTTTCGCATTCAGGAGGCTGGCGATCACTCAAACAAGGGCTTTTTCGCGTCTCTGGTTGGGGCAAGGCGTCGGAGGAGAGGCCGTTTGGTCGAGAGGGCAGGGGATATGGTGAATTGCAAGCTAGGCAGGGAGCTTGGACGTTTATGCGTGATTGGAGACATGGGATTGTCGAACGGATAGTCTCCATGGCTGTATAATTGGTGCTAACGATAGTTGTGAGTTGGACATGTGGTGGCGCGGGTATCAATCTAGGGACTGTTGGAGTTGATGGAGGTGAAGCAATGCACATAATGTAATAAGATACTGGTGAATATTTGCACCATGTCTTGTTCAATCGTAACGTCTCGTATTATTATCTACCTATCTAGCTACGAACTCTCAACCCACTGCTCAATGTTCTGGATCCTCACGTACTTGATGTACTGCCGGTGGAAAGTGAAAGCAATGTGCACCGGGGCATCAGGAGCCTCCTGCTCAGCCCATATGCTCGGGTAGCTCAGCTCGCGGTTCGTCTTCTCCTTGGAGTTGTTGGTCATGCAGAACCCATCTCCCTCCTCCAGCACCCTCTCCTTCCACGTCCGGCCGTCGTCGTCGGAGATGCCCACCGTCAACGTCTTGCGCGGCGTGCCCCAGACGGCCACTTTGCCGTTGACGGCGGCCTGGTTCGGCCGCGTGTCGTCCTCGGGCGTGATGTCGTCGTATAACCCTTCGCGTCTGGCCAGGTGAGGCTCCGAGGCGGATCTGTTGAACACCAGCGCGATCTTGCCTGACGGGAGACGGGCGGCGCAGATGCCACTGTTGGGATTGGGCAGGCTGGTCGCCTTGGGAGCCTCCCAGTGCAGACCGTCGGGAGATGTTGCGCGGTAGATGCAATCGGCCCAGCGGCTGCGGAAGAAAGCGACATAACCTAGGTTTCCCTGTGCAGGAGGGACAATCTGCATGTGAACGGATCCAACGCTGTCGGGGACAATGCTTTCTGCCCATGTCTTGCCATCGTCGCGAGAGTAGAAGAGGCCAGAGATGTCGTTGTTGCCAATCCATCGCTGCCCAGGCGTGGATCGACAGTAGAAGACGGGCAATACCCACGTTCCGTCTTGGAGAACGACGAGTGGCTGGCGGACAAATACACCAGTCTTGCCCTCCAGAGGATAATGAGGCTCAGACCATGTAACGCCGTTATCACTCGACGTGCGGGCCATAATTACAGCTCCGTCCTGGTTGCCAGCATCCTGCGACGTGTGAAACAGCCAGATATCGCCCGTCTTGGGCGCCCGGAACAAGACCGGGTTCTGGCAGCTCCGGTTGGGAGCAGACGAGATCTTCTGCGGCGCAGACCAGGTGCTTTCTCCAGCCTCCTGGCGAGACAGCCAGATGCTAATGTCTGGGAGGCCCTCCTGCGAACCGCCGAACCACACGCACAGCAGCGTCTTGTCAGGCAGCTGCAGCAGGTTGGAGGCGTGCGACTGGATGGTGGCTGCGGGGAGGGCCGCGCTGGAGAGACGGGGAGAGGCTGCCATGTTGGCGATACTGGCGAGCTGGACTCTGAGAGGAATCGGGATTGGATGCTCGACACTTGTGTCTGTGCAGCCGGTGCTAAAGCTACTAGAGCCGGCATTAATAGTACCGTTGGCTTCATCATATTCACCATTCGCACTGCCGTCGCTCCATACGCCGCACATATCTCCGGTCCGTCCCCGCATCACGGCATCCTTGTTAGTTGTTTCGCTGCAGGGCCACGACTCGGGGAACCCCCCTCCCGCAGAGTTGGAGCACAGTTCTGCACTAGGACTTGCGGCCGAGATCCGTATCCAGGCTAGCTCGGCCATGGTGAAGCAAACCACGGGCGTTGAGATGGTCAGATGTGGGGAATCTACACGCCTCCGGCAGCTAGAACCTGGGGAAGTCGACTCATGGAACGATTGCCTGAGTCGTCTGCTTCAACTGGTCCCGCGCGGGGAACCATGCTAGTAGCTCATATCCCCATGGGGACTCCGGGCGAGGCGCTTGGGCGAGTATCCTGAGTATATGTTGCGTCGAGTCCGTCGAGTCCCATCTCAACAGCAAGCAGGAAGCGCAAGGCAGCCTCCGACAAGGACTCCTCCACAGAACTCTCCCGTATCTTGACACCTGCACCACACCTCGACAATGGGCGGCGGTACCTCTCTCTGGGCTTCTCCTGAGTGGAAGAAGGACCCCAAGGAAATCTTCAACGGGCGCCTCCTGCTGCTGGGCGTCACCATTGCCTTTGCGGGATGCTCGTATGGGTTCGACCAGGGCAACATTGGCGGCATCATGACGTTTCCGTCGTTTCGGAGGGCGTTTGGGTTCGACGACCTGACGACAGGAGAGGCGGACACGAGAGGTGAGCAGACGGGCTTTCTGGCTACGCTCGCAGGCTAACTTTTATCACAGAGGGAAACATTGCAGCTATGCGTAAGTGAATACATGCTACAAGATAGGACATGCCTAACCGGGATGGATAGTGGCTGCTGGTGGTTCCGCTGGCGCTCTTATCGCAGCGCCGTGTGCCGACTTTCTGGGTCGGAAAATGTCCGTCGCCATCATGGCCGGCCTCTTCCTCGTCGGATGCGGCATGCAGGAAGTCCCTAACCTGAATGTCCTCTATGCTGGGAGGCTTCTGGCCGGCCTCGCTATTGGTGCCCAGTCCATGGTGAGCATTTGCCTCTTCACCCCGTCTCGCTTGGTCGTCTCTGACCTTGAACCATGCAGCTTGCTCCTCAGTACCTCGCCGAGAACTCGCCAAAGTCGATCCGAGGCTCCCTCACCACTACGTACAATCTCATGATCATCTTTGCTCTCGCTGTTGCGTTCTGGATCAACTACGCCGTCAGCACCTGGAAAAACCAGGACCCAAACGACAACAAGTCGTGGCAGCTGGCTCTTGGCGTCCAGCTCATTCCAGGCTTCTTCCTCTTCGCTCTCATCTGGTGTAAGTTTCTATAGCACCTATGGGTGAAGTGTAGCTGACATGCCATGCAGTTGTCGTCGAGACTCCCCGTGCTCTGATCTCCAAGGGACAATATGAGGTTGGCCTCAAGAACCTGTGCAAGCTGCGAGGCCTGCCCGCGGACCACCCCTACGTCCACCAGGAATACATGGAGATTACCGCGCAGGCAGAGATCGAGCAGGCCCAGACAAAGGGTGAGTGCTAATCTCGAGAGATGCAACATGAATTCCAACTGATCTCCACCAGGTTACAGCTACATCACCGTCATGCGCGAAATCGCCACCAACGCCAGCAACCGCCGCCGTCTCTTCCTCGCCGTCATGCTCTTCATCTTCCACAAGCTCACCGGCACCGACTCGATCAACTACTTTGCCCCTCAGATCTTCTCCATGATTGGTGTTGCCAAGGGCTCCAGCTCTCTCCTCACCACCGGAGTGTACGGCGTTGTCAAGTTGGCAGCGACTATCATCTACGTTACCGTGGTAGTTGACCGTGTGGGCCGCCGTCTCCCGCTCATGATTGGTGCCACTATCCAGGCCACTTCCATGTTATACATTGGTCTCTACCTCCGTTTTGTCAACCCGGAGGCAGGTGGAGGTACCGAGGCAGGTGGAATTATTGGCATCGTCTGGTAAGCAAGGCGTCAGTATATCGCAAAATTCTCCAACTAACGTGTCTTAGGTTGTACCTGTATGCCTTCGGTTGGTCATTTGGCCACTCTGTCGCCCCATACGTTGTTGCCGCTGAAATCTTCCCTGCCCGGATTCGATCCTTTTGCATGGCTTGCTGCTTGTTCACCAACTGGATCCTCAACTACGGCATCACCACAGCGACTCCTCACATGCTTACCACCATGGGATACGGAGCGTTCCTCTTCTTCGCCGTCGCGACTTACATTGGTGTTGTCTTTATTTACTTCTGCCTGCCCGAGCTCAAGGGCCGCAGCATCGAGTCGATGGATGATCTGTTCCAGCATTCCCTCTGGACCATGTTCAAGCGTGCCTACCCTACCGAGGAAGAAAAGGTTCGCTCTGATGTCCAGGAAATTATTCAACAGGAGAAGACCGAGGGTGGTGGTCAGGTCTACATGGTTGAGGATGCCGAGAAGCGGTTATAGATGTTCAATGATACTGCTTGAGCAGTAGTCTTGATTGAATGGCGGAATAGGAGACCACGTTGGACGGTTAGCTGCTGTGATTCAGATAAACACCTTGGATAGTTGCCAGTTATTTGGCTAGATAGCAAATATTTTCATTGCCGGCACTATTGATCTTAATGTGCAAGTCAATTTAGTCTGATCTTGATACCCTCTCGTGCGAAGGAATACCTACTATGTGATCCGTTGACACAGCTGTCTAAGGAAATGCACGTAATATATAAATATCCGACAGAGTGTATCATATTTTGCGTATACTCTTTTAATGTACACGACTTAGGCATGCACATCTACCAATTTTGGACAGGAATGAATAGACACAATGCCAGTGAAATTTGAATAAGAGCATTTGATTCCAAGCCATAACTCTAGCATTATATCTGTATAATTTATGTGCCATTTCACATTCCCTGAATCGCTCTCGGCTTGTACCCACTTTCCAAGTACTCGCACTCCTCCTTTGTGAGGGTTACCTTCAGCGCATCGACGGCTTCGATAATGCGCTTCGGCGAGCTCAACCCTAGAATCGGATAGCAGCCCTGCTGAAGCACCCACGCCGTTGATACGAGCGCCATACTCACGCCCTTCTTGGCAGAAATCTCCTCTACCCGGTTGACAATATCCAAGTTGGCGTCAGCGAACCACGCATCCTTCTTCTTATCCATGCGGCTCCGTAGTGATGTCCCCTCCTCGTTTTCCTTTGGCAACGGCTTGGCAAGAAGACCACGCGCAATGGGGCTCCAAGGGATGACGCCGACGCCGGTTGCCCGGCAAAAGGGCAGCATTTCGCGCTCCTCTTCGCGGTAGAGCAGGTTGTAGAAGGGTTGCATCGAGATGAACTCGGTCCAGCCGTTGGATCGCGCAATGTACTGCAGGCGAGCGAATTCCCATGTATACATGGACGAGGCGCCGATGTAACGGACTTTTCCGGATTGCACAACGTCGTGGAGGGCGCGCATAATCTCTTCGGGTGGTGTCTCGCGGTCAAGACGGTGGATTTGGAGCACATCTGTATGTGCATGTCAGAAGGCGTACTAGTCAAGGCGCCACCGAGGGAGGACAACTCACCAATATAATCCGTACCCAACCGCTCCAGACACTTGTCAACGGCATGGAATACATGCTTCCTGCTTAGTCCCATCTGGTTGACCATCGGGCCATCGTTTACACTCGGGGGTCTCGAGTCGTCATCCATGACTGGGTTAAAGATCTTTGACAGAATGACCACCTTTTGCCTCGGAATGTTGAACTTCTTGAGTGCCTTTCCGATAACAACCTCGGACTTTCCGTTTGAATAAGTGTCAGCCGTGTCCCAGGTGTTGATGCCGTTGTCGTAGGCCGTCTTGAGGAGCTCGAGGCCATCCTCTTCGTCAAGAGTCCACGGTGAAGTCTCCCATTTGGACGAGCCAAAGGTCATGCATCCCAAGATGATTTTTGAGACCTTGAGGCCGCTGTTTCCAAGTCTGAGGTGAGTGTTAATGTAGATCATACAGGTAAAGGCTTGGAGGTTGTTACCTGACGTATTCCATCTTGTACGTTGTTTGAGTAAGTTGGAGTGAGGAGAGAGTTCAACGACAGGCTAGAGAAGAGTATTGACAAGAATAATGAATGTTTTATCAATCAGAATAAAAGTAATCACCAGAATAACCTCGTCATACTCTCATCTGATGGTCACTTTGTTGCATAGTGCGGGGAAGTAGGGGAACGTACATCGGCTCGGCGTCCGGGCCGAGTGTGGTCCCACTTTGGAGACGCTACGGGGTGAACTCCTAAAGGAAATAGGAGGGGCTGTTATTGAAACAAGGCAGAAATCAACGCTATTTATTCGACGTTTGTTCGCGGTTTGCTTACTTTAATTATATTAAAAGGTTCTGACGGTGTATGGGCAAGATGAAAAAGAAATGCCATCTTCTCCGTCTTTAAAACAATAAAACCACCCAGTTTCACTCTTATCCATCTTGGAGGAGTAGTCTATTTCTGTATCTTTTTTTTTCCACCGAATTTGTTTGATCCAAATTTGGACTTGAAATATTAGAAAAATCGTTCAATTTTTATGAATAGTGTGGCATCTAAATATTATATTCTACGGCCAGCAACTTCAAATCTTGACAAAGTAAGCATGTAGTGGTGCATTGATATTCAATGGTACTGGAAGGCATGCTTTGTCCCTTCTTCAATTGTCACTTTATTGCTTACGCTGTCTTGCTTCGTGACTTGAGACCAGCTGTCGCAGTGCCCTTACCACATCTTTCTATTCCTTTTCTCTCCGCTGTATTGAGAAGCATTTAATTTGGTGTTTCAACCACCGAGCCTGCCCATTTTCTCAGCTAGTCTTTGCAGAACCTTCCTTAGTTGGATCCAGCGTGGGATCGTAGACTCTCTCTGGCTCCGGCCCAGTCTGACCAAATCCATCTCCCACCAAGAAACCAATTCGTCACTTGAGATAATATTTCTGATTCATGTTCATTCTCGCTTAAGCGAATGAAGTGCTTCACCATTATCCGCCATATTTGGACCAGTGTCCACTGTAGGGCTAGGCATGGTACGAACCACCAAGTGACGCGTAGGTCGGACTATTGGGTCCATAATACATGTAAAAGCGAGACGCATTTTACTCGAGATACTCCGAGTGCTTGTCATATATGACGAGTAACTGCTCGGTAGACGTCTAGTTTGCCAGGTATCCCTAGGATACGGCTAGCTGCACGCATCACCAGTGCTCCCATTGCACTACCCTGTAGCCATTGTGCCTCTGTATCTCTCGAAGTCTGTCCCAACTAGTCATCTCACCGTCAATGCTCTTACAGCTGAACTACCCCCTCAGAGATAACCATGTCAGAGCTGCCCGAGTTATGCTTGATGGCGACGGTGCGTCTCCTCGTCATCTGTTGTAGGCCACCATGAGTGTCTGTGGTGAAAGTTCTTATCTCGCTGTCTAATTACAGCCTAACAACTAGTCTTATAGATGCATGTGCTTAAGATCTATAGGAGCCAGCGGGGCCGCGGATAGAGATCCGGTTCGGAAGATTGGTATCCCGAAGACCTGAGTCAGGGAGTTCTTGGCCCCGCGTATGCAGCTAGAAGACGGAAATGCCTACTTCCGGTCTCCAACGACAGCCACAGGCGTGCATCGGTTCAGCGATATCGCCAGGCTAGATAAAGGCCCATTGGTGCTGAGCATATTCCCATCACTGTACGTGTGGACCGCTCCCGCGGCAACCATTGGAGTTCCGATGTTGTTTCAAACAGAAGCGAAGGTAGGGTGTCGGGGCTTGAGCGGGGATGTAAGGTGAACCTGGAGGTGTTTTGTTTGTGGAGTTTGAGTGCGTGTAAGCTAGGTAGACCTTGTAGGATTGATGTGCTGGGACGGGAGTGAGAGGGGTTGAAGGGAGGGATTGCAACTACATGTCATAATGGTCGCGTGCTCTTCCGTGTTCGACAATGACCCAAGGTCTCTGATGACGATGGATTGGGAACTGCACATGCGACGTGGGATCACAGTCGAGGTCGGTAATGTTGTAAATGTGGTTTGCTGTGTGACGCCTCATGAAGAGTTCATCGCGTTCAGCTAGCAGGACTCCTAAGATGGACGCGACGAGCGGACAGTTGCGGATTGATGTTTTGACGTTCTAGACTGGGAAGCGAACTAGGAGGGCATCTGCAACTACTCTGCGGGCGTTGGCCATTCCGCTGCTGGTAGCTGACTCGGCAGTTCTGTATATCCTTCATGTAACCAGCATCTGTAACGCCGTGGCCTGCACTAGACCAGCATCGCAGACCATTACGCAAGCCATTGCTCTTACCGCCATCTCACCGCAGCATCATCAACGTCCTTCTTAATCGGGCAAGACGGGGAAGAAAGATTGCTGCCGCGACTCTAATTTTACGACGAGGGTTTCATACGAGGCGCCGGATTCCCGAATTGCCTTGGTCGGGGGACGCAAAATTAGACGCGAAGATCTCGTGCGTTTGACGAGACACGACAAGTTCCAGCCACAGTTCATCTTGAAAGCTGGGGGATGATGCGCATCCTAATAATAGGTGTTGGAACATAGACGCGTCTGAATGGGAATGCGTCACATGCCGCGTGCACAGCCTTGTATAATTCTGCTGTTGTCGAATTGAATTGGGCATACCTAGGGAGGCACAATTCGCACGATGGCTTCAATCCACCCAGGCATGCACGTTTATCCAGCAGATGCAAGTTGAGCACGTGCTCCATTGACCGATTCATGGGGATTGAGCATGGGGCTCTCGCTATGACGAAATGGATCTTGTCAAAGGTTGGAATCCCTGATACTGATATGCTTGGTCACGCCGACGAAAAAGGCCGGGTTGACGGCGATGAGGGCGCCAAGAGATGATGATACGCAACTGACCGACTCAACAAATGCGGCACGGGCTCTCTGAGACTCGTTCAGACTCAGAACTGGCCCAACTCGCCACCAAAGACCGGAGTTGCCAAGGAATGCTGCGTCTGCCAAGAGATAGCCACCGGCTTCACAGCCAATTGTGTCGCCACTGCTGAGCCCGCTCGTCGCGGTTTTTGGTGCTACCGGGACTTGGGTCTTGGCAAGACGACGCTTCGCCCGTCGAGATGGACTGTCAACACTGTGTAGCCGGGCGAGGACCGGGTGGTGACTGGCTGCAGGCGGGCTGGTCATGGGCTACACGCTGCTGGGCATTGGCCTCGCGCTCTGGCTCAACCGGAACAGTGCTTGCCAAGAGGATGCCAAGAGGATGCCAAGAGGATGATCCTGGCCGGTGGACGGCGAGATTGTCCACGTGCTTGGCAGGGCGGTTTGGCTTGTTGTCTGCTGTGACGCTCTCGCGAGACATCTAGGGACTCAAAAGCAAGCGAGACAACCGCTCAAGCCAGGGACCGCCGTACGCCGGCCAATTGACGCCGCAGCGGCTCATCGACGAGACGCCAGCCGCGCATCAAGGCAGAATTAAGGCCGTAAATAAAAATATTTTAGTCAAAACCCGGAGGAGGGGTTGGTGGAGGTCTGGCGAGTAGGTTGCATCGTATATGGGGCCCCGTTGCTTATTTGCGGTGGGGGCACCTGTAGCCGCACGGGGGAGATGGCCTCGAAGTGTTTGGACATGTGGAGGACGAGATGAGACTTTGGTGATGCGTCTCATGGGCCGATTATTGCCTCATCCGGTGACGATCCGGTTACGCCGCGATGTATCTCTAGGTCGCACCGCGTCGACGCTACCGCGGCGATACCACACGCCCCGAAAAATACCGCACGGCTTTAAGTCTGTAGTGCTACTGCTACCGCATCTAGCCGGCTTGTAACTCTCCGTTTGCGAGATCTCAGATGGCGGTTCTAAACATTATTCGCACCTCGGATGAACCAGCGAGAGCGCCGGTCTGTTCGGCGAGAGTTTGATCAGCGAGAGTCAATGCGATGCGAGATGAGCGCGCAGACTCGGATTCCCATTGGGTTATTGCGTTGACCTTTGTTCTCTCCTCATTTCGACGTTTCCGCGATCCATGACGCTCTCCGCATCCCATCTCTCGTCCCTTTGCACTGACCGACAGCTCTCTCCACACACCATCGCCCGTTCTCCACCCATGAATATCCTTGGGCCTTTTTTCTTCACGTCTTGGCAAGTGGGGTTTTCTCTCGTCTTTGGCCGGAGGCGAGGGGCGTTAGTTGGCGAAGAGGCTGCAAGCATCTCTGTTTGCAACGGCGGCTGCCGATCAACCTCGCAGTTCTTGGCCGTGGGACCGGCGATGATAAGAGAAGACGGCTGTCCCGCGATCCGGCGGCTTAGTTTCCCTTCACTTCTCTCTTCTCTCCAATAACTCTTCTGCAACCTGGACTACCCTTGTGTCCTTGCATCTTCGGCTCTCTTGCCCCCAACCCAGCCAACCGTAAACCAACGCCCCCGAAAGGCCACCCGTCTCTCACTTTGTCCTCTGCAACCGCTGTCTCACCGCAAGGGTGAATACACCGTCACCATGAGCCAGCAGCTGATCGAGGAGGCCCCTCATGTCTCGGGCCAGTCCAACACGCCCATGACGGCGCCGGCCCACGCTCTCACCTTTGACCAGGTCGCCGAGCAGCTCGAAGGCCACACCGTCGACGGCCTCACCACGGCCGAGGCCAAGTCTCGTCTCGAAACCGCCGGCCGCAACGAGTTCGGCGAGCAGGAGGGCGTCCAGCCCATCAAGATCCTCATCGGCCAGATTGCCAATGCCTTGACTCTAGTGAGATGTCCACCATTCCAGGCCCCTCCGAGGACCACGGCGGTTTGCGCCGTTGTCCTTCGAGGTGGACCTCGTTGAGAAAATTGTCTGATTTGCCGGTATGTAGGTGCTCATCCTCGCCATGGCTGCTTCCTTTGGTATCCAGTCCTGGATCGAGGGCGGCGTAGTGGCCGCAGTCATCGTCCTCAACATCGTCGTGGGCTTCTTCCAGGAGTTCCAAGCTGCCAAGACCATGGACTCGCTGCGTTCGCTGAGCTCCCCCACTGCTCACGCTGTCCGCGATGGTAACAACGAGGTCGTCGTAACCGCTGAGATTGTCCCCGGTGACCTGGTTGAGCTCAAGACTGGCGACACCATCCCCGCCGATATCCGCTTGATTGAAGCCGTCAACTTCGAGACCAACGAGGCTCTCCTCACCGGCGAGTCTCTCCCCGTCCGCAAGGAGACTGGGTCCATCTTCCCCGACGACACCGGCCCTGGCGACCGCCTCAACGTCTGCTACAGCTCGTCGACTGTCACCAAGGGCCGCGCTCGCGGCATCGTCTTTGCTACTGGCATCTACACCGAGATTGGCCAGATTGCTGTCGCGCTCCGCGGCAAGTCGTCTCGCCGCCGTGAACCTAAGCGTCGCGAGGATGGAACCGCCTCGACTGGGCGCTGGATGCAGGCGTGGACCTTGACCTTTTCCGATGCTGTCGGCCGTTTCCTCGGTGTCAACGTCGGTACTCCTCTGCAGCGCAAGCTGTCTAAGCTCGCCATTCTGCTTCTCGGAACTGCCATTGTCTGTGCCATCATCGTCCTGGGTGCCAACGAGTTCAACTCGAAGCGTGAGGTCATCATCTACGCGGTCGCCACCGGCCTGTCCATGATTCCCGCTTCGCTCATTGTCGTCCTCACCATCACCATGGCTGCTGGTACCAAGCGCATGGTCCAGCGAAACGTCATCGTCCGCAACCTCAAGAGTCTCGAGGCTCTCGGTGGTGTTACCAGTATGTCTCACCGAGTTATCGAGTTTGTTCCGTCACTAACCCTGCATAGACATTTGCTCTGACAAGACCGGTACTCTCACCCAGGGCACCATGATTGTCAAGAAGGCTTGGATCCCCGGCCGCGGCACATACTCTGTCGGCTCTACCAGCGAACCCTTCAACCCCACCGTTGGCGTTGTCGGCCTCCAGGAGGCTCAGCCCAAGGACATAAACTTCCAGGGCAGCGACGCCGAAGGCACCGAGATCAACGCTGAGCAGATCGTCGGCCAGGATGCCACTCTACAGGAATACCTCAACATTGCTTCCCTTGCCAACCTCGCCACCGTCCACCAGGTCGAAGGGAAATGGAACGGCCGCGGTGACCCTACCGAGATTGCTATCCAGGTCTTTGCCTCCCGATTCAACTGGAACCGCCTTCGTCTCGCAACCGGAGACCAGAAGCAGTGGCACGAGGTCGCCGAATTCCCCTTCGACTCTGACGTCAAGAAAATGTCTGTTATTTTCGAAAACGCCGAGTCCAAGAAGCAATGGGTCTTTACCAAGGGCGCCGTCGAGCGAGTCATTTCTTCCTGCCCCCAGTATGCCGTCGGCGATGAGATCAAGAAGCTCACTCCTGACGTCGAGCAAGACATCCTCCGCAACATGGAAGCCCTCGCCCGCCTTGGACTCCGCGTGCTCGCCCTAGCCAGCCGAACTGATATCCGCCACGTCATCGACAACGAAGCCGAGCTGGATCGAGGTTACTTTGAGAACGACCTGGTCTTCCGCGGTCTCGTCGGCCTCTACGATCCTCCTCGTCCCGAGTCTGCGCCCTCTGTCCGTCGTTGCCACGAAGCCGGTGTCAGCGTCCACATGCTCACTGGTGATCACCCCGAGACTGCCCGTGCTATTGCTATTGAAGTCGGTATCCTGCCTACCAAGATGTCCCAGATCCCTCACGACATCGCCAAGACAATTGTCATGGCTGCGTCCGACTTTGACAAGTTGAGCGATGACGAGATCGACCAACTCCCTCTTCTGCCTCTCGTCGTCGCCCGTTGCGCTCCGCAGACCAAGGTCCGCATGATCAACGCCCTCCACCGCCGCAAGTGTTTCGTTGCCATGACTGGCGACGGTGTCAACGACTCTCCCAGTCTGAAGCAATCTGATGTTGGTATCGCCATGGGTCTTGCTGGCTCCGATGTCGCCAAGGAAGCTTCTGATATTGTCTTGACTGACGACAACTTTGCTTCGATTCTCAACGCTGTCGAGGAGGGCCGACGCATGTTTGACAACATTCAGAAGTTCATCCTGCACGTCTTGGCTGAGAACATTGCTCAAGCCTTCACTCTACTTATCGGTCTTGCCTTCAAGGACAAGAGCGGTCTGTCCGTGTTCCCTCTGGCCCCCGTCCAGATTCTCTGGATCATTATGGTCACCTCCGGCATGCCTGATATGGGTCTCGGATTTGAGATTGCCGCTCCCGATATCATGCAGCGACCTCCTCAGAACGTATGTTTCTCCCAACCTAATCGCTTGAATCACAGCTAACAATCCACAGTTGAAGCAAGGTGTCTTTACTCCAGAGCTGCTCCTCGATATGGTTGTGTATGGTCTCTGGATGTCCGCCCTTTGCCTGGCCTCGTTCGTCCTCGTTCTGTACGGATTCGGTAACGGCAAGGACGACATTGGCGAGAACTGCAACAACGATTACAGCGACGAGTGCGAAGTCATCTTCCGTGCTCGTGCCACCACCTTTGCTTGCTTGACCTGGTTCGCCCTGTTCCTTGCCTGGGAAATGGTCAACATGCGCCGCTCTCTCTTCCGCATGCAGCCTAAGAGCAAGAAGTACTTTACTCAGTGGATGCACGATGTCTGGCGCAACCAGTTCCTCTTCTGGGCTATCGTGGCTGGCTTCGTCACTATGTTCCCGTTGATCTACATCCCCACCCTCAACACCGTCGTCTTCAAGCACGCCCCCATCTCTTGGGAGTGGGGTATTGTGTTTGTCGAGGCCGTTATTTTCTTCCTGGGTATCGAGACCTGGAAGTGGATGAAGCGCTTCTACTTCCGTCGCCAGGCTCGCAAGGCGACCGGTGGCGAGACGGATCTCGAGACGCGTGTCTTTGGACACTATTACACAATGTCCAGCAGCAGCCAGGACGAGGATGTCGGTGGAGAAAAGAGAGCTACCTAAAAGGTGGACTAAAAAAACGTCTGCTCCGGGTATCTCGGAAAGCAATGCGAAACGGGAGAGCAGTCCAATGATTGCGCTATACGTGAAGCAGTTTACGCAGAGAATGATTTCATAGTAAGGAAAACGAAGGAAAACGAAGGATGAACACTGACTTGCATGGGATGATGGAATGGGTCAGTCAGCCAGGTATCGTAGGTTATCAGGTAGGTGCTAGGTAGGTCGACCGTAGACTGAATAAAATGTATTTGGAGCTAGAAAATTGGAGCATTGTATAATTGTGCATGGATCGTCCTTGGTTTTTGGTTAGTGAGTTGTTTCTACAAAGGCATGACTTGTTCATGGCGATCTAGCCAGGTCAAGGGATGCTACGGGGAGGCGAAGTAGGGCGAAGTCAGCGGCAACGAATCATCCCTCTGAGTTCGCGATGAGCGCCAAGGTGGGATGGATTGTGCTTGTGTAACTGGAGGTTCAGATTTGGCAAATTCCATTATAGGCGAGGTGGCGCAGGATAAGAAGGAGACGAAGATGTGCCATGACAATTGCTGATTGACCTACAAGCACAATGCTCCAGAGAATAGAGCTCCGTCTTTAGGCATGAATGGACGAGGCTAAAGACGGGCCGAATTTGTGAACACACTCATCACAGACAAGACACAAGCAGAGACAAGTGGCGTTGCTAGCAAGACAATCACAGCCCAAACACGCGCTACGTCAGCCCGTGGATGAAAGATGCAGGGGAAATCACAACTTATGCGTAGATAGATGCTTAAATTTAGCGCTGGTGCTCCTAATAGCACTGGTGTGACTCGCCGTGAATGAGGCTGTCGCTGAGGAGGCGGGAGAATATAGGACCACCCGATACATGTTGGACGAGCGTGTCGCCGGTGGTGCAACGCGGCCTCAAGAGATGTGATAAGTGAGGGGTTTTCCCCTTCTTTCTCTTCATTTGCGTCCACACGTATTGGACTCTTGGCTCATTGATGAAGCGACGATGCGGTCTTGGCACACTTGGCAAGCTTGGCGTGTTGTTGTTGATGTCGTTGTGCGCGGGCTGTGAAACAGAGGGCAAGACGACAAGCTCCTGTGAGAGTTGCTACACGTCAATTACCATTACATGCTACGCGCCAAGTCGTCGCGTCTCCATCGGAATCTCCAAGGTGAGCACCCGGGCGGGCCAAGATCTACGATTCTTCCCCAAACGCCATCGCCATCTGTAACCAGCCCGTGTCGCGAGTTTATCTGGCATCCCGCGGGCACGGGCGTTCCCCACGTTCTTATAGACCCCCCTCGGCTTCGAGATCTTACTGCTGGCGCCACGTCCCCGCGACAGCCGCGGCGGGTGGCATGTATTGAGGCTGGATGAGGAGGAGTCAAAGTCCGAATTGTGAGTGCTGGGAGTCTTGTTCTACGTAATAAGTACATGATTACACAGAAGTAGGGTGCGGATAAGCAATGATAAAGGGATATCGACCAGGACCCCTGGCTCCCACAGCGAACGGACGGCGTTTCTGGGAATGCGGAGAAGACGAACCTGTGCGATAGACTCCAAACACCGTATGTCGAGACTCATCACAGTGGCTGATGGCATCGTCCAGAAGGCTGGCCGCGCAATCAAGCGGCCATGTCTCACTGTGCTCTGGCGCGCCAAGGAGTGTGATTGTAAGTGCACTTGGCAGCGTGTAAGCCGCCGATCGTCGCCAGTTACGATCAAGGCCTCATTTACCGCCCGAACACAAGACAGCTCGCGCCTCACTCGAGTCAGGCCTCCTCAGAGCTTCTCGGCAGATCCAGAGCTGGTCTCTTGGCAGCGTCACTCAAGCGCAATAGGCAATTTTAAATCATTGCAGCATGATTGTTCGGCCCATGACCCCTTTTTTCTCCCACCGTGGAACCATGCATCATGGCGTTTCCGTGTCTGTTGCTCTATCACTCTCCTTACCGTGATCTTCATCCGCTAGACAACCCCGTCTATCTGTGCACTATGCCAAGGCTCGGTCTGTCACCACCGACCCACGGTCTCTCACTACTCGTGCATCATCTCCTATTCTCCGTGTCTATCGCTTTTCCGTAGTCCCGTTTCGTCGCCTCGGCTCCATCTCCATCCTTCCTGAGACCACCTCGCCCGGCCTCTTATATGGCCTTCGCAACTAGTTCTTTAACCAGACTGCTCCCACACGAAAACTAGTGTTGCAGTGGGATTCTCTTGGCTCACCTACCTCCTCTGTCCTCATCGCACTCCGCAGTGAAGGGCTTCATCTTTCTACCGCTCCCTCGTTTCCTTCCTCCCTCTCACTCTCTCGTCTCCCTCCCTCCACCTCTACCAACCTCTCTTCGTCGTGCGCTGGGCGTCGACACTGCTCCTAGTCAAGATGCCTGTTCTCAGTCTCAGCGAGCTCAACATTGTTTTGAGTGTTTTGGGTTCGTCTATCTCAGCCGTCAAACTTGCGCAAAGACTAACCAGCGTAGGTGCTTTCACTGTCCTATATGGAATCATCTCTGTAAAGCTCAAGCAGGCATGGTATCTTGGCGAAGCTCGTGAGTCCTACTCCATCCCTTGGCATCCTGCATCCTGCATCCTCGATCTCTGGCTGACTCTTGACAACCTACTCACAGTCCCTGCCGTCGCTCTGGGTATTGCCCTCGGACCCATAGCCGCCAAATTTATTGATAGTGAGAAATGGGGTTCTGCAGAGGAGGGGCAGACCAATGCCATCACCCTGGTTCGTCTCCGTTGTGCCTGCGATATGAAGCCGGCTCCATGCTGGATTCGCATGCTGACTTTGATGCATAGGGTGTTGCTCGTGTCATGATTGGCGTCCAACTGGTTATTGCCGGTTACCAACTCCCGGCCAAGTACAACTGGACCCGATGGAAGGAAATGGCGTTGTGCCTGCTGCCCATCATGACGCTGATGTGGCTCTTCACCACCGCCTGCATCATGGCCTCGGTTTCCAACTTGACGTTGCTCGCCGGCCTCGTCATTGGATCTTGCGTCACTTGCACTGACCCCATCCTCTCCCAGGCCATCGCCAAGGGACCCTTTGCTGACAAGTATGTTGCTCGCCCTCTGCGCGAGATCATTTCGTCTGAGGCCGGTGCCAATGACGGTTTTGGCTTCCCGTTCTTGATGCTTGCCGTCTATCTCATCCGCCATGCCGACATTCCCAGCGCTGCAGCCGCTGCTGAGGCTGTACACCACAACCTGGTCCGATCAGAAGAGGTCGGGCGTCTAGGTGGTGGCGTCTATGAGGCCCTCAAGAACTGGCTCCTCGAGACATGGCTCTACATTGTGCTGCTGTCTGTTGTGTACGGAGCCGTCGTCGGCTACGGAGCCTGCAAAGCCATCCGCTTCGCACTTAGGAAGTATGTCTGCCAGACTCAAGTCATGTCAAGGATATCTTCTAACGTATTCACAGGAAGTGGATCGACAACGAGTCCTACGTTTTGTTCCCCGCCGCCCTGGGCCTCTTCCTCGTCGGTACCTGTGGCGCCATTGGCACTGACGATCTTTTGGCCTGCTTCGTCGCTGGCAATGCTCTAAACTGGGACGGCGAATACCTCCGCGAGACGGAGGAGCGACACGACGAAGTCAACTCGTGTATCGATGTGCTGCTCAATTTTGGCGGCTTTATGTACATCGGGTCCATCATGCCATGGTCCCAGTTTCACGACCCCGAGGGAACCGGCTTGACTATAGGCCGCCTCTTCCTCTTGGGCTTCCTAGTCATCGTGTTCCGTCGCATTCCCGCCATTCTGATGACGTACAAGCTGATGCCGTCCGTTTGCACAAACTACAAGGAGGCTCTCTTCATGGGCTATTTCGGTCCTATCGGTGCCGGCGCCGTCTTTTATGTCGAGCACGCCCGCCACCAGTTCCCCGAACTCGGTGAGGGTGACGAAGAGGAGACCAACTTGGTAGCCCTCATGGGTCCCATCGTCTATTTCCTTGTTCTCTTCTCTATTGTCGTCCACGGACTCTCCATCCCCGCACTGAGCATCATCTATTCATACATGAATGTCAAGCCCATCCAAGAAGACGGCGTCGAGATTCGACGTGCGTCACTGCAGGCCCCGACACCTCACAACGCTGCTCAGACTGGCGACAAGACATTTATCGTTTACAATCGCTTTAGCCAACCGGTGATGCAATCATTTGACTTGCCCACCGACGAGCATATGGCTGCGAGTGGCCCCAAATCCAACGAATCGCGGTTTTCGCAGGAGTCAGACAAGCTGGACATAGAGAAGAGAGAGAAGAGACGAACTGTCCGGTATATGGTATAGAGCGCTATATGTAGCATCACGCGATCCACTCTTTAATTGATAAAGCTGCCCCTGGGCCTGGTGCTTAGGAAGGATAAATAGCATAGATTGAACACGGACACAATCGCTACTACTATATATTAAAAGAAACCAAAAAACGTTACATCAGTCGTTACCATTCTTCAACCACGTCTGTAATCATGTGGAGCGCGTTTCTCAGAATACACACCTATCGCAGAATTGACGCTACGCAACACTAATATATAAACGTATGACTTTGGTTCATGTTGCACTCCTCCAGGCCACTTGAAATGGTCAGTGCATTCGCAGTGGAAGTCATTATGGTCTCTGGTCCTCTTTGTTATAGAGAAACAAAATTGAGGTTCTCTTTGGCTTTAGATTGATGAATTTAAGTACAGGGTAGGCTCCTTGTTAGCTTTGATTGTGGATTTCATGTGTTGTTTTTTAGTTTAAGTTAGTGAAAGTAATTGCGCACTGATGACGGACCATTATAATCTTAAGAGTCCCCTTCCGTGATACGAGAAGCTACCACATCATCTACCTATAGAGTTATCTCTCAAACGGATCGAAGAGTAGGTTTATCCTTTCAGAATGAACACAGCCGGTCCCCAAGTCGTCACATTTATACGCAGAGTCAACACTTCACTCAGTGGCGGAGTGTTTAAACGTCTGGAAAAATCTCTAAGAGGTGCCGGGCTCGAAACCCGGAGAGAGAAAACTTTGGGGTATTGTGTGGCGGGTTTCGTATGAGGCATGTGGACTGTGCTGGAGGATTTTGATAGGAGGAAGCAAACGGGGTGTGTTATCTGCATACAGATTCGATCCTTTCGAGTTTATCCTATCTAAACCCTCCGTCACAGTCCACACTTTTGACACCAAATTCCGCCACACAACATCCTAAATTTTTGTCTCCATATAACAGGCCTGGTAGGTTAACCATCTGAATCGTGTCGACGCAAGTACCAATATGCACCGAAACCAGTAGGACTAATAGCTATTCTAGGAAATATTGAATACCAACACCTATTTGCTTGAGTCAACACTTCATTTCAACCCAGAACTACTAATATTGTCAGAAATATGGTGGTCGAGACACACCTATTGTGTTATCCCAATAGTATTGTGAATTTATATGGCTAGCAAGATATAAGCTTACAGCTAGCTATGCAAACAATGGGACTATAAGCAAGCCAATGAGAGTATATTGGGGCCTCAGCTATTTACGTGTTTAGCTTGTCTTGAGATTCTGGCCAGCTGTTTAATTACTAGCGCAGATATCAACTCTCTTACTTTGTACTAACTTTGAAGTTTTTGACCTTCTAGAGACATCACAATCTCAGCGGCTCTGACGAGACTGCAGGTGGCTGTGGTTGTTTGAGTTCAAGCTATGTTTCCCCGCTTTCGGTGCGTCTTTTGGCACCCTTCCTTGCCGAAGCTCTATGATTCCCTAAAGCGGAACTTCTCGCGAATCTTGAGGCTGGTTTGAATGCCGTCACAGGTGCAGGATGGGATCATTGCAACCAGCATCCGCGTATGACTCCAACCGTAACAAGCTTGTGTTTAAGCTTCAAACTCCTGTCACCTCTACCTCGATGCAAATGTCTGATAATTCTTGGCTGGACACTCGCCATCAGTTGTGGCGACATGTTGCAGGCGGATGTGGCGATGCCGACGGTACGGGGAAGAATACGGGGAAATGCCCACTGCACCTGACAGTCCAATCGCTTCAGTTTCATCGTTGACCTATGAGGGCTCTTTATTTTCGGTCAATTAACCATAACAACCACCCAATCGCATTTTAGCTACCCATGCTGCATGTTTCACCAGGCTCGGCAGTCCCCGATTTAGGGCTAGGAAATAATGGCGTCACACACACGGTGATGGCCAAGACTGTACGATATTTTCCGGTAGTTTGTTCTGCTGCATTGGCTCCCGAAGGTCTAAATCGCACGGATGTTCAATAAATATGACGTTGGTGGGCGAAGTGAAGATTGCCTTTATGGCGGTGAAATTGGCTCATTTGGGGACCTCCAACCACCACAACCACCGCATCTACAACCACAGCCTCTTTGTCGCGAGAATCTCACCCCATGTTTTGGAAACGGTCACTTTAGTCTCTTGAGCAAGGCTACAACTGGATCGGAAACACTAAATCGACACGGCCATTCCCAACCCCAACGGCCTCCGTGGCGTCCTTGGCAGACGCATTCGGCCGATCTCGACCTAGTCGCGCCGTCTTTTCCGTCTTGCCCGTGTCAGATTCAAGCACAGCCTCAAATCTCGGGGTAATAATTGACAGGGCGTTTGTTCTCGCACGGATCTCTTCTGCGCACCGGCTGCGGCACGTTTACCGGCCTGCAACACAAACGCCTCAAAGGGGAAACATTTGACCCCTGAGAAGTCTGACCTCGGCCGGAACCTCCAAAGTTCCGGCCATTCCAAACTTGTTCTCGCCTCCACGGATTCAGGTGTTTTAAGATGCGATTGGTCCGTCAGAATATTTTCTGCACCTTGCGAAACAACATTCACAACCACTGCGCCCGAGAGTGCCATTGCAACCCGTAGGCAACACGCTCGCGGCCGCTGGAGAGCATTTTGTTTATTCCATCAGGTTGCTTTGGATTCTTTTCAACGGCTTTTGAAATGCTTCATTCTGGTTTCAAGTTGCCAGTTGCCGCCTTGGCCATGGCTTGGAGGCCGTGAGGCTGGGGAAGGCAATGTTTGCGGCAACGAAAAGAGATATATAATGGGGCTTGCTTCTTGACCTTATGAGCTTATTCCGATCATCACAAGCTTCACTTCACTTCCATTAGCCACTCAAACCCTCTTCTCTCTATTCTATTAATTCGTCCCTGGTTGGACTTTATTTCCTCTGCAAGACAGACTTCATTCTACAACCATACTTTACACATCATCCCCCAACTTCAACTAATTCCACCTATACCCACCTTCCAAGGACTAAATCACATCAAAATGGCTTCTTTCAAGACTGTTCTCTCCTTCACTCTCCTGCTGGCTGGCCAGCTCACTGCCGGCCACAGTGTCATTACCGACGCTGTTGGTGACTCTGGCGGTTCTGGCATGGCTCTCGGTGTTGACACCACCACCCCTCGTGACGGAACTAACCGTCGCCCCTTCCAGCAAGATGCCACTCGCTTCCAGGGAGATGCTGAGGACACTGTTGGCGAGACCCTCGGCGGCGGTGACAACGATGTCGAGGCAGGTACTTCGGCAATCATGGCCGAGACCGGCGACTCTCTCCCGCAGGTCACCCCCGGCGGTGAAGTCACCATGACTCTGCACCAGGTCAACAGCGACGGTGCAGGACCATACACTTGCATGATCAACGACGACGGAACCGCCCAGAGCTGGACCGCAATTCAGGTCACCCAGAACGTCGCGGGCAACGAGCGCGGCCGCAACCGTGACGGCGAGACCCAGGACTTCCCGCTGACGGCCGCCATCCCGGCTGACCAGACATGCACCGGCACTGTTGCTGGCCAGGACAATGTTTGCCTCGTCCGTTGCCAGAACCCAGCTCGTGCAGGTCCCTTTGGCGGTGTCGTCCCCGTTCAGATGGTTGCCGCTGGAGGTGCCGCCGGTAATGGCACTGAGGCGGCTGCTGGCAACGGTACTGCTGTGGATGCTGGCAACAACAACGCCGTGGACGCTGGCAACAACAATGCTGTAGACGCCGGTAACAACAACGCTGTGGATGCTGGCAACAATGCCGCGAACGGCGGCAACAATGCTGTGGACGCCGGTAACAACAACGCTGTGGATGCTGGCAACAACAACGCTGTGGATGCTGGCAACAACAATGCCGCGAACGGTGGCAACAACAACGCCGTGGATGCTGGCAACAACAACGCTGTGGACGCTGGCAACAACAATGCCGTAAACGGTGGAAACAATGCTGTCAACGCTGGCAACAATGCGGCCAACAATGCTGGTAACAACGACGACGAGGAAGACGAGGAAGACGACTCGGCTGCCGACAGGATTCGACGACGTGCTGTCGCATTCTTCGCTTAAGTGAGAGGGGAAGGCCAAAGACGAGGTGGACGGGCAGATGAGAAAAGGTCGCTTGGGTTGTTGACGATGAGCGATGGCTAAATTGGTTGAGAGAAGACGGACATGTTATGAGAAGGTAGTTTCATGGGCAATGGCTTGCAATGTGTACGCAGACTGCAAGTCGAATTAATTCGAGTCTTTAGTCTCTTTCCTATGCAGTTCAAGATAGAAGCGTTACCTAGCAATACAGAGGAACATGGCAGCTATTTCACACCGAGAGTCCATTTAACACACCGACACAGCAGCGACGGCTATAACGGCCTCGCATATTAACATTCCGGCAAATCATCCATGAGCTATTTCTGCTTATCGGCCAGAGATTCCGCTTGTAGCTTCGGAAGGTTCCGATACGGAGAACTAGCTAGCACCAAAGCAGTATAAATATGCGCAGCGTGATGATAACGAAGGTAGAGAGACAGTAGAGACGATAGCAACGCAGGGTATTCCAGGGAAGCAAACAACTTAAAAGAAACCCTTGCGCATCTCCTCTCTTCACCTATTTTCCCTCTATTTTTCCCGTTCCGCCCCCAACCGCCAGGAAACCGGTGCTGGAAACCGGAACATAGGAGCGTTGGACAAGATTGGCGACGCGAGAACAGGGGCCAGCCACCAATAGAAAATTGATCCCACGTCGTTCCAGGGCCTGGGATTGAATTCACCCCCGCAGTAGATCTACGATAAGACGCTCTGTGATTCCGCTTTCCGCTTTCCGCGCTGACGTTGCTCATTTTCTCACGGCCGGGAGAAGAGCAGCTTCACGATATCATCACTTTGATCAATACCGCCAATTGTCGATTATCATGACGGCCGTCACCATGGTTGATCCACCTCCTGCCACCTCCTCAGATCCTATTTCGTCATTGCCTGCGTGCAACGAGCCGGTCTTTCACAATATCCCCTCTGCCGAGCACGCTCCATTACGCTCCATCCGCTCACGCCAGCAGACCAACCCGGACAACGTAATTGCGCACCTCCAACGCGCAGTCAGTGCTCGGGACGGCCATGAGATTGCGCTGCTATCTGTCGGAGAAGCGGCGCGCCTGTTCGCCGCCGTTCTAGGGCCGCTTGGGAAAGCAGCATTGCGTCAATCACGTAGCGGGTCGATATTTGCAACAAAATTCCGGACACCTACGCGGCGATTTGGCGCCATCGCAAGTGGGACTTCAACGCGCCTGTATGCGTTGCTGGCGATTCTCGAGGAATGGCAGCTGATGATTCGAATGTGGGGTCTTTTTGATATGTGGTTGTCGGCAAAGGAAGTCATCCAGGAGAAGTTGATGGGCAAGAACCGCACGCTTGCAGATGTGCTGGACACCTCAATTGCCACTCTTCAAACTGTATCGATGACTACATTCCACATATGCGAGGCAGTGACATGCCTGTCTCAAGCAAAAGTCCTATCTTGGTCGCCCGAGCATCAAGGCAAGTTCATGGGCTGGGCGGCTCGATTCTGGGCTACATTCACCTTTATCGAGGTCGCTCGACATCTTTTCGAGTGGTCACGGAAAGAACCGAGTGATGAGGACTACGTGGAGTGGAGGGACCAGTGGAAATCGGAATTCTTCCGCAACCTGGCGTGGGCGCCATACACAATTCATTGGAGTATGCCCGACGGCTTCCTACCCGACTTCCTCCTCGGTGTATTTGGACTATACCCGTCTCTCAGCATCTGGAGAGATATATGGCAAGCTACTGCATGAGATTGACAGGATGGTGATGTTGGGTGCATCGAGTGTTGTATATACCAAGTGGCGGCGATGCAGAGGATAACAGTCTCGGGAAAGATATCTGGAACAGGCTGGATGAAGAGACTTTGTTTGGGTGGAACCGCATCCATATTGTAAATAGAGATACCAAATATAGCTGGCTGCAGAGAGCGATTCTCCACCAACCTTGCATGGCCATAAAGGAAGCTGCACGTTGCCTCGCTAAATCGACAGGATCTGCACAGCAGCTACCGCAGGATGCCCTCACTCTTCCTTGTAAACATCGTACTTGTACTGGCTACCGGTATGATCGTCACGAAGACCTTTCTGTCCCTTGCCATAGATCTTCTCGCGCGCCGTGAGCGGCTCCTCGGGCGACTCAGGGTAAAGACCCCGGCGCCGCAACTCAGGTATCAAGAGATCGACCACCTCCTCAAACGTCCCCGGCGTTGTGACGTAGCCAAGGTTGAACCCATCAATATCAGATTCCCGAATCCACTCTTCCAACTCGTCGGCTATAGTCTGCGGGCTGCCAACACCCACAGGCCCGAGACCTCCGATGGATGCGCGCTCGGCGACAACGCGTGGGGTCCACTTCGGAATCTCCTTGCTCGTAGTCGTGAACGAGTCCAGGATGCTGCGCACTTTATGTGCTTCAAGCGAGTCCGCTGCTGTAATCTCCTGGTCAAGAGGAATCTTGGAAATATCGATCCCGGTCCAGCCGCTGAACAAGACAAGGCCCCCGACGGTCGAGGCGTACTTTTTCAGCTCCTCGTACTTGGCCTGCGCTTCTTCGTCGGTCCGGCCGATGATGGGCGTATACGTGGCAAAGAACTTGATCGACCGTGGGTCACGTCCGACCGAGGCTGCCAACTTGCGAATGTTGTCTACCTTGGGGCGAAGAACGGCTGGGGAGTGACCAGAGATGAAAATTGCCTCGGCGTGCGAAGCGGCAAATGTAGATCCGGCTGCTGACGTTCCCGCCTGGAAAAGAAAAGGCGTCCGTTGAGGCGATGGATCGACAATATGCCTCGTGCTCAGGTTGAAGTATTTGCCCTTGTGGTTGATGGTTCTGATTTTGTCGGGGTCGGCATAGCTATCGTTTGCAGGATCCGGCGAGATGGCATCGTCAGCCCATGATCCTTCCCATAGCCTAGATTGTCAGTTTGCATCAATTTAAGAACACGCATGGACTTACTTGTACAATACGCGGAGGTATTCGTCGGCCTGGAGATACCGTTCATCATGCTCAATGGGAGTATCCAAGCCGATGGCCTTGAATGCAGCCTTTTTCCAAGACGTCACAATGTTCCAACCGATTCGACCTCTCGTGAAGTGATCCAAGGACGAAAACCGCTTAGCTAACAAGAATGGGGGCTCAAACGAGGTTGATGCAGTAATGCCGAATGCCAGATTCTTGGTTACTGCAGCCATTGCACTGATGGGCTAAGACGTGTCAGTTTGAATTACCCAAGAGAGAATGCATTCACTCACAATGGTAGGGTCCGTCATTGGCCACTGGGCCGCCCTTCTAATGCAGTTATCCAAACTCCCCTCGTACGTGTCGTAACCGCCGTAAGTATCTGCTAGGAACAAGGCGTTGATGCCACCCCGTTCGAGCAACTTTGCTAGTTCAATCCAATATGTCAAATCTCGTTTAGTCGCAGACTTGTCCACCGGGTTCTTCAAGCTGTTAGTTCAGAGCGCGGAAAAGATGTCGCGTTTACACATACCTTCCACTGACCCGGGGATAAATGTCCGACAGTCGACATGTCGAATGCATTGAGGAAGATTTGCTTCTTCCCGTTTCCTAGGCGATCGCTTTCATTCTGCTGTGAAGCAGAGTTGTTGTTTTCGGCCATTCTGTGGCCGAATTTCGATCCTCTGTTCTTCAGCGATACGTAACACACGTTTCTTCCGGTGCGATTTGATTCACGATCACGTTAAACTCATCACTCATCACAGAGAACAGCACTGTTATGATCACGAATCCTCATCTTTATATAATAACTCATGTCCAGCGACATCGGAAACCCCGCAATATTTGGTGTTCTGACAAATGCGATTGGTAAAATGGTACATGTATGGCGTGCTAGAACATCACTGCGATAACATTGATCTGCTGCGCGGAGTGCGATGACGTGATGGTCAATTCTGCTGCGGGGACTGGGTAGAGAACCAATGAATATTAGTCGAGGGCCAGGCCAAGAATTGTCCCTCTTCGTAGCAGAAAGCCAATAGGTAGGCCATGATACCATTGAGGAGACTCGGAGCACGTCATAGGTCGTATCGATGTGGGATAATCCTTCATTCTTGGGATACAGGGGACTTGCAGTTTAAAATACAATTCCATGTAGAGCTATGGGTGGTGGGTTAGAATGAATAGTGCCACGGTGATGTACAATGCACGGAACGCAGTTTGGATGCCAAGCCTGTTCGTGTTTACGATAGGTGTCGCGGGCAAGTAATTATGCCATGGCTGCTCTGATCATAGAAAGCAGAGGAGATATGATGGGACACGCTACATTTGTTCGTGGAAAGTTGAGTCTATTTCGACATCACTAGATAGACCTTTTGCATTATCGTCAAAGTCTCCCGGCATATTTTTCGGAGACAGGAGATGGTTCATGATAAGGACTTACAACAAGTATCTCTTGGCGGTCCGTCACACTTCGACTTGCCATTTGCAGCGCATCATCTCGGTCCATTAAAGATAACAAACGAGTATGCATGGATACAGCACTGAGCGTTATCGCGCGACTCGTAGTTTTTATATCCAGGCAGTGGTAACTATACATGAGCATCCCAGGACCAGCTTGACTCATTGAGTATATCTGCAGAAAACGGATAGAATGCTCCGAACATGGCACAAGCGCGTAGGCACGTACGCGGCGAGGTGGACTGTAAGCCATACGTACTCTCTTCATTGGATGGAGACCAGGTGGGCCGCTTCTATATATGCCGCTGGGTGGGAACATCCACCCAATAGCTCACTCAATAGTTCTCGACGCTTGACGCTAAGACACAGCTCACAACCAATTTAGAACTTATCGTCCAGGCTAGTGAACCTGTGCATGCATTGAAACCCTCTTCTCGGCAAGTCCAATCCCAATTAGTTATTGCCGACGCAGCTGAATGGGGCGGCCTCCCCCATACGAGAGCACAGCTCGTCGAGGCGCCGCCACATCGAGATAGTAGTAAGATCGGGCAACCGTTGAAGCTATCTTGGCGGCGAATCTAGTCGTGTGTGGTCAATGCCGGTGGAGTTGAATGGGTCGCATCCACTACCGGAGTCGCCGTCCGCCTGAATGCGTCGCGTTCAGGATACGAAGCACAGCTCGTCGGATCGCCGCCACATGGGGATAGTGGCTACCTCCTACAAGATGGCTCCGCATGAAAACAGGTTGCGGTGAAGAGTTGTGAGTCTGGAGGAGAAATATAAATATCTGGCTTGTCAATCTTCCACTTCATCTTCATCTTGCTCTATACTCCACAAGCAACCACCTGAGTCCTCACGATGGCTGCCCTCTCTTTGACCTCGACATTACTGTCCCACTCCGAGTACCAGTTGAGCTCAGCTTCATCACTAGCAGTTAGTAGTATTCCAATCACCGAGGAAATAATCTAACCATAAACAGAAGAATGACTCTAGTCGACAGCCCACACTCGGTACGGTGCCGTATCCGATCACTTACAAGATGTTAGGACTTGGCATCAATGTAAGAAACTCACTTACTAAATCTTGCAATGTACGAGACTAACGTTACTCTAGGTGCAAGTACCGAACTTGACTTCAAATCCTCTGCTCGGATCCAGAGGTTCAGCTCCTCCATACGTTAGCCACATCGACGCCCACATGTCGTGGAAAGCAAAGGTGCAGCCGTGGAAGGGAGGAGAAAAGCTCCGACGTTCATGTGTGGCGGACTTGCAATCAATCGAGCAGGGCTTCCCTGGGATCGACTGTGCAGCTACCATCAATGCAATGGCGGCCTATTTAGTCTACGGATGCGAGCTGGACGATATTCTTGAAACGATGGACATGGATACAGCGGAGTTGAGTGTGAAACACTGTGTGTCTATTCTGGAAGGCAATCCTATCAGTCAAGGTTAGTTGGCGTCGCTCATCTCAAGGACATCTACTAACATGTTGAGAAGCAAATTCCCTTGGCCAGGCCTTCGACAGACTCGAAGAGATAACTATACTGTACTCTCAGCATATTATAAACCTCCTTGGGCCCGAGGTCGCAGCGGTGGTTTTGCGCGACGTCCAAGTGATCATAATCGACCAGCTCCCCGAGATTCGATACAACCGTTCCGACGACAAGCTTGAAAGCTTTTTCTCCTACCTCAAGCTTCGAGAAGGAGTCATTGGAATGTTCCCGCTGTTCACAGTTCTTGAGCATTATTGCCACGCCAACGACGCGAGTGGCGATGCACTCGAAGACTTGACCCTGTTGAAGACTCAAATAGTTCATTTGACTGTTGTTCAAAACGACCTTGGCGGACTAGAGAAGGATTTCCACACACCAACTCGAAACAATATGGTGTATGTCTTAGCCGAACTCAAGGGCAAAAGCATCAACGGCAAGAGTGACCTCGCCAGCTCGCTAGATACTCTCCGGGAAGCAGAGACGCAACACAATGCCTTGGTGTCTGGAGCTATCGACACATGGTCCCGAATACAGCGCAGCCCGTACACGGAGGCACAAAAGCGGTTTGCCAACATGGTTCTGACGCTGGCGTTTACACATCTGGAGTGGGTACTGGCAACGCAGCGCTACAATGTGGATAAGTCTGTCGAGAAGATAGGCGCGTTCTGTTAAGGTCTGGATTGGGCATGGTTGGTACGGAGTAATTAGAGAGAATAACGGTAGATCTCGATCGACAAATAAACTTCCTGTTATATCCGGGGGGCCGACTCTAACGCGATCTGAAACTAGGCCGTGAAAATCCAAAATCCCCTGCATATAGCGCATCGCCTGAGCGAGGAGTGAGGCCACCACGTAAGTACCCGTTGGATTGGCAATACGCTTGTGATGCTTGATCACATGTCAAGATCCATGACTGAAAAGCCTCACGAGATGTCCTTGGAAGAAATGGGGAGATTGTTGGAAGACATTCGCTCTCGAGAATGAGGAACTCAGCCCGATTCCCCGCAGGTAGGGCCAGCCCCAGATGGGTCGTGCTCCCGTTCGCTGCACTGTGACACATTGATTACGCAGTGACTGAACGCAAGGTCCAATACGAGCCCACTCCCGTCAGGGGGCGGCGAGAAGCAGCACGACCAGCGCGACTTGGCGCGGATCGGGCGGGTCATAGGGTGATTCTACAAACGTGGCGGCGACAAGAAGGCTAGTGCATCGGGTAATCACATCACAGGCCTGTGGCGACTAACTGGACGACCAACGACTGATTGCAACAGCCAAATCAAGGAACTGCCGAGGAGTGAAGGCCCGGCTGGGCGACATTCAAAGTGGGCGACTGCAGCCTTTAAACGCCCCTGGCCAGAGTGGAGATTGTGACACAGAACGGAGAGCTCTGGACACCTGTCAATGTCTCACGCGTTAATATCTCACGGTGTGAATATCTCGTGGGTGTAAATATCTCACTGGTGTGAATGTCTCAGCCTGCTCTAGGGTTTACTGGTGCTCCACGGCCCGGTACATCCATACCAGTAATTACTCCGTAGAAACCAGCCCTTCCGGTTTGAGCCAAGACGTGTGATAAATTCCAAGATGCGACGCGCTCACATGCAATAGCCATCAGATCAGTGCACTCCGAGGAGCCGATGAAAGCCTCCGGGCGCAATAGCTGTTGGTTCAGCGGCTGGGATATCCCTTGCCTCAGCCCCATTGGCAACGGGCCACACAATTGGCTGCTATGATTAAAACTGGAGAGCACACAAGGGAGACGAAATTTATCATGTAGGGGAGCAAAAGAAAGCACAGGAAGCGAGTCTGACTTTAATTAGAGAAATGCTCCTTCGGGCAGCCACAGCGAGCAGCTAGTGCAGTCTGGACACCCTCAACAATCACAGCCGGGCCTCATCAGCCCGATAAGGCCGTCAGCATGTACGCGGAAGCCTGGAATATCCCGGGAATGGGCTGAATATCCCAGGGATGGGCTTATAATACGGGGGCTGACGGGGGCTGACATTGGCCAGCATTGGCTGATGGGCGCACAAGGGTCGTCTCGGCTGCATACGTTGTCAGCAGCAGGGTGGATGCTAGGACATGGGATCCGTTGAATGAGGAGGATCAGGATTGTTGATTGGGAAAGATGCATGTTCAGCAGGACTTTGGTACGCGCATTGATAAGCTTACATTCCAAAGTAGCGGGTGTTTCACGGCTTGGTGTCTGGGCGCCCTTCAAAGTAACAAGTTATACTTTTGACGGAATGCGCAGGGGGTTATTTATACATTAGTGTAAGGGACTAGTGACTTGGCTTGCAATATATTATTGGTGAAAAACAATGTACATCTACTATGTACTGCCTCAATCAACGTTGCTTTTCCTATTGACAACTTCCCCATGAACGAATTGAGCAACCTTAACATGGATGACCCCCGTACGTAGTGCGTAGCACTGTCTCGGAATCGCTTTTTCATTATGTATGAAAGCAAATAGGCAACTAAAAGAGCAATTGAATTGATCCTTGCCCGGACCCATCCTCCCTCTATCTGCTACACTGCAACCGCGGGAGGGTCAAGCGAATGGATAGACGCATCTGTCTCATAACCAGGCGACAGGCATCTAACAGAGGTATGCGACCCACCCCCCCCTTCCACCCCTCTGCCACACTGTCTTGGTGACTTGGTACATAGCAATGTGCCGAAAAGGCTGGACGAATCTCAGCACTCTGGTTACATTGGGTGCAGGGGCGTCGCCTTGGTCGTGGTGGAGATGCTGGGGCTGCCGGAAGGGAGACCGACCGCCAAGCCATTGCGCCCCTGAGCGGCGTTCGGATGCGTCCCAAGGCTTCAGGGTTCAAGGGTTGCTGAAGCACTGAAGGGCGGGCGTGGAGGAGTTCAGCCAAGCAATTCGGATCGACTCCAGAGACAGTCTCTGGCCTTAATACCCAGTGCAGCCGCCAGTTGCTGACGCACGTCTTTCCTTCCCTTTCCTTTCCCTCTCTTCTCGTTCTTTGGCATTCGCTCTCTGTATTCGAGGTCCATCTTTTTGGTCTTTTGATCTACTTCCTTACGCTCCTTCTTGGTCATTCGTGATCCCGCCCTTCTTCGGCCGGAAAACCAGGGCCATGGCCGTCAGGATGTCTCCCCCGAGCCGGGCCTTCTCCCCACGCCACCTTGTCATTGGCGGCTCCTTCGCCGTCATCTTTCTTATTATCTGGATGTCAAATCGAATAGATCTCGTATGCCTATTCTGCCTTGTTCCGATTCCGTCCACTGACCAAGCTGCGTAGGAGTCATTCTCGGACTCGTATCCCATGCCGTTCCGCAGCAAGCCTACGAGGACATCACGACTCCACTACCTTATACCGGCGTCGAACCCCACACTCCCGTTCTGCGCCTCGGTCGTCTCGGCCCTCGTCACCCGTTATTCCATCCCGACCATGATCGGCTACAAAGGTACTGGCGAATTCGACGCGCAGCAGGCCCACATCGCCAAGTTGCGTGTGCTTCAGCGATATTTGCACGGACCGGCCGGTGAGCACGCAGACGACCTGGTCCTGGTCATGGATGGCTATGACGTCTTGGCCCAACTGCCTGCGGATGTCATGATTGAGCGGTACTTTGATCTCATGGCCCGGGCCGACGAGCGTCTCGCAGATCGCTATGGTATCACCGTCGAGGAAGCTCACAAGCGTGATCTCCGCCAAACGATCCTCTGGGGCGCCGACAAGGGCTGTTTTCCTCCGCTTCCAGACGCAGCACACTGTTGGGCCGTCCCTCATTCTCACCTCGCCTCAAACGCGTGGGGATCCAAGTCGGGCACCGGAACCAGTGTTCACTTCACCGACCCCATCTACCTGAACTCCGGAACCGTCATTGGACCGCTCGGCGACCTGCGAGACCTCATCGACGCCGTCTTGGTCGACATCGAAGAGTTGTGGAAGCCCGACTTCAAATACCGTAACTCGGACCAATACTGGGTCGGCGAGATCTACGCCCGCCAGGAAGTCGAGCGGACCAAGAACATTACCGGCGGCGACGTCCCCGGCCTCTACGGAAACAGGATGCTCCCCGCAACGACGAATGGATCATTGGCCCGTACCGAGTATCACGTCACCGTTGATGCTGAATCCGCCTTTGCCCAGACGCAGTGTTGGAACGACCAGTGGATGCGCAAGCTCAAGTATGACAACCCCGACAACACCGTCACCGTCAAGGAAGATGTTTTCAACGCCAACGCCGGCTTTCTTGAATACCGAGTACAGCTGTCGACGACCATCTTCAACTCCTTCAAGAGAATTTACGAATCGCTCGTCGACGGTCGACCCGCGGAAACAGCCGAACAATGGACTCGCACGCTGGCACTCGGCACCAACCTCGGCACTAGGGAAATCTTCGCCTTCTATCACAACACATGCTCCAAGCAGCACTTTGTCGACAAGTTCAAGACGTATTGGTTCTGGCCCATGGCCAAGCCCCTGCTCAGGGCCGCCATGAGGGCGACCATGGCGGACGAACCGATCTCAGCTGCCCCTATCGATGGGCGTATGTGGTATGCCCAAAACGCCTTCCCCGAGGACCCCGCCTTCCAAGAAGAATTTGGAGGAGTGTTTACGGATTATCAAGACGAAATTGAGAGGTTCGTTCCATTCAGCAAGCTTTGCGGGGAACACTTTCAGACCTTGTTCGAGCCCACGCCGCCGAATCTAGAAGAAGAGGAGAGGAAGAAGGAAGAAGAAAGAAAGAAGGAGGAGGAGAGAAAGAAGGAGGAGGAGCGCAAGAAGCAAGAAGAAGAGAAGAAGAAGCAAGAAGAAGCAAATCTGCAAGCCGGAGAGACACCAAAGGAAGAAGATAAGCCAACCGAGGAAGAGAAGCCAAAGGAGGAGGAGAAGCCAAAGGAAGAGGAGAAGCCAGCGGAGGAGAAGCCAGTGGAGGAGAAAGCAAAGGAAGAAGAGCCGCCAAAGGAGCAAGAACCGCCCGAGGCAAAGGAAGACCCAGGCAGGTAAATTACTCGTTTATACATCACTTTTTTTATGTTCGATTACTGGGTAATGGTCACGGACGGGCAATGAGCGAACCGCCATCGGCGCGGTCTGGATATAGAACTTGGAGGCTTTCCAACAATATGTACACTATTTGAGGAAGCAGAAATGCCACATTTTTTCACATGCCAAGTCACATTCCATCTCGGATTCTAGATTGACGCCCTTCGGGAAACCGCGTCGCGTCACGTCACGCTCTACCACGGTGCAATTTCACACCCAGTGTGGCACAAGATCGAATTCTTCCGCAAAATGCTCCGAGATAGCAAGTTCAATACGCTCGTTTCCCAACACCCGTAAGGAGAGGTATACACGTATACCTGCATATGCACCTTGTCTTGTTTGGAACAGTGGAGCGACCGTTTCCACTCCAGCTTGTCCCTAGCGCCAGGGGCATTTCGATCTCCACTCACCCTGTTCGTGGCGGTTGAGCACATGAAGCATGAAACAATCTTCAATCGAACTTGAGACCAAGTTGATACGCGTGTCCGATCGTTTCAATAGGAATGTGTACGTGCATTCCTACCCGCACCCTCTTGTCCTTCTATAAGTAGCTTCTCTAATTGGCCCACTCCAAACGCGTATTGTTTGTACCCTGGTTTGGACTTGCATTTAGACCCTGAAGCCCCATAAATATTCCAAGAGGGGCAAAGGAGTTCGTCAAGATGCGCGGATGGAAATAGTACAGCCTAGCAAACGGGGCACTAGCAACCGGGGCGCCCGGCTGTCGTAGACGCGCAACACCTGGGGACTGGGAGGAGGAATTACGAATACACTCTTCAGGCGATGAAACAGAAGCCGAGGTGGTGACGACAACCAGCGAAAGTGGTTGGCTTGTGAGCAAGGTGGCAAGGTCAGGGTGTATGACGCAATAGTGATCATCTAAAATACTACGTCACCCCATGCACATTGGAGCGGCGATGGGGTGCATGGGGTAGCCTCAGCCGAAGGCTGTGTGTCCGCGGGCCGGGAAGCTATTACTAAATTACTACTGTATTATCTACGTACTGATCTATTGGCATAGCCATTCTTAGTATTATATGATATACGGATTCCGTATAATTACCTGTTATTTCCTAAGCTCCTGATCCCTTATCTTTATCTTTATGCTATCTGGGGGAGACCCGTAGACTAGGTAATTACAATTAAATAGTGCATCTAATATTAGACCCTTAAGTGTTTTTATACGAGAGATAGCTATATAGCTTAAACTAGTCTGAAAGTCCCGGCAGGATAGATTTATAACTATTATATCTTTAGTAATACTTTGTGATTTGTATATAGTAATTGCATAGTATATAATTAGGGGAAACTGGGTGTAAGTATAGAAAGTGGCTCTAATAAGAAAGTCCCTCTCTACTGGGAGAATTAGTATAATCTTCCTGCTATTAGTAGTAATTAGGAATACCAGTCTGCTATATTTATTAAATTCTATTATAATAATACAGGGAGGGTCTTAGATGGGGTTGGCTCTAGGTACCCAGCCGATATTATAAACTATACTGCGAGTGCTATTATAGAGGCCAACTAGCTGCTAAAGGTTAGACGTCAGTATCAGACGGAAGCTAATATATATTGGGATCTGCTTTATAAGGTTGCCTGTCTTATTATTAAGCGCAGCAGCTATGCCGGGGCTGACATTCTTAGCTATAACCTGGATAACTAGCCGGCTAAGGCAGTCGAGGTAATAGTAGTTATATTTATTTACCCTATCTTTAGTAGCGTATACTTATAAGATATTAATAAACCTTGCGACCTCTTAATTATCTAGTTTTACCTATATGCAGCTGGAAAGGAGCTTCTAGGATTCTACAGATAGTTAAAGTAGCTGCAATTCCCCGAGAGCTAGGTGGAATACCTTCTAATTATTATTATACTGCTACTAGATAACTTTTAAGAAGACTGATTTATCAAATTACCTATATATATTTCTGCCCTTAATTTCTACTTCCTAAACCTCTTTATTATAATAAAGCGGCTTCTGCAGTATAGGGGGAAGCTAAAAGAAGTTACTAACTAATAGGATATTTAGGCTGCTAAAAAACTCTTTATTCTTATTTAAGAATACCTCTCGGAGACGGTTATTAATCTAAGATAGCTGATACAGTCCCAGTATACTCTTCTCATTAATAATTAGATATTTAATATCTTTAAGCTTCTTCTGGAGCTGGGTCTTATTAATAGCTGAGAGAGGCTTGAAGTTCTTATTAATTGGGAGGTGTAACAGGAAGTATAAGGTAGTACTTGATATCTGGTTTCCCGCGACGCCCGTAGGCGTAGCACGCCAGATAGGTATCCCTCTCCCGCTTATTGCAGCTTGAAGGTGCGCGGAGAGCAGGTTAATGAGGTATGACTTGCCAGTGCCGCCTCTACTATTTATATAGAGTAATAACTGGAAGGGATTCCGGGTTAGGAAGTAGCCTATTATTATATTGTATACTAGGTGCTGCTCTGGATTTAGGGAATCGCGAGCTTCTAAGGGCTGATAGTCTATGTTGAGATTCCAGGGGTTTTCCGCTTTATATTACTTCTAGTAGTTGCTATTAAGAATGCTATTATTAGTATACCGCCTAATATAAGGGGTCTAATTGTAATTAATATTAATATCTTAGTAGCTGAGGATATTAATATCCTCTTCCTCTAGCGGGCAGTTAGGTAGTATACGGGCGAGTTTATACTAATCCTCCTCTATAATGGGCTTCTTATAGGCCTTAAGCTTAAACTTATTATCCTCTGCTATTAATTTATCTATATCTGGCTCTTTATAATAATTATTAGTATAGGTATTATAGAGCTGTCTGCAGCATATATATCTGGCTGTAAAAGAATCAAACTGCTAGCTACTTATAACAAGTAATTTTTCTAGAAAGTAATATAGATAAACTATTATTAATTTAATATAATAGAAGTTGTTAAACTGGGAAGAGGCTTCTATAGATTTGTATTAAGGGAAGTAAGATAGGACCCTCTTCTTTGCGTAAGTAGTAAGTCTCCTCTATATATTGAGATTATATAACTGCAGGTATTTAAGATATATTATATCCTTATACTGGTTCTTTCTCTCTAGATATTTCCTATAGCTGCTAATAGCCTTGTTAATATCTCTATCTATATAATATAAATACGCCTGTTACTCTAACGGACGGCAGTCTACAGTAATAACTATACGGGTGCCTTCTTATAGCGGAATATTAAGTAGCAGATAGGAAATCTCCTGCACCGAGTAATCTCTCTTAGCAATCAGCTTATTTATAAGGCGAGAGGAGAAGGATAACAGGAGCTGAATATACGATATATAAGGCAAGATCTGGTCTGCAAGCTGGGAAAAAGACTCAGTCTTCTTCTCAGCTTTACTATAATACTTCGCAGTATATATAATAACTGCCTGTAAGCTGGTGCAAGGAGATATGTCGATATTGGCTAGCCAGCCTAGAATAATTGCAGGGTTGAAGTTATTTACGAGGCTGTTATTCCAGGCTGCCTTAAAGATATAGTACAACCAGCCTTCCTTCCTGATTACTGCAGCCAGCTCCCGTAAGGTACGAGGGAAGTTAAAATAATACTCCCTCTCTGGATTGGCAATATTGGCCGCCTCGATGTCTGTAGCAGCGCCCTCTATATCCCTCGCGATATTACTGGTTCTCTTCCTTATATATAAGCAGTACGTAGTATTGCACTTATAGTGCTGGTAACAGTTAATAATTTGCAAGAGCTGTAGGAATATTATCTCTATACTTAGGGGATCTACGCTCAGCGGATTACCCTTACCCTAAGGTATAATCCTACTCAGCTTGGGGTTAATAGCAGTAATATAGAATCCCTACGTATATATAAAAATATCACAAACAGCTTTATTCTCTATATCGGCTCTGGGGTAATTTTCTATCCAGTACAGGCTGTAGTTATATAGACTCCTACACTCTTGCTATTTATAATAATTCCAGTAATCTGTAATACTGAACTTCTTACTTAGTATAATATCCCGAAAGAGGCAGTATTAGCAGTAGAAGTGGAAAGTAGTAATATGAGGGTTCTGCTGTAATAGGCGGTGCAATAGAGCTATCCTCTTTAGCTTGGTAGTGGCTAGCCAGTTATTATACTGGGGTATATACTAGTAGAGACTCCGCTAGTGTAAATCTGCCGGGCTAAATATGATAAATATACCAGAACAACCAAGGTTATAGGTATAGGCCTTAAGGTTATGCCTCTTTTTATTCTAGAATAGATATATACTGCAAATAGATACTATATATCTTATAATCGAGTTAATTAGTACCTGCACCTCGGGGTCCTTGCTGTATTCGAGCGCCTGAATAAGTTGCTCTTATATTAGCAGCTGCTATCTTCTATTATATTACTTTACGAAGAATCTGGACTGTAAATATGCTTATAACTATATTAGCGTATTAAAGGTGACGAAGCGGAAGGTCGGGTAGCATGCAAAACGCCCGTCGTGCTAGCATATTGCATGCTCGATGTAATTCTTATAATTAATAGAGCGCAATCGGGGTTTAATAAAGTTGGCTCTACTATTAGGAAAGAGGCAGGGAAATACTAAGGAGAGTAGGGTATGAGAGCGATTAAACTTATTAATAGGTATGTATCGTATATTCGGGAGCTATAGCTTGTATTATGCCTGTGCCTGGAAGCTTGTAGAAAGCCCTGAATTAGCGCCTGATTCTCTGGAGAGAATAGACTGCAGAGTATCGAGCTTTGTATTCTTGGCTAATAGGTCCGGTATTGCAGCCTCGTCCTCCAGGTCAGGCTCTGCCTCCTGATCTTCCTTGGGTGAGTCGGGTCTAATATCGGCAGCCTCCATCTGACTCTAGGGGATAGTATCCAGGATATTACTATCTTAGGGCAATTAATTTAGCTGCTCTTTATTAATAGCAATATATTAATAGCCAGGATAATAGCAGCAGAGGTAGTCTAGCTATATAGCAACTGGTTAGCAGCATATGTGGAACTGGCAGGTAAATTGCCGGCTAAGATTTGCATGGGATAACATATTTGCAGGATATAGTAATATGGTATTTAACTCCTGCGGCAAAAGCGGGAGCTGGTTGTATATTAAGCTAACCTCCCGGAGAAAGTAAATTATATACTCTTGATATTTATACTGCTGCCCTCGTATAAGTATAATATTTACGTAGACGTGAATACGAGCAATTAAAGACTCTTCAGTAGGCATAAGCTGGAATAACCGGGCCGGTATAGGGCTAAAGTCGAGCTGATTATCTGCAGAGAAGAAATATAGCTTGTCGGGCTGGTACTTTTTATCCCTTTAATAATAATATATATAAATACTATTGCAATCGATCTTTATCTGAAACCAACTCTCTTGGTATTAACTGTAAAATTGTATTTAGTTATTATCCAGCTCTATCTAGAACTTGCAGAGGATAGCCTTATCGCGACCAGTTAAGGCACAAGCTTCCAGATCTCTATTCTATACTGGGTCTTATGCGTGGAATACTGCCGACTTATCAGGTAGAATCCTCACCGGACTCCGAATATATTATAATAGCCTTAATAATTGAGTTTGCCTTCAAGATCATCTCGGCCGCCCTCCTGTACCAGGAGCCGGACTATGGCGACCAGTCCTCGGCCGTGCAGAAGGCGGCTGCGAGCGACGACGAATAGGGCTTTTATCTACGGAGTCGTTACTGTTGCTCTCGTCTTCGCCCCCTGGGTCGGAGTCACACTCTACCCCTATTTGCTCCAGGTACCTGCGTGGCCGAACGGGCGAAAGTAATAGGTTGAAATAGTCCTCGGCGTTAATATCGGACTCCGAGAACTGGCCCCAGTTATCTCCTTTCTTGATTATCCTATCCCCACCTGGAAGCCTACTTAGCCGCAGTCGATCTTAGCTGGTATCTACATTCTGTGGTTAGCCCGAAGTACTGCGACTATTAAGTAAGAATATCTGCCCCAGGCCCCTCCGAACCTTTAAATATGCCGAGTTGAGATATTAAGGGAGTTAGTGATACAGTCTCCCCTGTATGGCGTTATGAACGATAGCCGCGCTAGATAGCAGCCCGCTTGGCCCTTGCGCCGGCTATAGAGGAATCGTCCTGTGAGTCTCTCCCGCACTTGAGGAATCTAGGAGCCAAGTCAGGGTGACCTATATTAAGCGTGCTGCTTTGGATAGTAGATGGATCAGAATGTGAGGCGGTTAGTAGTACTGTTAGCTATACAGGAGGTGAGGGAGCTATTATATGGAAGAGCTGCAAGCTTTGTTGGGTTGGTGGAATTAGCATCCCTAATACTATATACGGCTGGCTAATCGACGCCCCGCATAATGTCTTTGCTATATGATATTGCCGTAGCCTCTCTGGCGATATAGGCTGGGTTCCGAACCTGTTATTAGGAGGTAATAGGCTAGTATCTTCTTCAGTTCTCTTTAGAGCGGGACTCCTAGTTAAGGAAGGACTGACAGCGAGGTTCCTTAACATCAGGATTATGCCTCTGGACCTGGAGTACTTTAATTAGTTAGTATTAAATATCTTATAGAGTGGGAGATAGACTGATATAAGAACTATACTGATTGCAATAGTCCTGGCAGTTCTTGGTGTGCCCTACCGATTTCCTTTTACCAATAAAGTTACCTGCTAGTTTCTCCTTGCTACAGCGGATATAGACGATAGAAATCATATCATCTTAAAGCCCTTAAGGAGTAGACCTAAGATGTATTACTTAATGGAGCAAGATATCAAGAGGCGTTATACGGAACGAAATGGGTATTTGAATCCCGAAATTCCAGGTAATTACTATTAAGGGGCCTAAAGCTGCCCCCTAGTAAACAAACCAGGGGTCCTGGCAGCTATTAAATAGCAACCCACCTTTCGAAGGCTGTTATCCAGTTGCGGTACGTTTTGCGACTAACTATACAAAATTTAGACCAATCAGAGCCCGGGAAACTTATTAATCCCTGTCTGCACCAAACCCTCATTATTGGGAAAACTTATGGATTAATATAGAGTCAGCCTTCGGCTGAATTAGCTATGAGATCGACAGCCAATCGTGCAAGTATGGCAGATAACTAGTAAATTAGCCGTCGTACGCATACTTATAGGATATACCTAAAGTTCTTGTTCTGGATATCCGTCTCATCTACTTGGAGCAGTCCCTCGTCATTATCAAGATCCACATGGCGGACATCCTCAGGGTTGATCTTGACACCCTGCTCCTTGTCTCGACGTCCGTTCTCCCATGACAAGTACAGCCGGAAGACGATTACCAAAACGATGGTGATGGCAAAGCAGACCAGGATGGTGGAGTAGGCGGTCTGTAAGATCAGCGTCTCCTCTCGGGCTACAGCAGTGGGTAACGATCAACTTACATGATAGTTTGGCGCCTCGCTGGCGATAAAAAATTGCGGTCCGCTTAGGTTTCCCGCACAGTAGCCCAAGAAGATCATTGCCATGACCGTAGACTTCTTAGTGAAGCCCGCGATATTGCTAGATGCCAAGGAGAGCATCAGCGGGAAAGCAGGAGAAACAGCCATGACAAGCCAGAAGCCTGCCAGGCGAGAGAGTTTCTCAGCCTCGGGAAGCAGCTTAATCATGAGAATTCCAGCGATAGCCATGAGGAAAATGAACACGAGCGCAATGAGGCGAGACTTTCGAATGTTGGACGTGAAAACGGCAGCCAGGAAGACGGTGAGGAGCTGGAAGCCTGAAGCCGGAAGACCCATGAGAATTGTCTCATACTCGTCATAACCGAAACCTTTGATGACAAGCGTGTTGAACTTGTAAGAGTCAGTATGTATACTACACAGGAGAGAATATTCATACACTAGTTGTTCCTCCGTTCGGAACGCAAATGACAAACGAGAAGAAGAAGAACCACCACGCCTTGGGATCTTTGAGAGCCTCGATAAACTGATCGCGGTCCCATTTCTTGGTCTGTGTGGTTTTCTGGTACTTCTGAGGGCGGAGTGCCACCAGCTCGCGTTCGGCAGTGGTCAGGAACTTCGCGGTGAGAGGAGAGTCGGGGAGATAGAACCAAGCGACGACGGACCAGGCCACGGTGATGAGGCCAAAGAGGAGGAACAGAAACTAACAGGGTCAGTCAAAGATTCAATGAGATCTCGGGGGGGTTACTAACCTTCCACTGAGACAAGGCGCCATCATAGTGCAAGAGACCATATGCAATCATAGAACCGATGATGCTAGCCGACGCATTTCCTGCGAACCAGAACGAGTGGCGCGAGACGTGTTCCCTCGGAGTATACCACATGCCTGTAATTAGAGAGAAGCCGGGACTGATGCCGCTTTCAAAGACACCCAGAAGTGTTCGCAGGACCATAAGACTCGCGTAGTTGGACGCAACAGCGTGCAGAGTAAGGACGATGCCCCAGAGGAAACTGCATCATGTTAGTATTAGAAACATGGATGTATAATGGAAGACTTCTGACATGAGCACGCTAAGGTATTTCCCGAGAGGGAATTTGACGAAGCCGAGCGAGATAGGATAAGATGCGACAAGGTAGCCGATGTAGAAGACGCTGGATGTCCAACTATACTGCTGGCCGACCAGATTCTATGGCAAGGTCAATGGCGATTCCAGTACGCGTCAACATACGCAAGATTTCATACCAGTTCTTCCCGCAGTCCCAAGATGGCGCTGTACGCGAGACTCGTCTCTGCTGCGGGTCAGTATTTATGAAATGCAGGTGTGGGGACATATCCACATACTATCCAGATACTGAAGGCCATAACTGACAATGAGAATGGGCATGAGGCTAGTATGCATCATTAGCACAACCAATTTCACATAGATATCATCGTTGGGCATTTACTGAAGGTCGATTTTGCGGATCAAGTGCTTCTCGTCTTCGGGGCCCAGGACCTCCATGCTGCCGAGCTCCATAGCGGCAACGTCGCTATTCTGAATGTCGGACTTGGTGTCAGCACCGTCGCGGCTCTCAACCTTTTGCTCCATGGTGACGACGAGCGGATGATCGAACTGAAGAGTCTTCGGAGAGGGCGGCAAGGACAGATGTCTGCTTGGCTGGGCGTCTCAATTGGAAACACAGGCGGTCGGACCAGCGAGGCTTAATATACCACGGCGATACAGGTGCGACCCGATGCTGCAACGGCGCGTCCACCAATGGCAACGTGGAGGAAGGTTGAGAACTACGTCGTCTCGTCCGTCGGGAGACGTATCGTCACGGCGGGAGTTCGGATCACTCGTTGACACCTGCTTCGCGTCTTCTCACTAGATAAAGTTGACGCGACTGATTGGCCAGATTAATCGACGAGAATGGTGGATCCTCGCGGGGAATCCTTGCGGGGAAGGGATTAGCTGGTGGTTCTCTGTCAAAGCGTAGACGATGGACGGGGTTGACGAGTCGTAGTGGAAAGTCAAAGAGAGCTACAGGTGAATGCGTGATAAGGGGGAGTGATATGACTCTTGGATGGCGTCTAGATCTATTGCCGGGCGCAGACTGAAGCCTGGATACGGAACGGAATTGCGGATAGCGGATGGTGGAATACCTTGGATTGGGATATTCTTTGAATGGATGCGTCTTAATGTCATGCATGAAATTCCGGAGCACATTTTCTGTGATGGAAATTTCAGCTTTATTCACAATGTGCGGAGTTGTCAAATGTACAAATATCATACTGCCATAAACATTGCGTACGTACATCATAATTCTAATTCTCGTGATATCTATTCATCGTGCATCATGTTTCCTGGGGGTTGTCCACACACCCTAGACGCCTGCACTGGAACAACCTTCAATAATCTGCCGCAATGTCTGCATTGAGATGTAGGATATAGCCTTGGCATCTTGTACCAAGTGAAGAGCGTGTTTCATGCTCGGGTCTGAGATGGTCCTCGAAATCCATTCCAGGTGCACCGGGTCATGCGTTTCGATGCCAGCTATCAACAGCGACCACTGAAACCGCTCCAGAAGCTGCACCGGCCCCGTGGCCATGGTGTAGTATGCCGCTGCGACGAGCTCCCTTAAAGCCCACTGTATCTCGGACGGAACTGGGCGCTCGCCGAAGTGCGAGTTGCGACTGCGGTAGAAGTATATCTGCAGCGCATGGAAGAAGGTGACGGTTACCAGCGCCATGAGAAATGGCGAAGACCCTTGGCGTTCGGAATCGGCAACGAGCTGTGAAATAAACGCTTGTTCCTACATTTGTTAGTAAACGCAGACCGAGTGAATAACGACGCACCTCTTGTATTCGGTCGAGGCTCCTCCTGATCTTCACCCTTGCCGCCAGGGTTTGGTCTTCGGGAGCCTGGCTGTAGCAGTTAATGTCGTGGTGAATGGCGATCAAGTCGAAATAAACACTCAAAACAGCCGAGTCTGGAATCTTTGGCACCTGCGATAAGCCCAATGTCGTGGGGATCTCGTCCGTCCCGGGAAATGTAGTGCGTGACAACCGCCAAATGCGGTGCCGCTTTTCGTGGTTCTGGCTCACGTAGCTGGCGAACGCACCGCCGCAGCCAAAGAAATCGCAGAACCCATCTCGGTCGTATAGATAGGTGAGAATCCTGGCGATGAGTACTTGGTCTGACGTTGGAGAGTGTGGAGACGCGGATACGCTGGCGTTGGCGCAGAGTTCATCTAGGTTGTAGCTTTTTACGTAGGCCAGGACCGAATCGCTCAGTTCTCGCAACTTCTGCACGTTGAGCGGACTGCGACGCATCCAGAACATGTACATGTACAAGAACGACAGCATCATGGCGACATGGTCGGGCTGCGAGAGCGGATCCAGCGCCTGCAGAAAGAGCTTCGAGCCGCGCTGGAAGTGCGTCCAAGACTCCTGCGGCGTCTCGAGGCCGGCGCCCTGGTGGATGGCGAGCTCGCTGTGGGAAACGGCGAGGAGAAAGTGCAGAGCCATGCAGTTCTCGAGCGCGCGGTTGAGGAAGAGAGCGTGTGCGGACACGGCGGGAGTGCGCGTCGACTTCAACGGCGCAAAGACGACGCGGTGGAACGACACGGCCTGCATGTCGCTGGTGCCGTTGGACGGGGCGTACTCTGCTCCGATGGCGTTGGCAAAGAAGAGGGCGGTTGTTGCCGTGGGGTAGTTGGCCGAGTTGAAGGGATTGAAGGGATTTGACATGGGGAACTGGAGAGTGTTGTAGATGTGTTGCTGGCGGTTGGTGTCAATGGCCCAATCGTCTGAGTTTGCTAGATTCGGAGTGAGGCCGGTGGATGAGTCCATCAGCATCATGGACGTGATGGCTTCACTTAGACCAAAGTGAGGTGAGACCAGGGCCCCCCCAATGTCCATGGCCGCCATCACGCCAGACTCATCTAGGGGTTGGTTTATGTCAAAGAACTCGGGCTCCAAGCTGTGATTAAGCTGCATCGACGCAGGAATATCTGCGCAACTGGTCAACGGCACCGCAGCATCGCCCGTCTCCTGCGGCATTTCGTCCCCCGCTGGCTTCGGCAGAATGACCTCTGGCGTCCAGCCATCTCGATCCTTGATAGGGCCCTGTCCACGGCGCCTCAGCGCAAGCGAAGGCTGCTGCGGAGCCCATTCGCACCGGAGCTTCAGGCGCACGCAGCGGCCGCATTCCGGATGCAGCTCGTCACACTTGACGCGCTTCTTGATGCAGGTGCGACAGCCTAGAGGAGCCCATCTTCATCAATCGGGAGCCGGCGTCCGAGGCTGTACAAGGGGGTCTTACCGGTTTTCGACCGCTTCCCGCGCTCGACACGACGACGCCGCGAGACGGAAGGATCCATTTGCAGTGTACAGTGTGGGACGGACTGGCGAGTCAAGAATGGATCGTGGGGATGAAGGGGATAAATGGTTCCACTCTTATCACCGCGCTAGAAGAGCCGAAGCTCGTCGATTAATCTGGCGAATCAGAGGCCGGTTCCTGAAGTCGACGTTGGCTTCAGCTGGAGAGTGACGGTCTCGCTGACCAAATTGCTGGTGCCCCGAAGATCCGATTATCCGTGTGATCCATTTCTGCTCTGCTTGATAAGAGAATTCTCGTCCGGTTGTACTTGGGCACTGTGGTGATGGGAAGTTGCATGTCAGACAACAGTGGCGTCTAACACCATGGGCAACTCCATCTCTTACACCACGTCCGAATGCGAAGCCGTCCTACAAGGCAATTCCGGAGCAATCAAAGGTCTCCAATTCGATGCCAAGTCTCGCAGATTCGCAGGTGTTCCTTATGCCAAGCCGCCCGTTGGTGATTTGAGATGGCGCAGACCCCAGCCATTCTCCGACTCTCACAGCTATTCCTCGCCTGATGGCACTCCCTACGATGCCACTGGATTTGGCCCGGTATGTCCTCAGGCCAATTACTCGAAAACAGTCAGTGAACACCTCCCAATTCACACCTACGACGAAGACTGTCTCCGTCTGAACATCTGGACACCGGTTCCCGACCCCAAGATCCCTCACCGGAAATGGCCAGTCATCATTTGGTTCCATGGCGGATGGTTCCAGGTAGGCGACCCTAGCCAGGAAGAAAGCATGGATCCTACAGAGCTCATCTCCACTGGAAATTTGCAAGCCATCTTCATCGCCGTCGGCTACCGACTCAATGTCTTTGGCTTTCTGGCCGGCCGCGCACTCTGCGAAGAATCCAACGGGACGGCAGTCGGCAATTATGGCCTCTGGGATCAACATCTCGCCATGGATTGGATATACCAAAACATTGAATCCTTCGGCGGTGACCGTGATAATATTGTGCTGGCAGGGCGCAGTGCAGGCGCCTACTCGGTGCTCGCCCAGACACTGTACGATTTCCGCACCGAGAAACCAACCAACCGATTCCGCCGTTTAATCATGTATTCGAATGCGATTCCTACTCAGCCCAAGACGACAGAGGATTGCGAACCTCAATTCGAAGAGCTCTGCAATTATTTTGAGGTACCGTCGACCTTGGACGGAGTCGAGAAGCTGCGGATGCTGCGAGAGATCAGCGCGAAAGACCTCTGCTCAGGCATCATGAATCTCAAGAACCATACTTTCCGCCCCGTGACAGATGGTCTGTTCATTCATTCTGGGATTTTTGACTACTATCGCGACGGCTCGTTCGCGACCGAGTTTAAGAAGCGCAGACTGCGACTCTACATTGGCGAGGTACTCGATGAAAACACCCTGTACGCTGTTACGAATGCCCCAGATGCCAATCTTCCATCGCTGCAGCTGCAAATATCCAACTATTATCCACCCGCAACGACCACGCGCCTTCTGCAACACTATGGATTGCCTAATTCTGACGACAAGAAGGACTGGGAGAAGTTGTTTGGCCAGATTGTTGCCGATGGTCAAGTGAGGGCTCCGTCACGCTATCTGGTCAACAACCTGCTGGAAAATGGGGTTGAGATCAATCATGTCTGGCGCTACCTTATCGCATATCGCCTGTCTTTTATCACGAACCAGATTGCTCCGGCCTCATTCGGCGTGAGCCATGCCATGGACCGACCTATCTGGAAGTAGGTTTCTCCCTTTCTTTCCAATTACTATGTCTTGCTGTTTTGAGTGTACATTATACTGACGTCGTTTAGCTACTCAATCACTCACGGCCCCACCCCAGAGGAGCGCCAACTAATGGACAACTGGATTCGTGACCTACGGGCATTTGTGCACAACGAGGAGGACTATATATATGGCACGACCGAGCCGGCTGAGTACAAGGTCATGACTCCAGAGGGGAATATCGAGGTTAAAAACGATCCTCGATGGGGAGAACTCTTGCAGGTGATGAGCATATTTTCAGGCCACCGCAAGGGTTCCAGCTTGTAATAAGTAATATACAGTATATAGACGGGGACATAAAACTTACCTTAATAACAACAACAGACCAACTACTTCCAAAAGTATCTTCTTCTTGGCTGGGAATAAGTCAATGTAGCAGTGCAATTCGATAAAATGAATTTGCATTCTAGAGCACTCTTACTCCTTTCCCACCTTGAAAAAGCTTCTGGCGCCAAGGAAATTTTAATATGTATAGTGCGCAATGAGCTGGGAGTTAGAGAAGTGCTAACAAGGTGAACAACAGCCGGGGACGAGCTTTTAATCTTACAGATTTGACAACGGCCAATTCTCACTGTCCCCAATAAATATTGCTATTCTGCTATTGAGTCGATATAGCTCCTTGCCACTCGTTCCCTTTGTAGTAAGGCTCTTTCAATCTCCCTAAAGTACGCGCTTATTAGGCTATTTCGTGCTTCTGTGAGAGTTGCGGCATAGGACGCGTGATAAGCAATTGATTGATCACCTGCCTTTTATGGAAGTCTTTTCGGAAACGATTTTCTCCGCTCCGTTCACGAGTCTTATCACTGCAGCATCCATTTTTCATGAAAGTGTGATCCTCTTCCCCTCTTTAGCTACTTGAACACCTCAGCTCACACGAGAAGTAACAATGGCCGCACAGAACACGCCATATCACGGCAATTGCCACTGCGGCCGTTATCGCTTCGAGCTTAACGTTCCAGAGATCAAGGAGACAATTGCATGTACATGTAGCCTTTGTACAAAGAAAGGTTACCTCTGGCTTATACCCCTGTCTGACGCCTTCAAAGTGATCAGGGACGACGGCCAGCTTACTGAATACCGATCTAGTGCAGCGCAGGATAAGGTAGTGACTGAGTCTCACAGTTGCTTCATTGTAGAATGCTAATACCCATAATTTAGTTCTGTAATTACTGCGGCACCGGCGTGGTTGGCGAACATTTCGTTGGACCGTTGCGCGACCAGTTCGCCGTCAACGTACGAGCTATTCAGGAGATCAACCCATTCCAACTAGAGTAAGAAGCCCACCCGTTCCGTATATGCTCCATCGCAATGTATATACCGAACTAATCATTGCAAAGATCGGCGATCAATATAGTCGAAACAGATGATAACGAAAAGGCCTGGTCTATCTCGTCACCATCAGAGCCGCGCCCATCACATGTCGGCTCATGCCATTGCCAAAAAGTCCAAGTCGAGTTGATGGTTCCAATTTCGGAACTTGAGATAAAGGAGGATAACTGTAGTTCATGTGTACGAGTACGTTGCCCAAGCCCCCAACTGCTATTGCTTCGCCTGCTCAACTTCAACAGACAGCATACATCGGAGTCTACCCCAGCAAAGACCAGGTCAAAATCCACGGAAGAGAGCATACATTTGAGTACCGATACGGGAGTAAGTTCAGCGGCAGTACGTATTGCTCGACTTGCGGGGTTCACGTATTCACCAACGTGTACGGACCTCCTTTGTCCGTTTTCGACAAGGTACCTCCGGAGAGGCGTGAACACGTCATGTCGGTTTATCGAGAAAATATGAATATGCAGCCTTTGAATGTCAGGGCTCTTAACGCGGTTGACTTGGGATCCCTGCAGATTAAAAGGACAGATGAAGGGACAGAGGGCTACGAGCTTGACTCGTAGTATTTGTAGAATCAACTTGGAAAGTGTGTTAGCTTCGAATTGGGGTTTTTGAAACTATGGTGAATGTAGCCTTAGCGCCCATGATTGCCTACAAGTTTTCGAGCACCCTACTGCAAGCAATGCACTCCACACATTGATGCTTCGGCTCCTACCGTTTCCTAAAAATATACGCTTTTCATAGCCCTTGTGCAAAACGCAAATAGGACATTGAGTACGTGTCCGTTGGCAGCGGCCCAAGAGGGAGAGGCGTCCAGCTATTGTTATTTTTCAAGTCGACGTCGGCCTTGACAGTGTCAAGAAGTAGTATTGCTATTGCGGACATAATAACATATCTCAATCCTACTGATTATTGTTCTCCTAAAGCATTTAGAAAGTAAGATTTTCTCAAGATTAACTTGGCCTATTTATATTTTGTAAGCATAATCATTTACTTCATCTATTCGGTCCAATTTAATAAAACAGGCAGGTACTAGTACAACTCTTGACACACCATATTGTAGATGTACCTCAGCACAGCTGACGTTTTAGTGACGGAACTTGTACCTTTGTGCGAATAGCAATACCCCAAATAGGAATACCATGGAACGTCCAATATAGAGTATGTAATATGGTTGATTGGCAACGACTCTTCAGGCTCGGCGTTTAAACAGCTGCTCAGATTGGGCTCTTATGTGGGGCAGCACGACTCCAGGCGGCTCGGATACTCGTGAACCATCCGTATCTAGGACCTACTTCTAAACATCTACTAAGCTGAGCTACAGCTGCCATTGCGTGCGTACGTGCACTGCATCCATCCTGATTCATCAGTATCAGCGATCTGCTGCGCATAGCGCGTGGCTGTTGCTTAAGTGGTGTTTTCATGAATAAACAGTCGCGAGTAGGAAGTGAAGGACTTCCGAGCTGGAGAGGGCTGACGGCTTGGTACTCCCTTGATTCTTCTAAGTCTGGATATGAGAGGTAAGGCTAAGAAATTGGCTGCTCCTTGATATTAGAAGCAATTTGGAAGAGGGAGAAGGCGCGTTGAGAATCGGGCCCTAGGGCTGTCTTAATGTTATTTTTCTTGGCAAAATTACAAAAATGCACTGTCAGCTGATTGTTCCAAAGGTGTACCGCCTTGAAGCAGCCGCATAATACCAATTAGCCGTCAATGTTGCTGGGTGGCACTGGATGCGTTGCAAACGTGCTGCTTTGACGTGATGGTTTGTGTATGCCTTGATATATCTAAACTCTTCACTCTTGGTCTCTCTTAACCCTCGGCCGTTTGGCAGTCCAAGAACAATCTATTCCGCAGCGATCTCGAACATGTATGTCGTCATGACCACATGGATGGCCAAATGGCCAACTACCGCAGATCAAGGCGGAGAGCTGAATTTTCGCCGAACTGTCGCTGATAGAAAGCTGTAAGGGGCAGAGAGGAGATGATACCGTAGCGATGGCATGGTGTATCATGACATAATTTTTTTTTTACTCGTAAATGCCGTCCGGGGTATCGTGTTCGTATTCTGGGTATCTATTTAAACGCTCCTTATTCTACATGACGCCGCGTCCATCCCCGGACATGATTCGCGGGCTCGATGCTAGCTTCTGCAGGCTCGGTAAAAGGATGCGTTCATCTTGGGATGCGCATCTGGAGCGTCTTTCTCGATCGTTCTAATTATGCGAGCGTTGCTTTCCTCAAACCTATTTCTGGGATCAGCATTTGAACCCCAAGCGTCGAGATCTGTCATAATCTCGAGGGATTGGTTGCTTACCTGATGGGACTGGCTGTCTATGGAAGCAGACAAGTCTTGATTGCTGCATCTCTGCGCGCGATCTGGACATGGATCGTGACGTGATAACTCGACTGGCAGCAGTGTTTTCTGCATGACTGGGGCTTCACTGGTGGAGGAGAGTCCCGTTTAAGTAGCCCTTGAATGCCTCGTCCACAATCCTTTGGGATATCTCATTGTGGACCTGGTCAATGACTCTTGCGGTAAAGGGCATCATCATGGTATTGGCATCGGTGAGAACCTCCTCGCAGAGATCCCATTCTTCTCCCACTTCGGTCGCTGAGCTGGAGGTGGTGCTTTCGGAGAGGGCGGGCGACCCGGCGTACCGGCGACGAACGGTCCATCGCGCCCAGACGATGGTGCCGATGGGAGGATCGGCACGAGAGCGGATGCCATCGGGGAACGACTGGAAGACGACGGGCCATCGGGCTTCTCTGGAGATGCCCGGCAGCAGGCGTGTGACTTCGTGGATCTGGAACGTGCGAACGGTGTTGTCCATGGGGCCAAAGAAGGGGTCATTGGCGATGGAGTTGGGGTCGGAGGGAATCTCGGTGAAGTTGGCAACATGGCTGTTGTACTGTAGAGTCGGCGCGTAGGTCTGGATAAATGCGACGACGACGTGCGGTGGGAGGGTCGCGGGGATGGGGATGCAGACGAGAGTACGGTGCTGCGACCGCATTGCGGCCTCGGTTGCGGATGCGCCGAAGAGATTGTGTGTGTGCGAGATTGAGCGCGAGTGCCCGGGTATGGAACAGCCTTATCCGTACAGGTAGAAGCCGTAGCATGCGTCCATGAGGACGGACAACAGACGCGGCGCGTGTGGGAGTTGTCGCGAGTTGGAAGTTCGCGATTGGGAGGCCGAGGCTTCAGGTCGAACTCGGCACTCTCTCGCTGAAGCTGGCCCACGTGAATGGCCGAAGACCCAATCTGGAAGGGATGCTGGCTCGGTTAAGTACGAATGACGAGATGCCCCAGCGCGAGAGATGCCCGCGGAACAGAAGAGGATGGGATGTGCAGACAGGATGAGGGGAGATCAGCCGGCTAGACCAATTCTGGGGCTGAGTCTCACCTCACGTGGTTGACTGCCGGACTTTTGTCTAGAGTCTTTGGCTGTGTCGTACTCATTCCGGGAGACTCGGTAGTTTTCTCACTCATTCCGCACTCCACCATGTAAGCTAAGCGTCGGTCCATTTGCAGACGCCCCGGGACGTGAGAACGGGCGAGACTCGTCTGTAGATGGCCGATGATTAGGTACGGAGTGGACCATTGAGTAATAGCGTTCTGCAGTCTTTCTCTTCAGCTGGTAGCAGTGGATATGCTCCCTTACCGTCTCTCCGAATGCTGCAAATTTATGGTACCGGTATTATACCTGCCCAGTCTGGTTACCGCGGAGAAGCGCCATCTGCAAGCATGAACAAAATGAAATTAGTGCTGGTTTGCACTGGATCCTTCCGGGCGCCACCGGCCGAGAATCCGCCGTTCAAGAAATCATCAGGCTAAGCCGACTTTAATCATATCGAGCCATTGACAGGTGCTGCCGTATGTACCACTAAGGTACAATGTTGATAGGCCGAGGCAGCAGTGAATACGCATACGCGGATACGAGGCCAGGCGACCAGTCTCAAGTTCTTTCTGTTGAGGTGAGAGGCGACGTCAGGGGGACGTCAGCTTGCATCGTCGGTCGGGACATATGCCGCTTGGAATATGTGTTCTCTCGTTGAGGCCACAAATTAATATTCATCGGACATATGTGCCAGACTGCAGTCCCATATGTGAGAAGGAGTACAATAATTCGTCATCCCAAAGTGAGACTCAAGGAAAGAAATAATAGAACCAACTACCAACTGAGAAAATGAACAGGAAGAAAAAAAATAGTTTTTATCTTTATTCAGATTCAGTATTTAGCCCATATATAATACCCCGTAGCATCCAAGTGTTATTTTTTGTCGTATCGGTGGATCAGACGGTCGGTTGGTTGCAACTCGTAGTTCGGCGTTGGTCGGCGTCAGTCGGCGTCGTGCGATATCGTTCGGTAGAGCCCATATATAATACCCCATAGTATCTAAGTATTCTTTTTTGTTGTATCGGTAGATTAGACGGTCAGTTAGTTATAACTCGTAGTTCGGCGTCGGTCGGCGTCGTGCGGTATCGTTCGGCGAGGGAAATTATGTCGAGTATCGAATCGAACCCAAGACTCCTCCTCAGAGAAACAGAGCGACCTGACCGATGGACCACGGCGCTTCTCTGCTTCCCCTAGAAGAGGGCTGGAGTAAATTACGTCAAGAAGCTGTGGCGGGTCTGAACCGTCAAGGTTGAAGGTCATAGATATAGAAAGCCTAAATTAAGGATAAGACGAGAACCTCGTCGGACCCCCAGCCTGAAACTTAAGACTGCCACTTGTCATTCTTGGTTGCGGTTATGGTACAAGTCTTGGGGACCGTATAGCTGCGGTTTGGGTCCTTTCCCATACCAGAGTACTGCTTGCCTTGATGTTGATGTACTTATACTTAAAGGACTGGCCAGCGGGGAGTGAGATCGTAACCTTCTACAAGACTGGTGCCATACAATGGACTACACTGAGACTTTGAGTACCTATATTTCTTTCCACTCAACCAACAGACTTTACTTGGTACAGAGAAGGGCACGACAGCATACTGCCATTCACACACCACAATCAATGTATTCCTTCATAGACTAGCAGTTGCATCGCATACATCAATCCTACCGAGCCTACACACACGGCAGATTGAGGCAGTGAAGCTAATCAAATTCGTTGGAGACCTTGATAGACTTGGACTGTGATTTTTATTTCTTTCTTTCTCGATATTACCAGATACATCAAAGCCACGCAGTATCTGTAGACAATAGACAAATATTTAATACTACACCCAGTACCAGACGAGTCAATCTAAGAGGGCCGAGTCAATGAGGCAGTTCTAGTTAGGCAACGGGAAACGTGACCAACTTAAAGCGCATGATTCATCAGACCCACAGGATCCTAGAACCACAACGTATAACCCCACAGGACTAACCGATAACGTGTCAGGCCACCTTGCCTCAACATTCCTAGAACCATTCAATCACCCTCTCCATTCATCAAGATCGAAGGATCACGCCAAGAGAATTGACCTGACTAAATTTGTCGCGGACTGTTTCAAACAACATCACATACTCTACCCTCATTGAACTCACGCCAGCATTCAACAACCGCAACCATGGACTTGCGGTCAATTGACAAAGTGGAAAACAGACGGCGCATGCAAGAAGGCGAACTCTACTATGCATTCACCGATGACCTGATCCGCGATCGACAGCGCTGTTCTAAAGCGATGAAGAAATTCAACGCGGCCGATAATGTGGATCGGCGAAGTCTTATCGAGATGTGGAAGGAGTAAATGTCTCATTGCCAAATGGCACTTTTTAATTGCTAACTCTTGTTTAAGCATCAATAATGACACCTCTGCTCTTCCTCCGTCCGCTGCAACCCCAGAAGAGGATGAAGACGCGCTCCAGAACTGGCCGTGGATTGAAAGTCCCATACGAATGGATTATGGTTACAATCTCAAGTAGGCCCGCGCCATTATGGACCTTTTATCTGGAAACTAACGACATCAGGATCGGTGAAGGCGCGTTCATCAACTTCAACAGCACTTGGATCGATACATGCCTCATCACAATCGGCGCCCGCACGCTCATCGGACCAAACTGCTCCTTCTACAGCGGAACTCACCCTCTGGATCCGGAAGTTCGGAATGGCACTCGAGGGCCAGAAAGCGGGAAGCCGATTACAGTCGGCGAGGACTGTTGGTTTGGTGGAAACTGCATTGTGCTGCCGGGTGTGACTATCGGGCGGGGCGTGACCGTTGGGGCGGGAAGCGTTGTGACCAAGGACGTTCCCGATCGTGTTGTCGTTGCTGGTAATCCGGCGCGAGTGATCCGAAAGTTGGACGAGAAGTAATGAGTGGGTTAGCTGTTGATGTGAGGCTACGAATTTCTGGAAGATACTCGGTTTATTCTATTTACTCAACACCATCAGATAGGTTCTTAGAAGGTGTTATCTATAAGATACGCTACGTTTCCCGATGTTTGCAAACATCTAGTTCTATTGGAGGCTGAAATGGGTTGTTTATCAATTTAGGCTAACAGAGAACGCATCCGAGGTTCCCAGCCATCACATTCGCAAAGCGGTCCCGGCGCGACACTTAACTTCACCGCTCCTCTGTTCTCCTTGCTGCGATACACTTTTATGAGGGACATATTTGAAACCTCTAGGCAAATCCAATAAATTTAGAATGCCTTAATCACTCGTAATTTGGGGCGAAATCTGCGATTGGCTTACAGATGCAGGAAGAAACCTTGGTTAAGAGTAATTGCTAGCCTTGAGTCCTTCGGCTCATACAGAACAAATATGAAAGTGATCTGATAAAGAGTGGCTGTAGATCTCAGCTTATGATCATGTGGAGACTACAGGACGGCACGGAAACCCTCCGTGCCGAGATATCAGATAATGGAAGCGAGCTATTCAACTTTGAGAAATGGAGCTGACACCCAAGCAATGAATAAACAATCGTCCTTTTGTGATAACGGATATGATTACAAGTAGGCGTTAAGTCACAAAGATTCGGGCTTGTGTCAAGAACCCAACATGAACCTCATGGGTCAACACCGAATGCCCGAGACGGCAGCGGCGCCTCATCCGGTGACCACGGCCCGGCCTCCTCCAGCATCGACAGACCGTTCGATAACACCCCTAGAGCTCAAGCCCGTTGTGTGAGAAGGCGAGGCCAACTTCCCCGGCCACACTGATATTTCCCCCGATGCACAAGGGAACCTCGCCGATCGCTTCTCTGAAGTCGACACGCTGGATAGTGGGATTACCGACATAAAGCCTAGAGATGCCGCACTCGAGAACACTCGGCTAGATACGCACGAATCAAGTATTTCTACTGCATCTCGTGGATTGACGAGTGTGTTACGAATTTTGCACCCTCCTGCGTTGATACTGCCTAGTTCTGCTGTGGTTGGTCCGTCTTCGTAGCCAACACCCACCACGGCGTCTCTTCTTCCTTTGGCCCAAAGAGCCCGCTATGGATCGTCCGCAGCAACTCGAAACTAGTGCAGCCCGTGATGTCGTAAACCAGCAGGAAGGATTTGCCATGCTGTACGAGCTGCTGATGCCGGGCATTCCGAGCTGGTGTTTCACTGCCGAGTTGCATTTTGAACTCTAGTATGACAGTGTGTATCTCGATATGGATCATCATCCGGTGCTCTCCATTCTCAGTAGGGTCGTACGACTCTAGGGCCATGCCGAGAGTAAGCTCGTATTCATGTCAGCAGGAGTGGCATCTAGCTGAGTGACGACCACGATGGAACTTGTGAGAGTGTCAGCTTACTCTCTGCGGGATGTCGTGCCGCCCGCTTCCTGGGGCGCCCAGAATAGAAGTCTTGATGGCGATCTTCTCGTTCTTGATGACGTATTCATGGACAGGACAGCAGCTTTCTGGATATGGACGAGTGTGTCATGCATGTTGTTCTACTAAGGCGATGCTACTGTAAAAATGACGATGAAACCGGAAATAAAATTGCTCAAATATTGGGTTGTTGTTACTCTCACCTTGGTATTTCAAGCGTATGTTTTTCTTCTAGTAATAAAACATTGCTGCCAGGCTGTCAGACAAATGCATCTCAACTCTCAGTGTCACATTCACGACGCACACGTGGGCTTTGCTCGTGGCAAGTAACCTACCCTACATTCCAGCATTAAACACGACCGATTGACTTGATGAGGTGCACTTACTGGATCGGAGTGTCGGGAATGGACTGTATACTACCGAATTAAACTATTCAGACCTAATTCTAGTTTTGTGAGCCTCCAATTCCGCATTCAGGGTGATGGCAAACACGACAGAATTGGATCAGGTTGAGCAACCTTTTTGAGTTGTATACAAAAAGAGGGAAAACTTCATAACCAAGCTTGAGGTTATAAACTTTCATCCATACGAAGTTTAGCCATGAGGTTTAGGTAGTTCAATCATTTAGCTGTCCTCCGGTCTCTATCACACCTTGGTGCCATACAATGTTCCCACAACCCGAAACAACATGCTGGGAGGCGCGGAACCAAGTCAATGGGAACGGGTCCGCCCGGAACAAAAGGACAACCTTGGCTCTACTGGGTCCTGGTTCCGACGCGATGGATCGATGACGTATCTAGGGTCCTGTGGAAAGTGCTTGCATCCAAATCCTGGATCCTATCAACCCTCTCCCTTGCCCCAGAGGACTCCACTTAAACCTCATTTTGCCGGGTAAAGACTTATCCCCCACGCTTCACCAGTCTCCGCCGGCCCTTAATATGAGCAGCTTGCAAATCCCGCGCCGTCAAAGCTTGTTAAGTGGCCAATGTCGGGCCGTCATTTAGAAGGAGTGGGCTACGCGCGCGGGAGAAAAAAAGACTAGGGCAAGATCAGATAAGCAAGATTCTCGACATACCGGCATCGGCATTCGACTGAGTGCTGCATTTGTGAGGCTCTAGTTCCTGCATGACCGGAACCACTTTATCACTCCACCTGCAACATGCCAAACAGGGTCAATCCGACTCCTCGGTGACGAGGGCCGTGCCAAGTGTTTGCAAATGACGGCAAGCCCGGAGTGCCATGGCCGAGCTCGGTGACGTGGGAGAGGGGCAAGATGTCACTCGAGCTTCTAGATAATCATGACTAAGGCTGGCACATACGTGGTATGGACTGTTAAAGATGGGGACGGCGGGGACGACTCCTGTATGAATCGTCCCAACTCTCGGAGTGGATCATCGGAAGTTCGGCTGTGTGAAACAAGTCTGCTTTGATGCACTGAAGAAAGAAAGTTCAGTCTACTTGTTTGCTACTGGGGGTCCCCTGTATCCTTGGTGAAGAGCGATATAAGTCATGGAGATCTGCGCCTCTCCAGCACTCCTCTTCCCTCTGTGTCAATCAACACAAGACGTTCATTCATCTGTACTGATCCAACAACCTTCATCATGCGTCTGGTCTCTCTCAGTGGCCTCACGGCCTTGACCCTGGCCATGAAGGCCGCGGCCTCGACCTACGACTACATCGTTGTGGGCGGTGGCCCTGCTGGAATCATCACGGCCGAGCGGCTTTCCGAGGCCAACAATAACGTCCTCCTTCTCGAGCGAGGATCCGGCCCGACCGTTGCCACGGGGTCCAACCACACCCTCACCTGGGACGACTCCCTGACCCCGATCGATGTTCCCGGCTTGTCATCTGCCGTTAGCGGACTTGACCTCTGGAACGAGTACATCTGCGACGATACACCTGGATACTCGGCCTGCGTTCTCGGAGGGGGTGTTACTGTCAACTACATGGTCTTTGTTCACCCTGCCGCGCACGACTTTGATGACAAGTGGCCCCGTGGCTGGAAGTGGAATGATATTGCTCCTGCGGCTAAGAGACTGTACAAGCGCAACCCGGGATCTACTCTTCCTTCTGAGAACGGCAAACGCTACGACCAGGGTCTCTACTCGACTCTTTCCGGCTTCTTCGGCAAGCTCGGCTGGAAGTCGGTTGATATGATCAAGCAGCCCAACGAAAAGCACCAGGTTTACAGCTATCCCTCGTGGAACATCAAGGACGCGGAACGTGCCGGCCCCGTGCGAACCTACCTGCCTCTGGCTCAAAAGCGCGACAACTTCAGCCTGCGTCTCAAGACCAAGGTTATCCGTCTTGTCCGATCTGGCTCTAAGGTAACTGGCGTTGAGGTTGAAAACTCTGCCGGCGCCCGAGAGATTATTAAGCTTGCTAAGAATGGACGCGTCGTTCTCTCTGCCGGCGCGTTGTCGACTCCTCGTGTCCTCTTCAACTCTGGTATCGGTCCTAAGGCCCAAATTCAGACCGCTAAGAAGACCGGAGTTACCCTCCCTCCGAAGAAGGACTGGATTGAGCTCCCTGTTGGAAAGAACCTCAAGGATCATCCCATCTTTTCCATTATCGTCAACACTGGCGAGACCTGGGGCCCTCTTGATACGGCCAGCGTTCTAAACGGTTCCGATATCTCTAACATTAACCTGTACGAGAAGAAGGACTCTGGCGTGCTCACCCAGGGCAGACACCGCATGATTTTCTTCTCGTCCAACGTTGGAAGCGACGGTATTACCCGCTACTACCAAGGCTCTTGCGCCGCCTCTGCCAAGGGCGTCGTTACTATTACGCAGTACATGACCCACGGTCTTACGTCCACGGGTGTCTTGGGGCTTTCCGACGACGGTAGTACTGTTATGGAGCAGTCACCCTATCTTCAAACTGATGGTGATGTTGAGGCTGCGACCTCATTCATTCAGGGAATGGTCGATGACATTACGGATCCCTCAACTGGCTTCAAGCTCCAGACCTACACCAACACCTCGGCTATTCTTGGTTCTCTCACCAGCGGTATTCACTACACGGGTACTGCTAAGATGGGTACCGATGACGGCCGTAAGGGCGGCTCCTCCGTCGTTGACACCAACACCAAAGTCTACGGAATGGATAACCTGGTAAGTTTCATCTTGTGCGATTCTGAGATTCACACGCTGACCAAGTGCAGTTCATTTCCGATGCCAGTATTCACCCTGACCTCCCTACTGGCAACAGCCAGGCGATCATCATGGTTGTTGCCGAGATGGCAGCTGCTAAGATTCTTGCTTACAATTAGATATGTCCAAGGCGGACTCGACGCTTTGAAATTTGTAAATACTTTAAGATAGACTGGCATTTGGCCTGGCGGATTGGTCGGGAAATAGCTAGCTCAACTGCGAATATGAATTACTTGAATTATGCGACGGGATTAAAGTTACACGTTTTACGCGTTCTTCGCTTTTCATCTCAAGTTCGGCTCCCCTGTCCAACTGGCCCTTATCAGCTCCCAGGCTCAGCCCGTACAGCTTGCTACGAGTGAGCGGTAGGCGGGAAAGGGTAATGAGAGAAATAATATGACATAATTTACTCCTTTTCTATTCTGCCTCACGCCAAAGCGTACCGGAATGATCACTGATCAGAAACTTCTCCTTCCACACTGTCCCACAGCTTGTAGCCATCGTCATTCCACAGTTGCCGACCTCTGCGAACTCCAGCTTGAAATTGATCGTACAGACTTCTAGACTCAAAAGAGGCTGTCCGGAGCTCACTCGCTTGTTCCACAATGCAACAGCTGTGTCCATCATTGTACAAAGCTACATGTTCCTGAAAACTGCGAAATAGCATGCTTCCATACAAATGTTCCACAAGTTCAGTATTGAGGAGGGTAGAGCCATTGGCCTTAGTCCGTCCTTGGGGTTCGAACAATAACCCCGCATGCTTTAGCAATCTGTCCAACAAAATCGGTTCTAATCCTAGGTCACAGGCAAGTTTAGATCGAAAAACCTTGTCCTCGTCCTTAAGCCGTGCTACCAGTGCCATAATAGCTGACTCTGGCAAGATTGATGATTGCTGCCCTAGGCCATTAACGGCCGCTTGTCGAACAAGGCCACCCTCGTCGTTGAGTAGTAATATTAGTGCTGTAATAGCTGTCTCTGGCAAGGTTGATGATTGCTGCCCTAGGGCTTTGACGGCTGCATGTCGAACAAACCATTCCTCGTCGTTGAGCATTAATATCAGTGCTGTAATAGCTGTCTCTGGCAAGGTTGATGATTGCTGCCCTAGGGCTTTGACGGCTGCATGTCGAACAAACCATTCCTCGTCGTTGAGCATTAATATCAGTGCTGTAATAGCTGTCTCTGGCAAGGTTGATGATTGCTGCCCTAGGGTTTCGATGGCTGCTACTCGAACAAACCATTCCTCGTCGTTGAGCAGTAATATCAGTGCTGTAATAGCTGTCTCCGGTAAGGTTGATGATTGCCGCCCTAGAGCTTCAAAGGCACGTCTTCGAACAGCCTCTCCCTCATCCTTAAGCAGTGCTATTAGCGGTGTAGTAACTGCCTCAGGTAATGTGGATGATTGATTCCCTAGGACGGCGGCGGCATGTTCTCGAACGGCCTCTTCCTCATCCTTAAGCAGTGCTATTAGCGGTGTAATAGCTGCCTCCGGTAAGGTTGATGTCAGGTTCCTCAGGCCTTTGGCGGCATATTTTCGAACAACACTTCCCTCACTCTTAAGTAGTGCTGTTAATGCTGCAATAGCTGCAATAGCTGCGTCAGATCGGGTTGGTGATTGATTCACTAGGGCTGCAGCGGCATGGACTTGGACCAACTCCGCCTCGTCCTCAAGCAGTGCTATCAATGCTGTAATAGTTGCCTCTGGTAAGTTTGATTGACTCCATAGGACCCGAGCGGCGCAAGATTTGACATGGCTGTCCTCATTTTCAAGTAGTGCTGTTAGGATTGTGACAAGTCCCTCTTGCAAGCCCGATGGGCGCCCCAGGACTACGGCGCCAGAGGATCGGGTATGTTGGCCCGTATCCTTAAATAGAGCTATCAAGGCCTCAACACTTGCCCTTGATAAGTATAATTGGCGCCCAAGGACGTTGGCAACAATACCTCGTGTCCTAATATCACTGTCCGCGAGCCGTGTTACTAGTACTGTAATAGTTGCATCTGGTAAGTTCGATTGGTTACCGAGGGCCTGGGCGGCAGCAAATCGGACATCGGTGTCAGTGTCCTCCTTCAGCAGTGCTGTCAACACTGTGACGGTTGTCTCTGGTAAGGTCGATTGATATCCTAGGCCGCGAATGGCATGAATTCGAAGATCATAGTTCTCATCCCCAAGTAGTACCGTGAGCCTTGTGATAACTTCCTCTGGCAAGCTGGATTGTTGGGACAGGACTTCGGTGATCGCAGATTGAAAATCCTCGTTGCATTCCTCGAGTAGCTCCACCAGAATTTGGATGGCCGACCCTGACAACTGTCTGCTAGATCGTGACATTGCTCCTAGAATTTTCCTCCTTCCGGGGTCAGGTTCAGTTTTCAGAGCAGCGCACAGGAGGTTCTCAGGAAACTCTGGCTCTCTGGCTAAGAATGATACCCTTTCTAGGTCTATCTCAAAGAGCAGCCACTGTGATAGTTTTGTTTCTAGGGCCAATCGAATTGGAAACGTTGTCGAAGTGTGCACTTCACTCAAGCAATGCATGACCAGCCGCTGGTGCGTTGGTCCCAGAAGGTCGCGTGGCTCCGCTTCGATTTCGTTGAAGAATCCGAGTAACTCTTCCGCTTCTTCCGCTTCAAGAAGGCCGGAAACAAGGCGCCAAAAGACATCGTAACGTGCCGAGTACTTGTGCTTCTGAAGAAACTTGCGTGGAGAGATGAGCTCGATTCTCTTTCTGTTGAGTCCCAGACATCTGAGATCTTGTTTGGCTCTCCAATGCCGCACAAAATACCCCGCCGCAAAATATTCTTGAAAAGTAAGGTGCAGGAAATGGTAGCTAGGGTTTTTCGATGAAGGATCTGGCGTTCGAAGAAAAGAGAGGTGTGGAAGCATCTTGTTGAGGATAAGGGCGGTGGACCTGAAGTGCTTAGATATAGCGTCCTGATGCTCTGAAGGAAAGTCTATCGCATCATTGTGCAGTCCAGTGAAAGCAAGGCCTTCGAGGAAACAAATCTCATCCTGGACCAAGTCTTTGACATGTGGGAGGTCAATATCGCCGGCCGTTAGATACTTTCCCTCATGTTGCTTTTCCAGTTTCAAGACATCCTTCTTCCACAGCCTTTGCATCATGGAGTTGTATATATCGGTTATGGTGCTCAGAGGCGTTTCGGGATGAATATCTTCCCAGGTATAACAAAGTGCATCCAGTTGAATTGGGATGCGCACTAAACCCTGGACAAGTTGATGGCTTTGGAGGAAGGACTGGACCTTATTGGCGTTTCTCTTATTCGGTTCGCCCGTGTTCGGATCGGCGAAGGCGTTTTGGATATAGTCCTTCACTTGGTTTGGGTAGAACCCAATTGTTTCCAATTCCAAGTCGAGACCTCGGAGGTTAACCGGAAGTCTGGCGTTTGGTCGGGAGGTGATGATGATGTTGGGCTGATCGAAAAGGAGATTAAGAAACCGCGCCATATCATCGCCGCGACCTAATTCATAGGATATCTCATCCAGGCCATCGAGGATGAATAAAGTTGTGCGGCGGTGAGGATCCTTCACTGCTTGCCACAGTTCCTCGGCAAGGCGGCGGCCATCTGTCTCTCCCTCCCCTGAAAAGTATTCGTGATAGAATAGATCATTATAGGTGTATCCGTCAGTGTGCCGAGGTTTCAGATTCCGCAAAGGCACCCAAAGAACGCGATCGAATAGTTTAGCCCATGAGCGATACAACTCTGTTTGTGTACCATACGTAAAGTCATAGACCATCTTCTTGCACAATGTAGTCTTACCAACTCCTGCGCGGCCTCGGATCAAAACTCTTCTAGGTTCGATCATCAGACCGTCAAGGGCTTTGCGTTGGTTGAAGATTGTTGCCAAGTTGACCTGACTTGCCTTGCCTGGTGTTTCGACTTTCTCTCGGGCGAAAAGAGAAAATGGGGAGGACGCAGCGCTTCCTTTCCCTAGGCCACCTGCGATTTGGCCAGACTGTTCCACAATAGCAAGATTGATGTAGCACTGGTCCATGGATAGCAGGTCACCCGAGAGTCGTTCAATTTTGAGCTCTTTCGGTGCATAGCGCTTGTTGCGTATCAGTGTGTCCGCTTGCTTGAGTAGCGATGGAGCCCTCAGGCTATCTATCTCCACCTTCAACTGCGTATACAGCTCATCTTCCTGCCCGGTACACTTGTTAAGGCCCGAATGATCGGTGTCGATATCGTGGACTTCGTCTGCATGGAGCACTGCCGAGTTCCGCGAAACAATCTTGAAAAAGTTAGACGACTGCTGATTTAGGACCACTCGTGCTTACCAGGCCTAGAGATAAGAATCTCAGCAAATACATGGGCTTGGTCTCGTAGAAGGATATGATGCGAGGCTTCTGCCGTCGACTCTCGTTTGGGGCTATGTGAGTCCGGAATGTATCGGCGAGATTGGTGAGTTGAACCTCATTACTCATCAGAGACAGAACCAGAGTTGTGTCGGATCCCAAGAGCCTAGTCATGTAAGCCAAGGCAGCAGCATTGATTGATACCGGTGAGCCCTGGTGGGGAGTTCCGAGAAAAATTATCCCGGCGGTGTCATTGATAATCTCCTCGGAATCAGGTCTGCATAATGCCTTGTAGAGTTTAGATGACGAGAGCACAAAGTTTCAACGACCAAGAACGGGTTGTTGTACCTGCTTGATGATGATACCACCTAGACTGTGTCCGATGAAGACGATAGGAAGATGCTAGTGAGAGTGTTAGCTACGTTTGAAAAGGAAGTCATGATTATTACTGGGCGTGATCGTTTGGCCTTGATTTCTTCCAGCAGTCTTTTTCCAACCTCCTCAGTCGTCTTCACGGGCGCATCTGAAAGCCAGTTCGAGTTGTACTTGAAACTCAGGATTCTGGCTGCTGGAAAGTCGGATTTGAGTAAGTCTTGAAGTAGGTGGATCTTTCCCGAGTACTGTGTAGGCTGAGATTCAATAGCTTCTCGCTGTTGGGGGCTTTTGACAGATTGAGTCCACGTGCGATCTGGATCGGCGCCTAGTCCATGGACCGCGATGATGCTGTACACAGTCAGCGGGATGCGTAAGTTGAATAAGCAGTGCTAACAAACTCGAACTCGGCGTCCTTTCCGCCAGAGAGGACTTCAAGTGTCCCAGAGCGAGGTCTGTCACTGCGTCGACGAATCTTGGCAACGACGGGATAGAGAAGCGTGGCCAGCAGTACCGCGATAACGGTCAAGCCGCCCTCCCAACTGATCATCGATCTCCACGCCACGGTCATGGTGAGAACGAACTCAGATGGCAAGGTGATTGTGAAAGCCGCGCAAGAGGATGGTGATCATGGACCAAGTGTAGACCTGTTTGGGCAGAGTTGAGATAGAAGAGGCGTCGGGAGGTAATACGCAGTATTAAAGAGGGACACGTTGGAAAGACAAGAATTTGGGTATCCTGAGACGAAACTCAAGCGAGATCTGTCGAGAGATCAAAGATTTTGCATTGTAATGACTATCGCTGGCTTGGTTGAGAGAGGGAATTGGGCATGAGATTGTGGCTGCCTAAGGCTTCGACCGCCTCACTTTGCGTACCCCGCATTCAACAATATTGTTAAGAAACTATTTAATAAGACAGCGGCATTTCTTCGGGTCTGAGAGGCAACAGCAGGACAAGAAAAACATATGGCGGCATTTCATAGTATTGTGGATTGATTTTGATAGTCAGTTCTGAGCTCAAGACACTAATGAGATGTCCCCAATGCTGATCGAATCACGATATTTGCACACAACAAAACACAACACCGTTGCAGGCTCCAGGATTGTCAAACACACATAGTCTTTTCTGGTAATATTTTTATGAGATAAAATAAATGCCCTCAAGTTTCGGCAGTATAAGAAAGCGATACATGACTTCATCGTTATATATTTCTTGATTTAGAATCTCTAGATCTGTTGTTGGGAGAAAACCGGAGGAAATAGCTGAGCGTGAGAACCGATATTGTGGGATGATTTTTCAAAAAAGGGAAAATGAAGGTGTTCGAGAGTTCAGCCGAAAATCTAACTGACGACTGAAGATTCTGCGCAGGAGCTACGCATCGCCAAGTTGAACAATATCAGACTTAGGTAGGTAGTTTTGAACCCTTTGTCGAGCTCTTGAATGTATTTCCTATCATTAGGTATCGTCTCCTAGTTGGCTGGTATTCAGTACAATGACGAGAAAGTGATGCCAACTGTGGCATTTCTGTTTGGATAAGGGAACCTCTATTAGCTGGAAACCCAATAGAACCGTTTATCTATCTCCTGTTAAGTATTTCCGTCCGTTTTGTTCTTAGTTAAACGACAACTGGGTTCAGAGAAATTCGACCGAGGATACAATTCACTCCGGTCATCTCTGTTTGCTTCATAACTCATATAAACATAGTCCCCACTCCTCCTTTGGCACTCCCCCCCAAGCATCCTGAGGCTCGGTCCGCAAAATCTCAAACCCGGCATTCTTATACAATCGACGTGCAGTGGTGAGTTGGGTCAGCGTCCACAACCTAATTTGTTTGTACCCTGCTTCCTTCGCAAACTCCACGCATTGCTGGACCAGTTTGGTCCCCAGTCCCAAGCCCCGCGCTTCTCGCTCCACAAGTAGTAGTCGAATCATAGCCGTGTTCTCCACGTCTTTGTGTTTTACCAGCGCAATGCTGCCGAGAAAGTTGCCGTCTCTTTCTGCAATCCAGCATCGCTCCATGTCGGGATCGTAGGTGTCGAGGAAATCAGCAGCAATCCTGCCGACATCTCTCTCAAAACAAGATGGTAACCCGTAATCTTGGACGTATATTACGGCGTGTCGATAGGTGATGAAGCCCATGTCTCCAGGACGATGGGTTCGAAGTTTTAGGGTAGTGGAATCGGAGGTCTTTTTCACGTCCATGTTGTGTGGACGGTGTGATTGGATCGCTTATTGTTGTTGTCTCCTTTTGATATATTGACCCTAAAGAGTAAGCAGGTGCGTAAGATGTACCAAATATATAGAAATTCCCTAGGGATTGTGGGGACAGCAGGAGAAACTGCCTTGGCCTCAGATAAGACTCCAATGTACGCCCAAGGGCGAAAGCAAATCCACTCATGTAGGCATCATGTCATTTACAGGGCGTGGCGCGGGGCAAGATGGCGCTAACCTTGTATTGACGTGACGCATATTCCCCCGCTCAACATTCACAACTGAGATATCTATGTCAATCACGGCCCCAAGTATCTTCGTCATTGTCTAGGCGAATGTAGTTGGCTCTGTATAAACAACATTCGTAGAAGAAAATTAATTATAATTAAAGGTCCCCCGTGATTGCTGATAAGCTTAAACTCCGACATGAATATACGGAATCCAGTATGGGGGACTAGAAATGTCACCATCGCACAAAATTACGTCTCTTGGCAGACGCTCATCCCTCGTCTCTGCCTCCATTGTATTCCCAACTGATGTGTTGTCATGTCCAACCACTGGCTGTTCAGTTAGCCAGCGATCTCGAAGCGCCTTGGTAGCTTTATGGAGCCCCCAAGCAACTGATTCATCCGACATGCCACTATCCCTCATTCCCTCATATGTCATCCTGGCCATCTCCACACAGAGCATATCTTCAACTTCCCACAACGTTCCGATAACATGACGGAACCCTGCCAGCTGGAAACCGCTGATGAGGTGGATGCTCTCATCGATGAATCGGCTGCTGTGGATCTGGCCGGTACCACAGGCAGACAGATAGGCGAGGAACGGTGAATGCTTGCGAAGATTCACCTCCAATAAATTCGCGACCGTTAGTGGATTGGTTTGCCCATCCTCTAGAACGAGATGGCTTTTCGATGGGTCGTTCCTATCTGTGCAGCCATGGCCGGCGAAATGAAATATCTCGCACTGAAGCAAGTGCGAAAGAATAGCGTTCTTGTTGCGTCCCGGCTCGAGGGGGTTGACTGACATTGTCTGAAACAAGTCACGCACAGCAGCTGTCTCTCTAGGCGCAAAAGGGAGATGGGAGCTTCCAGGCGTATGCTCCATGGCGACCAGCAGCGCCTGGTGTGGTGTGAATGCCGAAACTGGTCGTCGACGACCAGTGATGATTGCCTTGACGGAAGAGTTGTACGAAGAAATGACTCTATCAAGGACCCTGTCTGAAGAGCCACTTTTGTATATCCCGGCAGCATGGATTGGGAATTTCGTGAGAAGTCCTGTAGGAATCCACCAAACACGCGGCCACTTGTTCTCGGAAGGAAGCTGGGTGAAGCCGAGAGCCTGCAGTATTGGGTCCGCGATGCAATGCCATAGCCACTCGAGGACCCGGGGGCTGTTCAAGATGCCCTTCGATAACGTGGCCCTTATATCATGGAGATGGAGATCATGCAAGGGCACTGATCTTATTTGGTGCGGCTCGATAAGAATCGCATCGCAGCGTAGGTCGCTGGTGTTTAGGAAGACGATGGGACCGTGGGCTGCAGCCTTCCTCGTGTCAAGCTCGTTCGGCGGGTGCAAAAAGTCACCGAACTCAGGCGTCTCGCGGATTTCAGCGATCAAGTTGTCAAAGTCATTGCCCATCTCGTATCTCCGATTCGCTGGTCTGGTCCACGTTGGCTCCTGGGGCTTCCGCAAGTCATTCCCCTGGTCGGACTCTCCTAGTTGCTCTCCGAGGCTGGCAAATCGTTTCGCCAGTTGAGGATATTTCTCCTCCAGGGTGATGATGTCGGCTCGTATATCCTCGAGAGAAGTTGCAAGCACACCGCGACCCCGTTCAAGAAACTTGAGCGCGATGAACGGCTCTTTGCCAATATGGAGCGCTGCAGCGGCAGCATCGGAAGCGAAGCCGGCGACCCTGCTCAGAATTTCTTGCCTGTCGGAATTCCTCAGTGACCGTACTGTCAGTTGAGGGATAAGGCCCGCCACGATCTCCGAAGTCTCATAAACTTGCTGCCAGTCTGTCATTCCCGCATAGCATCGAATGAGGGCCCTGCCTGCGGCTACACGCTGTTTGACCGATGATTGATGCTGGTGTAGTGCGGATTGGTGATTTGAAATGGCCTCTTGGAGATCTTCATCTAATCCTGTTATTGAGAACCGGTCGTGAAGTGCGAATGCGAGGTTAGAAAGATATCCAGCTCTGAATTCATCAGTCTCCCCGGTGACCTTTATGGATTTCTTCGCTACCACAATCGCTTCATCGAGATCAGCCATTGATTTTGTCTTCCCGTACCGGGTACGAATAAGAGCTCCAAGCAGGTTCAAGTGCATGGCTTGGTCGATATGGCCCTCTCCTGTCAGAAGAACCGCTTTTCTTGCCATTTCAATGGCCTCATCAACGTCCCTGATGACTCCAAACTTATGAAATCGAGCCTCGAGTTGGATTGCAAGATGCCCATGAAAGAGCCCCCGCTCTGGGTGACCTTGGAGATCCATGTTGACCACCGTTCTAGCCAGGTCAATAGACTCTTCAATGTCAGCCAGTGCTCCGGTTCTGCGATATCTGGCCTCAAGGCTGGATCCATGATTCTGCATATATACCACCCTCTCAGGATTACTGATTGGTGTTTGATTGACGACTTTCCTGGAGATTTCAATCGACTCCTCAAGATCGTTCATCGCGTCCGTCCTGCGATATCTAGAGTAGAGCCCCGCGGCGAGACTCGTGAGACAGATCACCCAGTCTGGATCGTGCTTCGGTGTCGCGTCAAGTGCCTGTCTAGCAAATTCGATGGTTTCTTCTAGGTAGGTCCTCTCTCCTGATGCACGGTACTGGGAATCGAGACGGTTTCCAAGTGTATTCAGTAGTTTTCCCCTGTATGGGTGATCCACTGGAGCTGATTGAAGAGCGCTTTTAGCAAAATCTATCGCTTCTTCGAGATCCAGCATTGACCTAGTTCTGGTGTATCGTTTTCCAAGTCGACTTGTGAGGTAGGTGACATACTCTACTCGGGCCGAATGGCTCACTGGCGTTTCATGAATTGTTTCTCTGGCTATGCGAATGGATTCTTCGAGATTATCGATCGATCCTGTGATGTCATATCGGGTGACAAGCGCAATTCCAAGTCGGGACAACCACTTCTGTCGATCTGCGTGATCCTTTGGTGACGTAGTGAGTACGCCATTCAATATAGCAATGGCTTCTTCGAGACCAGATGGGGCCCGACTAAAGTGAGCTTGGTGGATCAGAATACATGAGAGAGTGAACAATGGCCCTGCGCGGCTAGGATCGTCATCGGCGGTTATTTGAACTGCCTCTCTAGCGACGGCGATAGCATCTTCGGGGCTTGCCATCCCTTGTGAATCGCAATACTGGTCACCCAGATCTCTTGCAAGATTCTCCAAATAAATCCGGCGATTTGGAGAACTACTTGGAGATGCATGAACTGCTTGCCGACCGAAATCAATAGCCTTCTCCAGATCACCCGCCACTCCAGTATCTTGACTTTGTCTGCGAAACAAAATAGAGAGGCTGTTCAGATACTCCGCCCGGTCTTGGTGGTCATCTGGGGCCGCCTCAATTACTTGTTGAGCGATGATGATAGCTTCGTTGAGGTCGGCTGGTGATTGCACTGCTGTATATCGATCGGAGAGAAGAAGCACCAGGCTATGTAGATACTCTGGCTGGCCTTCATGACCATCTGGAGTAGCTTGAATAGTTTTCCGGGCCGCGATGATGGCCTCTTCAAGATCAGGTAGTACTTTTGAGCTCTTGTATTGATCATAGAGCAGCTGTGCAAGGTTGTTTAGGAAGCGGGGTTGTTCTTCGTGGCCATCCGGAACGGCGTCAGTTGTTTGATGAGCTGCCACGATGGCTTCATCAAGATCCTGAATCCATCCTGAATCCTGGTATTTGTCGTAGAGCAGAGCAGCAAGGTTGTCCAGGTATTTTGGTAAATCTTCGTGGTCACCTGGAGTAGATTGTATGACTTGGCGGGCTATTTCTGTTGCTTCATTCAGGTCATTCAGCAACCCTAAATATTTGTACCGGTCATGGACCAGAAGCGCAAGACTGTTCAGATATTCTGGTCGATCTGAGTGATTTTCTGGAGTAGCCTGGATTGCCTGTTGAGCAATCATTATCGCTTCTTCAAGATCTGATACCGCTTCCGAATCTTTGTATCGATCATAAAGTAGAAGAACAAGGCGATTCAACCACTCTGCCTGATCCTTGCGACCGTCTGGAGTCTCTCGGATTATCTGTTGTGCGATTGTAATAGCTTTCTCCAGATCAATCCTCGACGTCGTGATACTGTAATTCTCAGATTCAAGAAGTCCGAGGCTTTTCAGATAACGTGTGCGCTCAGGGCAACCATCTGGAGTCAAATCAACAGCCTCTCTCACCATCCTTGTTGCTTCTTGAAGATCAACTCCCGATTGTCTGATATGAAATATGTCAAGGAGTCTGAGGCCAAGGCTGTGCAAGAACCGCCTCCTTTCTCGACGGTCGTTTGGGAGCGAGTGAAGAGTTTCCATGCTTATTTTCAAAGCCTGGTCAAGATCGGCTACGGACCCTGTCGCATCATATCGATCACACAGGACACCTGCCAGACTGTCCCGGTAGCTTAGCTTGTCTGGATGGCCGTCTGGAGTTAGTCGGACTGCTTCTTGGATCATCTTCATTGCCTCCTCAAGATCAGCTTCTGATCCTGAGTTTTGGTGTTGCTGACAAAGTCCCTCCGCAAGGTTACGTAGGAATCCCCTCCGCAATCTGTGGGATTTCGGAGTCATCTCGGCAAGTTGTCTGCCTACCTCGATGGACTTCTCTAGATCGTGCTTTACCCCTGTGACATTGTATCGATCGTTAAGCATAGCCGCAAAGTTGCCTAGAAGATTGTACCGTTTGTCGTGGTTGACTGCAGTTATTTTAAGTGCTCTCTCTATTACTCTGATTGCCTCGTCGAGACAAAACATGTCGCCAGTGTTGAAATATCTTTCTGAAATTAGATTTCCAAGAGCGTTCAAATACTCTGGTTGATCTGGAAGCCTATCTGCAGCTCCATCCACTGCTTGTTGGGTCACTTGAATTGCCTCGTCAAGAACACATGTTTGTTCTGTGCGTTGAAATAGGTGGCCGAGTACACGACCAAGATTATGAAGACGCCTTGCCCGGTCTGGATGATCTTTTGAAGTCAGTTGAACTGACTTTGAAGCCAATTTCTTTGCCTCATCAAGGTCCGTCGTCGATCCAGTATCGAGGTATTTGTGAAGGAGTTTCAATCCAAGACTGTTGAAATGTTGTGCATCATCCTTAGCGCCTTCAGTCAGAGTATCGACAGTGTCCTATACAAATCACCGTCTAGGTTAGCCACCCCCTCATTTATAAGACTTCTATGCAGGTTTTGTCTCCGAGAGATTGAATCACGTACCCGACCCGGATAGAATTGTAGGCTCAGATCAGCAAGTTCCCGTACGGGTAGGATGGGATCCTCTTGGGCCATCGTAGTGTAAAAAGGCTTGCCGATTTGAAAGCATATGATATTCAAAGATAATCAAGACTGGCTGCCGAAACTGATGTGTGAAAAAAATTGCAGAGAACAAACGCTTACAGGTGGACGGTAATGAGGCAGCAGGCAGATCTTGTCAGATTAATCCCTCTGCTACATCTGACATGGCGTGTGGCACGTGACGTGTTTCTCTACATGTGGTTCCTCGTCACTGGCCTAATTCACATAGGTAGTGAATTAGCCGAAATCGACGTGACAGTCGCCCTGTGGAGCAATTACAGCCTCATTACCGATGTTCGGGAAGTGCACTTAAATCACTGATTTTATACCCGGTATTACTAGGATTCGAACTCGTGATCTCTCTGATTGTCGTGGAGGCTACCTATTTACAGTGGAAGCTGCAGGACATTATCTTCCATGGCTTATAACTACTACATGGAGTAGATATAAATGAGGTCGGAAAGTCGATAGGCTTTCAAGTCGCTCTTGATTTGATAGAGTTCCATCTTCTGGCTTGCCAAGCCAAATGAAGTTATATCCAGAACCGGAAGGCTAAGCCCGTTTCATCCGAGGAACCCAGTCTAGGGTCCTAGGAAACCCTCTCTTTGATTCACCCTCTTGTAGAACAGGGACACTCCTAGTTGTATGCATTGTTCCGATGGGATCGATGTAACCTCCTCACGTAGTGTTTTTTCTAGTAGGCAATCATCCGCTCCGAGCTCTTCATTGGGGTAACTTGGGTGGGATACTCCGGTGGACTCCTCGGCGATGTTGACCCGGGTCAACGACCGACCTCAGACAAGGTACCATTTAGTCTTGGTAACAGGCCAAACCGAGTTGAACTGGATATGGCACTGTTTAGTTGCCTAAAGGAACGACGAGATAAGGTCAAACTGTCAATTTACCCTGGCTCTGAATAACCCAGCTTTTAACCCTTGCTGACAAGAACTCTGTACCCTACTCCAAGCGTACCATTTCAAACTGCGTTAGGTCGTTTATCATCTCACCATACATCATGCCGTAAACATATGTTTCGCCAACAACCTGGAACAGTCCCCCACTAATAGGCCGGACGACAAAGGGAACGTGAGCTCCTTGGAAGATGAAAATCTGGTCGCCAGCTTGCATTTCTCGTGGCCCCGTCCCGAGGAAGGTTACATCATTTCTGCCACTGCATAACATCGGCCTCGTCTCATCAGAATAGCGATGCAACTCCTCGAAGTACCTCTTACAGTTTTGCAACAACCAAGACGATCTCTCACTATCAGACAGCTCAGCAGGAGCGCGCTGATTTCCGCTAAGGAACTGGAACTCCGCCTCTAGCAAAGAAGGGTCCCAGATGTGGAACTCTGGTCGATCCGGGAGATCGGTCTGCCACTGAGAAGCTGTCCGGATCCGGTCGTCGACCCGCATCTCTTCGTCTCTCAGCAGCTTTCTACAGGCCACAGGGATCTTCCTTAAGGCCTCTTGGACGTATGTACTTTGACCGGGAGGCCATGTGACGGAAGAGTTTTCACTGAGTTGGCGAAGATCGTCAAGAAAGTGCTGAGCTCGTTGTAGATTTTGTGGAGTTTCCCGTGGGCCCGGAAAGTCTACCACATCTCCAACTTGAACGACGTGTGCCACAGATATTCCAGAGATGGACAGAAACCTCTGGGAATAATCCGCCTCCTCGATGAGGGAAGCTGTGATCATTTCAGTGTGCCCGCTGGCCAAGAACCTAAGACTAGTCTCCCGTCTTATGGGGTTCAGCTTCTGAGGGGGCCTCAGAGACCACTCAGGAGCCCAAGAGGGAAGATCAGGTGCAAGCTCAGACTTTTTGAGACCCCGGCTATCGTCTAGGATGAAGACGCCCCGAGCAACGAGCCTCCAAGCGGTCTCTAGAAGAACTTCTGCGTAGCTCTTCGAGTAGTTGGGGGTTAACCCTAGCTTCGGCGCGTCCTTTGCGATCCCCAGAAGAGCAAACACCCTATCTCTGGGGTCCGTTGCTCCCAATCGGAAAATACTCCCCAGCAGCTCGCGGAGAGGTGTGAACGAATTCTTCCGGAGGGCTTCCATGTGACCCCATTGGTGAATTGACTGCATCGTAAGGACGGTTTGAAATGTGTACGACCCCAGCGCCGCGAGGCTGCTGAGGTATTCCGCGGCACGAGGTCCAAGGTCCATAGAATGACGCTTCCATTCGTAGAACTGAAGATAGATCCAGTAAACAATGATCCAATAGATGAACTTTAGCTCGGAAAGACCACACATCAGGAATAAGTCCTTAGCGCATGTGAACTCCTGGATGATCCAGACTCTAGTCCAGATCGGCCGACGTAGGAAGTACAGCATCTCACGGTGAGGAAAGATGCCTCCATCGTCAGATCCGAGGCCCCATCTCTTGGCGATCATCTCCAGGAATTCTCGATCGCGATGAGCTCGCTGGGCAATGTGGTAAAATATCTGCCAGAAACGGCTCGTCGGCATTTGGTCTGGATCCTGAAATCCACGACGGTCCGATGCGAATAGATCCCACCCGTGCTCTAGGATCAGCTCTCTCCCACGTAAAGCGATGGTCTCAACCGTCTGTTCACGACCGCTTGGTGGAGTGCCCAGGTAGGCTATGACGCGAGTGGCCTGGGTGAATATCTGCCGCATTTTTTTGACCTGGAGGGCTTTCTCATCGTTATCCGCCTGGTTGATGCACAAGGCATCGGCCCAAAGATATTCCACGGTGGGGTCCAAATGAAAGCGTAACAGGGCTTCATAGAGGTTTCTAGTAATGTCTGTTGCCTTCCCATCGATACGGACCACATCGGGCTTCATTGATGATCCCCAAACGTACGACAATGCGTGGTATCGTGGACGGGCCGCCAGTGAGACGTGGACAAGGCTAAGCTCCAACGGCGGGTTGAATCGGCCTTGCTCGAGGTCTTGATCTCGAGAGAGAAATCGGATAAGCCTAATCTCATCTTGAGTATCATCCAGCGGTTCATATGTGTAGTTAGACGACGCCATGGTTTCCGTAGGCAGAGAAAGCATGAAAACACGGTGAAATGGCTCAATAGTGATAAATTAAGTGAGGGGTAAAGATTATGATTACTTTTCAGCCACAGCACGAACAAGTGTGGTGTGACACGGATGGGCTCAAATGATTGGTTTATATCGCTGAGGCTTGAAAATGAAGGAGGGGATCCCGCATCGATGGCACAAAATGGCTAGTAGTCAGATATTGGACCCGGCTCTGACTTTGCTTGGTCGAATATCGTGGAGTTCCGGTGATTTGCAGCCTCATGGAATTATATCTTGACCGGGGTGCCTGACGGAAGCAACGAGGGTTAAGGGTTAAACTAGACAAATACTCGCGCGAGAGAAAAGATGCACTGCCAATATGATCTACTTGATTGATTTCGGAATAGCTAAGCCCCGCGGAGTATATTCTATACTCAGAAAACAGTGGACTTGCTTGGATAGCAGAATGTGTAAGCATCGACACACATATTGGCCGGGAACAGTCATAAACAGATGATCCCATGGCCTCCGTGTATGCACTTATTTACTTTCTACGCGGTCGCCTCCTACGGCAAGGCACACACAGGTCGACGAGCGATATAATTGATGAGCAGCGACTTCAGGTCAATATGAGAAAATGATAGTTAATCATAGCATGCAACTAAGAGTATGAGCAATCCATTCTCACTTCCTTTCCGTGTTCCCAAGAGTCATACTCCTGGCCCATGACCATTCTCTCGAGTTTATTCTCTATCTCGTCCCTCCCGTCCCATGATTTCTGACCCGGCATGCCACAGCTAGAGCCCCAATTGATATGCATGAAGAAGCTTTTAAGTCCTCTGAGAGAAGCCATAGGCCGTATCAACGTCTGATATGTCTCCCACATGTGATCCTCGTACCCAGGCTTTTCCTCCATTGGAAAGTCCCAGATCGAACGATAGAAATCTTCGTTGGTTCGAACTTCAAGATGAAGGACTGCCAGATTGGCCTCCTCTGATAATAGGTCAATTGTTTCGATCCAATACTTCCATTCTGTTCGACCTGACTGGAGCAGGGCAAGATTAGATGGTTCGAAGCTGAGTACCAGAGACGTAAAAAGCCGGATGGCATATCTTGGAAATACAGTGAGGCCTGGCACAATCGAGAAGTCGCCAGCAGTTGGTTCAGTAGTCTCAGGCACGCATCCTACCATTTCGACTATAAAAGAGTGAGAACTATAGAGAATCTCTATAGCAGCATCCCGGAATTGTCGATTGACAAGGAATAGTGCGTGAGGGAAGCCGATAGTTTCGCAGTGGTCGCAGCGCATATTGAATGCAGAGTGACCTCTGCAACAAAAGCATTTTACAATACGATCGTCTTCTGGTGTAGCTCTAGTAGGCAACCCCCTAACTGAACATAATCCGCCGTAGCGCATATGCTTCTGTGTGCAGGTGACTTCAAACCCAGTGGTAAGTCTGGTGTACTTGAGAATTTTGAGCTGAATCTCCTTCGGCAGATGCAGGAATCGAAACGGTGGACCTTTTTGCGGCGGCGGCGGCGGCGCAGTAAGGTGAGAGACAGTTTCTTTCGCCAAGAGTTGTATGTCTCTGTCATAGTCTCTCGCCAGGCGTAGTGCAAATTCTCGCAGAGGAGGCAATGCCAACATCGGCTCAACAACCTTGACAGCGGTTTGAAGATTTGCGCTGTCGCATATTACGAATAGCGCAAGTTGTCCAGGGTCAACGCTGGAAAGACGAGCACAGACTTTCTCCCATTGTGCAATGATGAGTTGATCCGGAGCAGACGCATCATCCAAGCATGAATCATGGTCTGACCCAAGACGGCAGATAACGTAGTTGTTGCCACATCTGCGGTGATAATTACCGCAGCAAACATCGATGCAAGATGCGAGGTTGACTCGAATGACAAGAAATCTGAGTTGTCTGAGAGTCGAGTCCCTGAAGCGTTCCAGTGCTCGCAAGCCCCGAGGGCCTCTTCGCGTGATGGCAAAGTAGTTCTGACCATAAAGAGCCTGAGTAAGCTCTTCGTTAACTAGTCGGCAAACAGGGAAGAGGTCTAACGGCAGAGGAGGCAAATGGGAGTCCTCGTCATGGTCGAACGCAAAACGTCTGGCTTTAGGCCGATGGCGTGTGGCCCAGTAGTTCATGTGGATAGTCTTTCCCTCCACCAGGCCAGCTTCGTGATAGATCCGACTGCGGACATTGAATGGCAGGCTCAGAAACTGGCTGTGTCGCGTTGCACCAGGTCCAGTGTTCTTTGTCTTGGTCGAGACAACGGGAAAGAAGAGAGTTATCCGTTGCTGTCTCATGGCATCGGCTAGATTTGGCGAGTGCTTGCCGTCTTGATGCGGCTATGATTCAATATAATATGTCAATGACGTGGTGAAGGGAAAGGCGAGGATAAGATAATTTAGCGACAAGAAGAAAAACCGGAGAGCTCTCGTCAACGTAATCCACAAGCGAGTAGGTGGTCATACGTGAGCCATGTGGAATAGACAACGCCAGATTTCAGTGGGTACGGATGACAACTTGGTGAGAGACGCGTTAAAGTCAAGGCATATGGCTGTAGGCGATTCTAACGAAGCCTTTTCTTGACCAGGAGAGGAGGAGAACGAGCGTACAGAGACTTGATATGAGGTTCCCTGGGCAACCTGCCAGCGGTGCAAATGTCAGACGGAGGGATTCGGCCCGGCGGGTGACTAAGGAAGCAGGGGTTATAGAGATTGAGAAAAGAGACATCTCTTACCACTTAAGATATAATACACAGTTAATCCATTAGTTATCATAATATTATTCAGTGTCACCAGAAAAAAACATGCCGCATGATGCTAGCGTGCAACTACAGTCATTGATGTCAAGATGTGCTTTGAACCCCGGAGGGACAATTTTCACCCGACCGCGTTGTAAAGGTGCACTCAAACGAGGCCTTGTGGTATAAGGTGCCCCAATCCCTGGCCAGAAATTTCTCGTATGCTATGTTCATTCTCATCGTGTAGTCGTAGCATGCTCTATGTTTTGTATCCTCGAACACCACGATGTCAGGAAATGCCCGGATAGGTCCTAAGCGTATTGTTTAGAGATAATATTTGTACTCTTCTCTACTATCATCACATCATCAAGATTCAGCATCCAGTCAAGAGATCACCTGATTCACTTCGAACTCTCTCAAATTTCATACACCGTGATCCCCCCCATTGCTGTCATTTTGTGAGCATTCCGATAGCTCCTTACCTCCACTCGTCATCCAGAGTACCACTACTGCCACACCCGGTAGACGAAGTAGCCCTACGGTTAGGGTCGCTCTCCCAGGTAACGGTTCCATCACTCGTCTTCTTAATATACTTGTACTCGAAAATCGTGTCTGACGGGATCTTGATCGTGGCTGTCCACAAACCTGCGGTGGTTCCAGAGGCTTCAAGAGCAATTCCATCCGCAGGTGACCAGTTGGCAAGTTCGGTGATTGAGCCAACAACGAAAACATTCTGGTTGGACACGGACACACTTCCGACGCTGAATGTTATGGTAGCATCGCAGGCCGGGGCTGGCTCACACACCGAGGGCACGGCGTTGGCACGAGTTTCTCCCCAAGAAGGAGGGACAATCCCAGCGCGACGTTCAGCGGCCCCGATGAACGATGCGTATGACCAGGTCAAATGGACGGCTGACTTTGGTGATCCGGACGTCTTGTCGAATTGCTCCGTCAGTGAACCATCGGCTGGAGTGTAGGTCTGAACCACGGCGACAAAACCATCGGCATACGCGCGCACAGCCTTGATAACTAACTCGAAGGTCTTGGTACGTTTTCCGTAGGTGCCAGTAGAGATATTGGGCAGAAGGTCGCGGAAGAAAGGTAGTGACACTTGGTTGACAACAATAGAGCCTTGTTTCTTCCACTGGTAGATGGCAGCGTACAGTTGCTCCGCAGCAGCGAGAGTGGTCAAATACCACGGATTCCCATCGTAGTACACATCTTCGCTGTATCTTCCGACTGCAGCGGCCTTACCTTGGCCTCTACTCTTGTTGATATCGTAAATGGATCGGAAAGAATCGACGACTGCCTTATGGTTTGCAAGAGCCCTTGCCGAGCATGGTTGAAAGGTTGAATCGGTACACTTGGCCTTGGGGTCAAACGTGTGAATCGACGAAAGGATTGAGTTGGCATCCTTCCCGGTGCGGCCGTCTTTGACGTTGATGTTTGAATCAATGTAGTCGCCCACCCAGAAACTCTCCAAGAAGCAGAGAATTCGAGGCGCGCTGACGGCACAGTCCGGGCAGGATTTTCCCAACGTCTTTGCAAGCGCAGCTCCCTCGACGAGGGCACGGTGTGACGCAGAGAGTGTGAAGAAGGAGGAGCCGTTGATTTCTTCCCAGAGGTCGTAACCAGTGCGGTTCCAATATCTCACCGTGTACGCAAGATCCTTTGCAATGACTGGCCAAACCTTGGTGACAGCCTTGGAGCGGCCTCCATTCGCAACGAGCCAGTTGGCGTAGAGTGTAAGAGCCGTAGCCCTCAGAGGCGGGCCATCGCGTTGCGGGCGACCCCAAGAACCAGTGAACTCGGTGAGATTGACGTTGAATTTTGGTTCTCCCAGCCCACCGGACTCGGGGCTGCCTGATGGGTTCGACACGCCCTGAAGCTGGGCTTGTGCAGAAACGTATTCGTCAATTTTCCGTTGAAGGGACTTGTCTCCGTGGATGAACTCTTCAACGAGGACCTTGTACGTCAAGGCAGAGTCTCGAGTCCAGGTATACCAGTCTTTGAAAGAATCAGCGAATGCTCTACAATCGTTCACAGGGAAAGGTCGGGCTTACAATCTGGATCTGATTTCGACGGGCTTGCGACTACTGCTCCGGGCGCAGCTCCCTTGGCTCGCTTTCCATCTGCGCCAATATTGGCTAGAACGCCTTTGATGGAGATGTCACTCTGTTTCGTGATGAAGCGCTCAAGATTCGAAGCGCCATAGGCTGGCGTCGCTACAACAGCACCCTGCCACAGCGCGATGGCTGCCAAGCCACCGAGGAGCTGCTTGAACATGGTGATCGCTCTGCACGATGGCCAGGGTGAAGGCCAAAAATGAGATTGGAGAAGTAGAAATGAGTAGATGTGCAAGACACCAAAAAATGGCTGCCTCCGTCTTGAGCGAAGACACTGGTTTGTACCAAGTGCAGGAATAATGAGGGCTATTTAATCTGACGACCCCACGCCCAACAGGGTGCCTCCATCTCGCGATGCGTCGTTTCTTGGCCTTCACCTCGACTGCAGTCCCTGCGAAGAACGGCCGAAAACATGTGAAGAGGGAGCTCAGCCGACGAGGAGCATTTCATTTAGCCTCATGCCATGTCCGGGGTAAGCTCTTGGCTGGCGTCCATCTCTCCGCATTAAAGCTGTTCTCCGGGGCTTAGCTCAACGGGTCCCATCGGTCCGTTTTTCGGCCTTATCCTTGACTAGACTCGAAAGCCTCGTTTATTCCACGGTTTATTCAAATGTCATGATCGACTATCGGGCCTTTTTGCCTCGTTAATCCTGGGCTCGACAATTGGTGTTGACAATTGATCGGTCCAGCGCGAACGTGCCAGCGTTGGGTCGATTGAGTAGAATCGAGCTACTGCAGGGCTCGAGAATTACCCTCGTCAGCGCAAGAGAGCAATCGGGCCGAGGTAACCGAAGCACAAGAACCTGGGGAAATCTCCTGCGGATCAGCCGGGGTTTTGCTGGGATAAGTGAACAGCTGCTCAAAGCTGGATTGATCACGCCAGGGGCTTTTTTCTCTCTCTTCAACGGCTTCTTTCCGCGATACCTGCTAGATACAGGGTACGTATTTTTGATGATTTGGGCCAATTATTGATGGCATCTCTCGCTTATCCACTCTTTTCTCAACATGTACTTACCATTTGCCCTCAACTCTATATGCAATGGAGCGGAATGAAACGAGGTTTTTATTAGAAAGAGTAAATGGACCTCGTGCATGGTTTGTTTGTCTCCTGTTCACGCCTGCTCCAGCAGTGGCAGGAGACGTCATTAAAGTCATGAGTCAATAATTCGCTGATTCTAGCTCTCGTATAACTAATCCCTCTTGCCATGTCTAAGTCATGCATGCACTGCGTAGATATCGAGTAGACTCATCGCTTCTCGATTATGGAAACATTCTTTCAACTAATGCTTCTCATCCTGGTCTGACTCGGTCGTGTGCATATCCTTTACCCTTCGCTGCACCCACTCCAGACAGCTAACCTCTTCGTACTTGGACTCTCCATCCCCGACGCAAGTATCCAAAACCCCGCAACTCTCATTCAGATTGAAACCAAAGAAGAATGGCATGCTGATCCTCTCTTTTCCGCTCCAGTTTTGTGCACGATGCACAGTGCTCACGTACTTGTCATTCGTGATGCGCTGCATGTAATCTGCTATGTTCACGACAAAGGTTCCGGGGATGGGTGGTGCACTTAACCATTGCCCATCTCTGCTTAGGACCTGGAGACCCCCGTTGTCGTCCTGCCAGAGTATCGTGAACAACTGGAAATCTGTATGCGAGCCGATGGAGACCAAGTCGTTTGCATTGCCCGCTGGGGATGGCGCAGGGATCGACGGGTAGTAGTTCAGAGCCAGGGCCGCGTCCGGATGCGAGAACTTTTCGTCGAAGAAGTCTTCTGGTAGTGACAACGACAGGGCAAATGAGTGCACCAGAGCCCGAGCCAAGCCGAGGCAACACTGCCAGTATCGGACAATAGAGTCTTTGAAGTGTGGGATATTGGAGGTGGCCTGCCAGTGGGAGTCTTCGCAGCGCATATGCTTGGCGATATGGGGAGGGATTGAAGTGACGTCGGCTATGGATGGATCATACGTAGGGTCGTAGGTCCAAGAGAAGGTCTCGCGGACATCGACAGACTCGGAAGAGTTAATTCGCTGCGAGTTCGGAGGCTTATATCCATTCCAATGACCAGAGCTGGCCGAATTTGCTCGTTCTTTGGTCTCCAAAGGCTGGCGAAAGAAGTCCAGGCAGGCAGAGCACGCAGATTCAGTGACGTCCGAGGGGATGCCATGGTTTGTGATATAGAAGAAGCCGTTATTGGTAGCAGCATCGTGGATCTGCCGAGCAACAGACGCGCGGTCAGATGCAACACTGCTGAAGATGCCCGAGACGTCGATGACGGGAATCTCGGATGGCGTCGCATCTCGCAGCGGAGTCCTGAGAACTGTCCGATGCACTGGCCCGTTGCCGGACGAAAGGCGTAGCTGGGTGGTGGAAGAAGTTTCCAGGACTGGCGCTGTTGTTTGCGTGGCCATTGTAGATCAGGGATCGTCAATGCGGTTCGCGGACGGATGGAACGTCTGCTTTGGAGAGTTGACTGGTTCAAGTATTCTTGCTATTGACGAGACCCCGCAGCGTTAGCGATAAGAGCGGATCCTACTCCGCTACTTGTCTATCTGGTAGCACAACTGATTGATGGTTGATGCCAAGGGCGGCTTGTCTTATCGTCCTCTACTTTGTTCTTGGCCGCTCCCTTCCCCCCGCACGCTAATAATAGATAGTCTCACTGTGAGACAAACATATCTACCACCAGTGATTTATACCTGATCCAGCAGCCTGGTTTGAACACCGAAGAGCTTGGTACACCGGCATCGCAGACCTTCTCTCATTGCTTGCTATTGCTCTGCTTAAAGTGGTACAAATGACACGGAGGACATCTCATAGCCACAGCCAGATTAGAAGTGGGCCGTAACACGAAGGCTTCTCGTGACGTCATATGATGATGCTGTCAATGCGCGAAATTCGTGCCAAGGCAAGCAGACGACTAAGATTAATCAAGACGCTACTGCTCCTCATTTTGCGGTGTGCGATGCCATTAAACTCATGTCATCACTCTCGTGCCACCATGATGCCTCGCATATATACCGCGTATGCCATTCCTCCCAGGCCCGATCGTCGACAATCCGTTCATCACTGTAACGTCTGTAACACTCGAGTCGTCTGGCCGCCAGCACCTTAACAAACACTGCCCAAAATGAACTACTCCAACATGATTGAGGAGAAGAACCTCAAGGTATCTTTACACGCCCTCCTTCTCGAGTTGGCAGTCTGCTAAGGCTCGATACAGAAAACATTCATTATAGCCACACTATGCTCTACCCTCGTCGGCACATTCACCTCATCAATGGGTCTATGGGATCGGGTCAAAGAGAAACGAAAGCAACAAACCCGCGACACGACGCAAGACGACGAGATTAAGAAGCTCAAAGCACAGGTCGATCGTTCCGAACGGCGGGCGAGAGAAAATGACCGAGCGAGAGAGAGGAGCCGAGACGCAGATGAGGTTGGCGCTTCCTTCCGGCAGTCTGGGGCCCTCATCAGTCGGGAATTCGAGCATGGATACGAACGGCTAGGTCGGAAGTTCGCCATTGGAGACGTTGTCACCGAGAACAAACTCCAAGCACAAGTCATCGCCCTCCAGCAAACCGTCATCGACGTACTACAGGACGCCCTTTACCACGGCCGTCAGCTGGACCGCGCCGACATGGCCAAGCTCGTCGCTGCCTCAGACGCCGCGCGTGACGGTTCTCTCGGTGCTCTCCGCCAGCAACGACAGCGTCTTCTCATGGCCACAGAGACACAGCTCCCTCCGCAACTGTCACTTGGACCTCCCACGCGCGCCTCCTCTATCGTCGAAACACGTCCACCGCAACTGTTGCTTGAACCTCCCAAGCGAGCCTCCACCATCGTCTCAACAGATACGCTATTTTGTCGGTATAGTCTCGATATGCAGTATATCAAACACAAGCCGCTCGCCGCCAGTTTCGCTCCCGGGGGCAGCTGCCAATGTCCCGCCTGCGGGATGCAACTAGATGTCGAGTCCGACGACCGCTGGGCGATTGGGAAGCGTGCCTCGCGGTGGATATCGGTGGAGGGATATGACAGGGAGATTGAGGAAGCGATTGAGTTTGTTGTCGACCAGCGCTTCGTTGTGAAGTGTCACACTCCAGATGGAGAGTATGCGTGTATTCTATGCAGCAGATATCGCGACGGGGATATCGTCTGCGCAACTGCGGATGCGTTGGTCAACCATGTGGGCCGAGCCCATAATATTACTGAATTAGAAAGAGAGCCCGACATACTGGCGAGGTCGTTGGAGCCGGAACGGAGCCTTTACTAAATGTGTGTATTTCTCACTCATAATAGAAAAGAGAGGAATGCCATCTAAATATAGTATCAAAGTCTACAGCTCACGTAGTAGACAGTCCTTGAATAATTTTACAGGACTCAGAACCTCCCGCGTCAATGAATTCAACATGTGCAATGAACCCGAGAGGAAGCCCTGGGTACGTCAGACAACCACTGAGAGAAAATTACCAGCATCAATCGTACGTGGGATAAACTCTCCTGGCGGATATTAAATAAATTCCGGACTAAGGCCGGATAGACGACATAATTAACCTCAAGTTACCTCCTAACTCCGTAAAGAGTCTCAACATGGACCCACTGTAGTCGGCTTGCTGGATTCTCTGCATTCGTCTTGGAATTCTATATAACCTTGGAGCAACTCCAGTTGTTGCTGATCTGCCGAACTTACCTCTCCAACTCTCGCTTCTTATACTACCGAGTCATGGCTCAATCCACAAACCCCTTCCCCCCCGGCCGCCGGGTGGTAACAAGCCACAATGCAGAGGGAGCGGCCGTAATCAAGATCGACGATGTTATTCCGACCAAACCAACCGATTTTGGCATCGACATTGGGCGTATCTGGGTAAGCACGGAGCATCCTGCAGACGTTCAATCGTCTGAGGATAAAAGCCTCATAGACGCTGGTCTGGCTCCCTCTGGCTCCCAGGTCAATTTCGTGGATTTTCCACCAAACACCAAGGTCATACACCATCGCACGACCACTCTGGACTATGTCTTTGTGCACAAGGGGGCCGTTGTCCTGGAACTTGACGATGGCTCCAGGACGAAGTTGCAGGCGGGTGATTCTGCTGTCGTGCAAGCTGGTATGCACAGTTGGCAAAACGAAGACACTGAATGGGCTCGAGTCTTTTCTGTCATGGTTGCTGCTCAGCCACCTTCTATCGGTGGGAAGACGCTGGAATTTGAAATAAAAGAAACACCAGAAAATGCGTAAACAGATAAATGCTAGGTAAGAGTTTGGTTCCACATCTTGCACGGCAAAGAGCTTTCTTTCTAATACTGTATTAGACCCAATCTTGGCTATGGAACCGATATTCGTCGCAAACACATGTTAGATTACTATGGAGTGGAGTTTGCCCTGCTAGGCTCTGGCTGATGCATCCCGACTTTGGCTCGGCCTACACGATTCCTTCCAAAAGTAGATGGCCCTCTGAACAATTTCCATCTTTTGAAATATGGTAAAATTAAATAGTACCATTGAAAGTCGATCGCGTTCTACAATCTCGCCGAAATAAGTAACTGTCAACTCAGGCCATGCGAGACTGCGAAGTCAGGTGAGTAGAATCTTACAAATCTTCGCAGAATCTATGTATTTTGAGATTGGAGCCTACATCCGAGCCTTTTGTACGTCATTTGATTTACTCTCTTCCATCCAATTCTGAGCCACAAGAATATGCCCTCGCTTCAATACTCTCATCTGTTGTGAGACGTCACATGGGTGCAACACACGGGTCAAGAAGCATCGACTTCCCCCAAGTTTGCCTACCTAGTGAGATGAAGACGGATTTATTAAAAATTACAATCTTAAATACATTATCATAGTGAAATATTACTCGTGCGTCATTAATACTGCACCTTGTGTGCATTTATACGAATAACATCCCTCTCCTCTTCCATGTAGTGTTTGATTCATTGGACAAAACCCATACTCTTTGATCGATGGTCTTTGTTCTACTTGGACGTCATATTGTCGGTGTAGGGTACTTGCACCCACAAGGTCAAATGGTCACTGTGCAGCTGAGGGATGACGAATTCCAGCAGTTGAGACACCGGAAAAGGAAGTCATTATGCCGATCACTGTGGCAATCGGGTGATTGGTTTCGCCCTCACAGGAAAGTAGGTATTCTATTCATCGCGGGCGATGTTTTTTTATCGAGGACGTGAATTGAGAAATTCTAAGATTAAGTCTTCAAGTGGCACTGGTAGTATCCCATCTCGCTCTGATTATTATCGCCTCACAGAGCAAAGAGCAGCTCCTTGCTCTTATCTTAGCAATTTTCGGCCATTATTCGGGATTCGTTATCAGGGCCTGACTAACCACCCGATAAGCAGCATGTAATGACGTTACAAATATCGAATCATGGCCTATACCGAATTAGGCACATTGTCCCGATGGCTGATAAGCACATCCAAACTGGGAATTATAACCATTTCGCTGCAATGAGCAGCTGGTCGTCTGGCACGTGGACTGATAATGGCTGGTTAAGCTTAAATTAGCATGGCATCAACTTGGGGGTTCACGCACAAGACGTGGGTTGTGCATTTTGTGCTATCTCGAGCATCTTGTTGTCCTTGTAATCTGATCCACCTCGGGGAAGAGATGCCGTGTGTTTCTCCAATCGTGGACGTTGATCTCCAAGTTCGTAAGTCGTAGCGACTCTGGGGAACTGGGGAGATTCCCCGGACCAGTCTCCGTCCCGCCGTCGTAAACGAGATCTTGGATATTACATGTCAGACAAGATATGGATCTCTGATAAGAGCCACCATCTTACGGCGCAGCCACACATCGAATCTCCCGCTAGGATGGTATATGGCACACTACCGGGTGGGCGGGTGCTTATCGCCATTTAACATGAGTCCAGCGACAGGCTACTGTATCAACGCTTGATAAGCATCTGGGTTATCTTCATTGGGACCCTGGTTACTCGCTGGGCAGTCGAAACCTAAGACACTGGCTATCTTAAAGCCCCTATCCCCTTCCCCAGACTTGGCTGCATCTCTTTCCCGCAAATTCTTGGCGGAGTGAGATCAACGCCCGTTCTGCGCAGGATATCCCTCTTGGCACTGCCAAGGACTCGCCAACATGTCTGCAGTAAGTGATCGCGCCTTGGCTTTCTTGGAAGTCATGTCTGCACATGTCTTGGAATTTTGCTCACGTATTTCTCGCGATAGCCCGTCTACAATGAGTCCCAGCCTAATGGAGGCAATCCGCTCGAGGTGGACGTCAACGCCCAGTACGAAGGCGTCCAATTCAACTACACATACATCGCCTTCTGCGGCTTCATTGTCTACCTGATCATCCCCGGCCTTGGTCTGCTCTACAGCGGCCTCGCCCGTAGAAAGTCCGCCCTCGCCTTGATCTTCCAGTCCATCCTGATTGGCGCCGTCACCACGTTCCAATGGATGTTTTGGGGATACTCGCTGGCTTACAGCCGCACTGCCGGCCCCTTCATTGGTGACCTCGCCAACTTTGGCATGAAGGATGTCATGGCGGCGCCTTCGGTCGGCAACCCCAACATTCCCGAGATTGTCTTCTGTCTCTACCAGCTGCTCTTCTGTGCTTGCACTGTTCAGATCGTTGTTGGAGGTGCATTTGAGCGTGGACGAATCGTTCCGTCTCTCATTTTCGGCTTCTTCTGGGCCACTCTTGTCTACTGCCCCATTGCTTGCTGGACATGGAACCCGAATGGCTGGCTGTACACTGTAAGTCATCATTCGCGAATGCCCTGTACTCATAAGCCGGTGTTAATCTCTCGCAGCTCCCTTCTCTCGACTTTGCCGGTGGTGGTCCCGTCCACATCGCGTCTGGCTGGGCTGCCCTTGCCTATGCTCTCGCACTGGGAAAGCGCAAGAAGACCGAGGGTGACAAGGCTCACGGAAAGCCGCACAACATCACTCTTGTCTTCTTGGGCACTGTTCTCATCTACTTCGGATGGTTCGGCTTCAACGGCGGTTCTGCGCTGAACGGCAGCATCCGTGCCATGCTGGCCGCTTTCAACACCAACACGGCTGCCTCGACTGGTGCCATCGGCTGGGTGCTCGTCGACTACATCAAGTACAAGGGTCGCTTCCGTGTTGTTGGCGCCTGTGAGGGTGTCATTGCTGGACTTGTGGGTATTACTCCTGCTGCCGGTTACGTTAGCCCTTGGTTGGCCGCTGTCATCGGTTTCCTCACCGCTGTCGTTTGCGCCCTCTGTGACGACGTCAACGAGTGGCTGCACATCGACGAGGGAATGGATGTCTTCAAGCTCCATGGCATCGGAGGTATGACCGGATCTTTCCTTACCGGTATCTTTGCTACCAAGTCCATCTCCGCTCTTGATGGCGCTACCATCGCCTCTGGTGGCATTGATGGTGTCGGTGTCCAAATTGGCAGACAGTTCGCCGAGATCACTGCCATCTCCTCTTACTCATTTGTCGTTTCATTGGCCCTGCTTCTTATCCTGAAGTACATCCCGGGTCTTCATCTCCGCGTCTCTGACGAGGTGGAGGAGCGTGGTCTGGACATGGACCAGTTCTTTGAGGAGAACATCGGCGATTGGGAAGTCTCCGAGGAGTTTGAGAAGCGCCGTGTTCAGGCAGAGACTATTGTGGCCGAGACCGTTCCAGGTTCCTCGAGCAACAGCAGCCGCCATGGAGTTGATAGTGGTAAGACTCAATAGTGGCATTGCGTTGGTGTATTTTTCTTTCTCTAGTTGGTGGAAACACGTATTGGCCTAGATCAAAGAATGGTGAAGATAAGAAAAGCGACGGTGGTAAGGGCAGATGTAATTTCTTATTCAACAATCTATACCGAGATCAACCACTCTAATTCTATATGCGGTTTCGTTTTGCCTTATTTTATCAATGTGTATGCCCAAGCCCCGCGAATACAGCCGGCCTGCAGCTGTGAATAGAATGGCGAAGAAAGAATGGAGTGAGAGGCCTATTGCAGAGAATTGGCAAGCCTTTAACTCCTACCACGGATTGGCCTAAGCCTTCCACATGCCATCCTTCTCCAGAACCTCCATATCGTCTCTGCGCAGCATAACCATGATTTCGACCACCTCATCAGATGCGTCCGCACCAGCAACTGCCTTATTTCTAGGCAGGACCATACCGACACCGTCGGCCTCTGAATAAGGAGGCCGAATGAAATCGGGACTTCCAAGCTCTGAACCAAAGTTCATTTCATACAAACCGAGATCGGCCCAACTGGTGATGGTAAGATCGCGCGAGCCAAAAAGGTCCCAGCCGACAAACATGGTTCTGTAATCCTCCATGCCGTTTGCCATGCTGTAGACTTCGGCAATGTGGCGAGAGTTGACGAGAGTGGAGGATTGAGATTGAGCAATGATGTCACAGATCTTGGAGAGCTGCTCCGCATTGTCTCCGCCAGATACCTTCAAGTCTTCGACCGAAAGCTTTGCGAGAGAATAGAGGATGTTATTTGCGATGTACGGAGTTTCGGGCGACGAAAACTCCTCGCCAATGCGTCGTCGACCATTTACCGCCATCGCCAGTCGACTAGTCTCATCTGCAAGACCAGGGTTGCGTTGCAAACGGGCACGAGTAATGGCGGACCAAACAAGCGCAGACACTACCGTGTTTGTAGTAGGTGCCTTCGGCATACATTTGCTCAGGAGCTGCTTGGTCGAGTTGATGTGCGTCAGTGGAATGGAGAGCACTTTGGAAGTGCAGGATGGGAATTCTGAGGGGAATGCGGGAGGTGCTTTGGAGTACTCTGGATGCGAGGCAAAGAGGCTGTCAATCGACTCGGAAGACACGGCACTGAGGTCAGACGAGAGTGCTCCCGAGAGTTGGCTGATTCGACCCAGGCCCAGAATGGAGGACGATGCAGATCCCGCAATGCTCTGAACCCAAAGCCTCACGATCTCCGTGAATCCCGCCGCATCGACCGTGTTGTGATGGATGCTGATGCAGAGTCCGACACCGCGGTTGTCGGCGAAGCGGAAAAGACTTGCACCAAAGATAGGCGCTCCTTTGGCAAAGAGATCCTCGTCGATCATGGCAGGTACGGGCCAGACATCAGCAGGGATAGCCGAAGGAGGCATGCCCTGAACAGACAGGGTCTCGAATGCTTCTTTAATTGAACCCTTGTCGACAATTGGAGGGGCAGGGGCATTTACGTCCCATCGGATCTCAAGACCGGGTGCTTCCCCTGCGGCGGGTGTTGTTGGGAAAACCTGGCCAGATAGCCATGGCAATTGCTTAAGAAGGCCGTCCAGGCCACGTTGGAGATTTGGAGAGATTGATGAGATTGGTTCTGTCGTTGAGAATGTCAGGAGTGCGCCTATGTAAGTCCTGGGCATGATCATATCCAGCGGGGTCAACCGCTCAACATTCATGGTGTCAGACATGGTGGAGTTGATGTTGTTGCTTTGGTATTCAATAAGTGAGGTGAGAGTGATGTTTACTATTCAAAAGCCGTAAAGACTTGGGTTTATATTGTTTGTCCCAATGCGGTGAGCATGAAGTTGCCCAACACAGTGACACATATAGAAGACCCTGCATGATGATTGGATTCCGAGGGCCCGCGGATCGCACAAACACTACGACGAACACCCAATAACCGTCCAAAGATCGACCTCATATCCCCACTAATCTGTCTCGGGGAGCCGGAAACCGCGGGCCCGTGGTCCCGTGGGCCCGAGGCGAGTCAATCCTCGCCCCCGAACGTCGTCGTGTCCCCTTTCGACAGCTCCGTCCGTCAACGCCAGACACGCAGAGCTGCTGAATCAGTCTAGACATCATGGCCAGCGTGCATGGAGGAGAGACGATCCGAGCACGGCGGCAGCGGCTTTCTCTACTTCCCCGCGCGGTATGTCCATGACGTCCCCACTACGCATCCCCGCTAACGGCTCTGCAGTGTGAAGGATGCAAAATACGCAAGGTATGGTAGACGTGGGATCTTATCATGACGTATAGCTAATCTTCTGACACCAGACTCGATGCGATCGGTCTAATCCTTGCTCGAATTGTAAGGCATCCGGTATCACCTGCCAGCAACCTCCTGTGGAGACAGAAAGCCGTCCGAAAGTCGACCGGGTAGCTCAGTTGTAGGATAAGGTCTAGTGGATTCATCCCTGGATAAGGCTGATTGTTGAAAAGGGAAGACTATATTGAGCGCCTGGAGGAACGATTGTCCAATGTGGAGAACCAGCTTGCCGGTCACGGCATCGAATCTGAGGCTCCCAGAGCCTCGTCGGTGGTCCACACTGGTAGGACGGAAAACGAAACTCCCGTGTCACAGTTGCTCAAAGACAGTCCTGGAAGTCTATACGAAGGCAGTTCCTCCTTTACGAACCATTCCGTCGAAGCCATCGAGGTTGCCCAGCGAACAGTTGGGTCCAACATTTCCGGAGCAGCGTCGAGTGTTGGCGCGTCTCTCAGTGACCTAGATGCCCTGCTTCAGCCGTCGTCGGCCTTGCCGGCTCTGGAAAACCATCAATTCTCGTTCAATGCTGATTCTCGCCCCCTACCAACTCTTGAGTCGTTACCAGTTGCACTTGTTCTCTCCGTTGTGCGGAGAATGAAGGGTATGCATCGATTCCGTTCATCCACTACTCCAGTGAGATGTGAAGAGTAGCGCTCTTGAGCCAAATTACTAACCTTCGCAGCCAACTCACCGATATTCTTCTCCGGGTACACAGTCAACGACACATCACTCATCGAGAATCTCTGCCAAGCAGTCTTTTTTCCGACAGACCCGGTATCTCTAGGCCAACTTACCAGCATGAACGGAATCCTCTATTGTATCCTGAAGGAATATCTCGCAACACAGGACCCGTTGGGTAAACAGTACGATCTCAAAGCATTTCTCGCCAAGTGCGATCGCAACTTTAATCTTGGCATCGAAACGTATGATGTTCTGGCTGTGCCCACTTTCGACAATGTGCTGGCATTGACATTGGCGGTAAGTGAACATTTATGGAAATTCCAATGAGAGTTCCCCCTAACCACATAAATTGTCATTTAGGTAATCAAGGCACAGAGTGAGTGCAAGCCTCAATTATGCTGCACTCTCATTGCGGCAGCAGCCAGCCATTGTCAAATGCTAGGTTACCATCGCGAGCTGACGTATCGCAGCGACACCCGTCGAATCGCCGAGCAAAAGCGTCGCATCTTCTGGTCTTTGTACATATTCGATAAGAATATGTCCTTGCTTCTGGGTCGCGCCTCTAACATTCAAGACTCTGAGATTGACGTACAGTACCCATCTCTATCGACAGATCCTGGTCAGCTGCCGTGGGATAGATGGTATCTGATGGCTATCCTGCTAGCCAAAGAACAAGGCCGAATTTACGAAACGCAATACTCCGCTGCAGCGTTGAAAACATCCACTGCAACCCGGGAACATCATATCAACGAACTGAGCGTCGCTCTGCAGCAGTGGCGCACCAACTTGGAGCAGGTAAGTGACAGATCCAGTCCACACATCATGTCAGATTGAGAAGGGATTAACAGTCCGTTCAGATTGACCCTAGTCGGGTCAAGCACCCCGAAATATTTGCACTGTCTAGGCACCATTGGGACATAATGTACTACTCCACGTTGACATCTCTGTTACGAGCGTCGACGACTTCTGGGGTAGGAGCAGAAATCAGCTCCCCATGTTTCCAAGCCGCGCGCTCGAGCTTGCAAAGCCATCTTCGTTGCTTTTCCGGCTATCAAATGATCGACATGGTCTCGGACAAGGACTTTGCCGATTGGTGAGTACACGTTGCTCTTCAAATCGATGTAACAGTTGACTCATGGTTCTAGGGTCCTTCACAATTCTTCCTTCAACCCATTTCTTGTGATTTTCCTCCATGCCATTGCAGCAACCAGTCTGGAAGATGTGCAACTACTGGACGAGGTCGTCGAAACACTTCGGAAAGTTAGGGGAGCGTCGAGCAGCTCCGAACGGCTCTATCTAATCTGCGCTACCTTTGCACGGATAGCGGGACGGATGGTAGAGGAACAAAGCTCTTGCGTGGGGCTCTACGACCAGCAGACAGACTCGTTGCATCTTTTAGACGCAATGGACCAGATTCCGATTATCTGGCCAGAGTCACTTCAGGACTTTCCGGAGATGGATACGTCGGCTGATCAATTCTCTGATTGGGGCGTTCCCGACATGGCTGGAATTTTAACAAGTTGGGCCGAAGGACAGCCATCTGCCTTTGGTATGTATGGGGCAAACATGAGAGGGGGCCAGCCGGAATAGAGTTGGCATAATCTGTCGGCAAATTTAAAAGGATTTGGCGAGGGAAAGAGTCGGGCTAGTGGAAGTGGGAGAGTTTACTATACATCAGAATCACACCTTGTCTGACGTATTAGTTAGGTGCCCATCGGCAAGTGGGCGCTCGCGGGGGCCATCACCAGTGCAGAAACGCCCTGCAGGATTGAACATTTCGATATTCGGACAATCTTTTGCTCGAGGATCACGGTATCCTCTCACACTAGCGTTGGTGCAAGGGACAGGGAAGGGTTGATAATAACCTTGGCTTAGCAAAGCTCTGAAATCGAAGTCTTTCGTTTTACTTGCCCAATTGTACGACCCCAGAGTGGGGAAACACATTGCGCTGGGAGTGTTAAAATAATGTTGTGCAAAAGAGAACTCCTGGCGAGGGCATCTTGCCGACGTTTCACGAAACGAAGACTGATGATCCGACAGCTCACTCAGCCACGCACAGCGCGCACGTAATCAGTACATAATTTCACGATGCTCGAGAGAAGTCTAGCGGGTAAACTAGAAGTGATAATTTCTTATTGATTTGTTTCCCCTTGACTCTCCAGTGCCAACTTCCATCGACGACACCACAACAGTCCAGACCTATTTCTAAAACACAGTACTCATACCATCTGCTCCGCCAGCTCAACTCCACAAGCTCCTCGCCATCGCTGCCACGTCATAATCTTTCTCTCAGCTCACTTGCTACTGGACCTTTGCCGCCACACCGACATCTTTTTCCAGGGGGCCTGGGCTTGCAATAGCAGCCCCGATTAAGGAAAACATATTGTTGCAGCGGAGCAACATGCACTGGTATAGCGTCATGCCCGTCACCAGAATCTCCTCTTGAGCATCCTGCGAGGTCGCCTTCGGCCCGATGAATTCAATGTTGACGTATTTCTTCGCAGCGAACGTGTTCACTGAGAATTTCGCCACGGGCATCTGCTGTTCGTCGAGGCAGATGAAGTCCCAGGTCTTGAGCGCACAGTTGGCGGTCCACCTCATTGCTTCTTGGGTTCCGTCGTCGGAGAAGGCCAATGAAAGGTAGGTGTATTCAGTGGCAAGACGCCTGAGGGCTTTCAGTTGCCCTTTTCGGCCGTGGATTTCGTAGTTGGCGTTGATGGAAACGGCATGAATCGTGCCAGTTCCGATAATGCGTTCATCGGGGGCAGATCGGAATATAATGTGTGGGGACGACAGGGCCTTGAAGTCGATGATATAGGCAGGTTCGGAAGATCTCCCCTGCTCGGTGACGAGACTTCGAGACTTCTTCCATGAGAAGTCGATGTTGAAAATGGGATTGGATTGTGCGTCGTCTTGCGATCGGGGTGGCTGAGATACTGACTCCATGGTGAATGTGTGTGAATGTATGTGATTGTATTGTAGATGTGCGGTTGATGTTGGTATTTTCTGGCGATTATCTTGTTCAGGTCTGAATACAAAATGCCAGATTTTCCCGCGTCTTTATAGACGACAATTGATGGTTCGATGGCCATGTGCCGTGCGGCAAGTCGCAGCCGATCTGCTTCACTCCCTTGTCTCAAACTGATTTACACTAGCCTTTTCGGGTCCCATGTGCCGCTTGGTGATGGATGACCTTGAAAAGCCCCACAATGAGCTCAGTGGCTGCATGATGGCATCTTTGAGGCAGTGCATTAGGCGTCGCTCCAGGAGGATTCCCACCTTGCTGTCTGACGAGAGACGTGCCGCTGTTGGCTGGTCGGAGCGGGTGTCGCAGCCAAGGATGACGCCGAGGAATCCTGTACGCAAAGCAGGGCGTTCCTCATCGACGTCAGGTGGAGATCCATTGCGGCCGGGATAGTAAGGATCGTCGGACGGATGTGATCGGTACCGGCACGAGCGATACGCTTTCAACTGGATTACTGGAATTGGATGCTTTATACCAAGAGCGGCAACACCTCTACCAAGGCCAGTCCATATGTACAGTATATCATTCTTGAGGTGAGATCAGCAGGCCATCCAGATCCATCCCAGTCGTGCCCACCCCCAGCTATTTGCTCTCTCCAGGCACCCCTGGGACATGGTGTAATACTCGGCCTTGGCATTCTGGATTTACTGTTGACCATGTCGCGGATTGACGTGCCAGGTCTCCACCTGCTGAATTCGGTACGGGGGATAGAATGTCCCAGACGGGAATAACTGGAGCAGCAAGGAGAAGTAGAGCTGCTAGATGAACGTGGGACAATGTAAACGTGGGACAATGTAGGAGAGAGAGTAGAGCATTCTAAATCTAATAAAATTATACAACCCGTTCTTCATTTATTTTTCTGCCGCAGAAGGTGTGTCATTGTGACAGACTTGAGCGTTCCCCATCTCGAACATGGCTAAACTCGGTGGTTGCAGAAGTGCTGCAAATCAGCGCGTGTGGCTTCTTTATATTGTAACTAATCTAATTTCTATCTGCTCTCTTAAGATAAATAAATTGCCGGTATAAAATTTAAATTTTTATTTTTATACATTACCTTCTATTTATCTCTCTATCTAAAAAGCTATTATATCTATTTTAATAATAAAAAACTATAGTCAGCCCAGCTGACGCTATAAGTCCCGCTGTATCACAGTACATCACGAATCGGACGACTGCTAATTCGACTCTTCTGCTGAGCCAACAAAGAAACATCATATCAGCGCTGGAGCGAGTCCAGTGCTTCAAAGACCCGGCTGAAGCTGAGGCCCGACTGGCCTTGCTCAGCAACATACCTACCCTATACCGCGTCCGGCGTCCGGCGTCCCGACGAGGCGGACGAGGGAGGGTGGGTAGATCGGATCAACCTAGCGGGGCTAGGTTGCCGGGCCAGGTTGGGCCGTCTCACTCAAGGCCTAATTTGCACTGCAATTTTAGCGCTTCAAAGCGAGTTGGGGTGCGTTGTGATTGGATCATTGTCTCGGCACTGCAATTTTAGTCTTCGAGGCTTTCAGGCTGAGTCGAGTCGTAAAACGCACCCGGCGTTCTTGTATATTGGTAGTAAGCCTGGACAGGACTACTGCCTAGGTCATATTTGTGTGCCTTTATTCTGCCCGTTACTCGGCATGAACGCCTAATGGCGGGCCCTCTTAGCATTGCTTCTTCCGTTGCCGGAATCTTGGACGCTATGGGCAAGGTCTATGGCCTTCTCAGCCATATCGTCGATGCACCCGAGTGCATTTCAGCCATTCTCACCGAGATGTTGCAAGGCTTTCTTGACAAATTCATCTTGTGTCATCAAGGCAAGCGACCCTTATTCAGATAGGAAATATCGGCATTATCCTCACCCAGACGGTCTGGGTCTTTTCTGAGCTCGAGACGAGTTTGCAACCCCTCACTACCTAAAGCTGGCTGCCGGGTTGGCGTCGGCTGAGTTGGATGAATCTCAACGACTCGTCAATCGACTACAAGAGTATGAGCCATCTCTGTCGCTGTTGCTTCGGGTAAATCAGTGGTAAGTAATAGTTATTATTTGTGACGATTTTCTCATCTAAGTTGTGTAGTGACACATTTGCCGAAGCAACGTAAAATGCGGTCCCAGAACCCATATGAAAGCAATAAGTAGACGATGGCGCGGATTTTCGGCACGCCTAGAAAACCTGTGACTTCCAACTGAAGATAATGAAGGCGATGCCTTGGGAGTGGATTCCACCATCACAAGAGGCGTTATGTTGACTCGTGCACCGACACTTCCGCCAACGAGCCAAGTCAATAAATCAGTACCAGATGCAGATTCATCTGTTCAAAAGCTTTTGGAATTCGCTTTGGCTGGTACCCAAGTTTAAGGCAAGGGACAAGGCCGAGAGGCTGACACCGCAAGTATAATCTAGACAAGCATATCTCGTACATTGCCCGGTCTTTCCGGTCTAACCCTCTCCCGACTATGGGCGACCGACGTTATCAACCCACCCTCGGATGATACTGAGCTGGAGTGGTTTTCGTCACTTACCACTCTGTCAAGTTCGGGTCTAGTCAAGAAACATGAAAAAGCTCTCCCATCCTTTTCCGGGCACATTTTGGACAACGACTGGCGGAATAAATACGGATTGAACATACCGCCAAACACGGTGTGGAGGGCGGTATAGCACTGCGCAATTTCAAAAGACAATTGGGAGACGTAGCACAGGACGGTGCATCCTGGTTCGTTTTGATGGGACCTGTTGGACAATACATGGTATTTCTCTTGCGACTTTAGACTTGCATGTCCTGACATTGCACAGTTCAATTGGCGAGGTAGCCATTTGGGGCCTGGGAGCAGCGAAGTTTCCTACCATATGGCTCTGTGCTAACAAGTACGCCCAGTTGAAAGCCCCTTACGCAACCGGTATATTCTTTCTGAGTAAACGCATTCCTCAAGATTATCCATTCAAGCCTCCATGTGTAAGTTTACGAGGCGCGTGTATCACCCCAACATAGACCATAGCGGCGCTATCTTCGAAATTTTGGGTTTTGAATGGAGTCCGTTATTGAATTTTGAAAATGGTTCAAATGACCCTTGTTAACTTGTGAGTTGAAGCTTTTGCTAGGGCTGAGTTGGTTGCACTACTCTCGATATGTCATTCCTCGATGACCCAAATTCAGACGAACCTCTTGTTCCAGCGATAGCCCATATCAACCGCTCGAGAATGGTCAAGGAAATATGCCATTTAGTGCTCTAGGTCTTAGAAACACCGATTGTCAATACTAAAACAAAGACTGTACCATGGCTAGTTTTGGATACGACGTTGTGGTTGGAGAAAGTAAGATAGTTTAAATTACTAGGTGGATTATTAAATAGACATTTGCATTCCGCTTTCCCCATCCCAACTTTACTCTTTCATCGTCGTAGCTCTTCATGTGTCGTTAATAGTCGGGAGTGACCGTGCATCACTCACTTCGGCGCAAAAATCAAAGCCAGCTGGTCAATCTCGTCACCATCCTGGCCGAGGAAGCCGGCAATCTGCCAGCCAGTGGGCGCAGTGATAGTGACGCAATCGCTGGTGGCAGTTCCAGCAGTTACAGTGTTTCCGGCGCTGGTCGTGGCCAAAATGTAAAAGACGCGAGTCTGCGAGCTCTTCTGTCCCTGGCACAGCTTGGCGCTGGTCCAGTACTCACTCGTACCCAGGGTCAAGCTTGAGGCGGTACCGCCAGTGCCGCCGTGGCTCAGGACGGTTCCATCCTTGAGAGTAATGCTCACAGAGTCCAGACGCGAGCCACCAGCAAAGGTCAGCTTCGTGGGCTTGGAAATGGTGGAGTAGGCAGAGAGCTTGGTCAGGTCAGTGAACCAGTCGCCGTGGGGTCCGCCGATGTAGGCAGACTGGCGCAGCTTGGAGGACAGCGACCAGGTGAAGTTGACGCCGATGGGGTTATGGTCGGAGAGAATGTTGCCATCAGACTGCAAGAACTTGTTGCTCTCGTAGTTGAACGAGTCAGCGGTGAGGCTAATGATGGAGTTGCCGCGGTAGAAGAGCTTGTCGACAGTCTCGCAGTTGTTGGTGGTGCTGGGGTTGGAGCAGATGGTCTCCACGGTGGGCTCGACGCCGGAGCGGACCAGCTGGACCCATGCGTCCGTCATGCCGTTCTGGGTCCTGAAGGTGGCGATGTTGTCCGCCGTGCGCGTGTAGCGGCTGTTGGTGTCGCCAAAGACGAGCACGGCGTTGCCCACGCTCCAGGTGTCGATGTAGTTGGCGACCTGCTTCACGTTGCTGGTTCGGGCAGCCTCGTCGCCGTCTTCAGTGCCGGCGTCGGTGTGCAGATTGTACGAGTCAATGTAGACGCCGTCGGCAATCTGGATGCGCATAAAGGTGAAGCCCTTGGGAGTCAGGCAATCAGCGCCAGAGGCGTTGGAGCAGTCGTCCCACTTGACGCGGGAGAAGTTGATCCAGTCAAAGTTGGCCAGAGTGTTGAGACCAGAGCCAATGACGGCGCCGCCAGACGTAGCGGTGCGGTAGGCGTGCGTATCCGTCTTGTAGATGGAGGCATGGTAGTTGAAGTCCTGTTACGCATGAGTATGTTGTTCAAGTGGATGTTGCAGCATATTTACCTCTTGCACATTGATGATATCATAGCCGTACTTGGCAAAGTACGTGCCGATGAGCAGCGAGTTAGTCGTCTTATCACCGGGGACATCATTGCCGTTCAGGATTGGCGGGAGACCTGCGACATTCATGCTCAGGACGGTCAAGTCGCCGCTGGTGGCAGCTGTGGCGCCTGCCACAAGGGCAGCGGAGCAGATGGCGGTGCGCCAGTTGATCATGATGATATCTGAGGGACTGGTTCTTTACTTTGGCGATGAGAGAGCGTCCTTGAACATTTCGTGGAGGTTTATCCCCATCTATAAGCACTCCGCTGGCTGGCCATAGTGGTGGCATCAGGTGTCATAGCTGCTACGGTATACTATTAGCGAGATATATCCCGCGACGGATCGGCTTCCTATTGCGGAGTGCCGCTCCGGGGTAACGGTGAGAGTTCCCCATGTCCCGAGGCCGTATTGGCGCGATGTCACGGCGCCGTCATTTTGTTCGGCACAGACTACTCGATTGGTTTACCGAGATTGGCGTCGGTCGATCTGGGAGTTTGCAATGCCAGGACAGGAAACACACACGTGGAGGACTAGGCCTGTCGAAAGCCGGATTGAATGCTGTATATGCTCCGTAGTTATCTTCTGCAAGAGTTGACACGTGGGAATTGGTTGGAAGAACGGGATATGATATCGTATTTGTTCTTTAGGGTTCAATACAGCCTATTTCCATTGGTGGAAACCCTTGACAAGCGCTCCGAACGGGCGACTTCTAGCCTCGGCTTCATCACCGAGCACAGAGGGGAACGCGCGGATCGCATCACGAGTTCACAAAAGAGACCATAACGGAAGGTTATATTACGACAAATATTATCCGATAGGGAGATGGTGTGGCTGCCAGCCTATACACCCGGCCTATTTGGTACAGAATTTAATTCCGATTTCCCCTGCATGCCCGTTCTCTCAATGCCCCCACACCACATCAGCCCAACAACCCTTGTCCTATTTGTCGCACGGATATGTGACCTCATAAGGCTCCTATTCAAGCTTCTACCATAAGGTACTTTTAAGGTGGCCCTCTTCCGTTCACGGGCGAAATTCGACCCATAATAGATATGACTTTTCGCATACGAAAGGTAATATCCGCCTCGGCCCTTTTTTGTAGCGGAACCTTTAGGCGAACAAAGTCCATGAACTCAATCACTTTCTCTTTTCCATAAACTTCGCGTTGAATTGCTCTTCCTGATCGGGCCAGGGGTGTGTGGTTTGCGCCAAGTGCCACCGAGTTTGCGCTTACCCATACGGACCCAATGGACAGACCTTGTGTGAAGCCTGCGCAGCATGATTTTCGCCAGTACAGGCGCAACAATACAGAAATCCGACTAGCAACTTTCTAAAGAGACCGTAAAAATGATATCTGTGCTCTCGGTGATGGCCTCATCTGCGGCACTTGGCTTGGGACCCGAACTTGGCGAGCATCGCCGTAGTATTGTGGCAGGACCCCAAGATGCCGGTGGCAAACTTCATGTGATAAGCCTCATCGCTATGGATCTTTCAACCGGCAGGGTGGAGTCGACGGTATTGGATATCATGTAGACGTCACGACTGGCTGTGAACATTCCTTGGACGGTCTTGGGTACTTACTTACGGGGCCTACATCAACAAGGGTTTGTAGGCAAGCTTGCCTGTCTTTGGATGCAACTCATAAGGAGCTGAAAGTGATTTCATCAGAGTGAGTTATGTGTATCGTGGTGCCCAGTTCCAGCACGTTTCTGAGCACGTCAACCTTGCCTGAGCTGCCGCTGGTGGTGATTAATCTAACTTCTGTCTGCTCCCTCAAGGTGATCAAGTTGCCGACACAGGGCAAAAAAAGGCGGTTTTATCCACAATTCAAGCATTGCCTACCCAATCCTCTTAGGATGGCTGAATATCAAGCTCTTCGGCGTGAAAAAGTTAAATCTGCGTGAATATATAAGCCGCAGGAAGCCCAAGAAGCCGAGTCCTGATTCTTTCCCTCTTTTACATCACCTATCCTACCAAGAAGTGATGAGAGACGAGACCCCTAGTCGGCTCAACTGACCCAGCAAGCCCTGCAGCCATCGAATACGCGATCGGGGACAAAAGCACAAGCAATCAACTTTATCTCCTCAGTCTCAACGCGAACACCCACTCGCCAGTAGAACGAGGGCAATACTTCAAGAACCCGGCCGAAGCCGAGTCCGTGGGCTGTAATAGAGATAGCCAGGCAACCTAGCGCTGCTAGGTTGGCCCAGTCCAGGTTGCGAAGGCGGGTCAATTGGGCTTCGGTTTCAGCCGCGTTCTTGAAGTATTGCACTCGTTCTACTGACGAGTGGGTGTTCATGTTGAGGCCAAAGGGATATAGTTGATTGCTTGCGATTTTATTTTGGGCTGTATATTCGATTGCTGCAGGGCTCGCTGAGGCTGGAAATACATCGCCTTCATCCTCGTATTCTTTTTCTCTTCGCACTCGAGGAATAAGGTCAGTCACCTCTTTGGTGGTCTCTAGGTTCCACTCCGCATTGATTGACTCATATGGGCATATAGTATCACTTACCGCCCATCGTGACGTCACTTTACTTGACAGGGTATCGACTATGGCTTTCTCTCACCACCCATATTTCTATACCTGCCCTACATTAGAATTGGGCTTATTCTTACAACTTATTGCAATCTCCTTTTATCTTATCCACAACAGTGTGCCAAATTAGAATTAAACGAATAATATTTTATTGACAGTCAAATTGGGACGCGTGAAGCTCAGTCGGGAGTAGTGACTGGATTGGATAAAGCACCGAAGTGCATGTTGTGTGTCGACATGTTTCCAGCACGCTGAGGAAAGGAGAGCGCCAGTTATGCGGAAAACTCCGATGTACTTTCTTAATAACCAACCAAGATAACATAAAAATCTCAGAAGGCAGTATCTCTGAGACAGCTTACGTCAAATATGGCAAGTATGAGTACTTCCCACTATCTCCTGTGCTTATACCAACTTAATTACATACCCGGAAGTCGAGTCGTATTCTTCACATGGTAGCCCAGGATTCGCCTCTGCCGACTTGAGAGCGTCGTACGTTGGGTCAAAAGCTTTGGTATCCTCGCGAACCGACCCAGCCACAAAAGCGTGACCGCATCTCGTATACGTTCCTGGCTCCCCACTCACAGCCTGGACAAGGATGCCCCTAATCTCGGATGCGAGATTCCACTTGTCTTCGAGTGACAGTGGTGTTTGCAGGTCGAACATCGGCACGAAGAAGAGCCGGTCGGCGCCGATTACATCTGCCGAGTCGACCCAGACATTCTTCGCATGTTCCATCCCTTTGCCTTCCAGGTGAAAATCTTGCTCGCTACCTTGTACTGTGACAGGATTGAGGCTGCAGCGCATGCGTAGGTACCCAACAATCTTTTCGCCGCGGGGCTCGTAAACTTCCCGACGCGTGCTGACTTCTGTGACGGAAGCAAGGGGGGTGATATCGTATCCTTCATATGCGTCGACTTGTTGCGTGCCAACTGAGCCGTTGATGGACACCCAGGACCACGAAGGTGCAAGCTCATTCTGAGGGGTTTTGCCTTGCTGTAACGTGTTGACAAACCACGAGAGTTGTATTTCCATCCTGGGTCGCCACAGGCCCGCACAGTATTCGAGCCCTAGTTCGTTCTGCAGGTGTTCGGCGACACCGGAAATCGCGATGAGCTTGTCACCAATCTGGGTCAGGCCACAAGCCGAATAAGCGTTGACGATTCTTGCCCACTGACTTATGGCCTGGTCGGCCGAGTCGGGCGGTGTCAAGAAGTGTGAGCCTTGCTTGCACCCAACCCTCATTTGTGTCCTCGCGGATGAAGGCCAGACGCTTGTTCCGCGGGGCAGCGATTCGCATGCTGTGAGTTCTGCGCAATCCCAGATGACTTGATCAGATGTGAAATGGATGATTCGCGGCGAAAGTAGACGCTCTTGGGTCACCCAGGCACGCCGGTTGAGCTGTGCATCGTCAATCTGCTGGGTGAAATAGTCCTCATCAATGAGGCGGAACCGGCCCTTCAAAGCCCCGTTATCAATGTCCAGTACATCTGAGCTTAGCACAGCTGGATCTCGGTCAGTGAAGAGCCCTCCAAAGCTATTTACCGACCAAGTGGCCGCGATGTTGCAAAGCGCATGCTTGTAGACCTTAAGCATCGTTACTGCTTCTCGTTGCCAATCCTCATCCGAGTCCTGGATGATGCACAAGGAGTCGATCCAAATGTAGTTGATGTCAAGACACCTAGCAACTTCAATGGCGTCTTGGAATGTTTGCGGAAGTTGGTGGAAGGGAATATCATCCTTGAATTGCGAAAGGGTCTGCTTCTCCAGCTTCAGTATTTTGGCCCCTCCCCAGCAATGACTCAGGCTTGCGTATGGTCCGGAGAGTCCGCCTTGGATAGACTCGACGAGTTTCACACTATGTTGATCGACGTGGATGAGCCGAGTAGGGTACCATGGCTGCGCACTGGACGTAGTTGAAGAACATATTGAGTGCTTTGCGCGGCATTCGTTCAGACAGCCTTTGAAGAATCCCAGAGCTGCCATGGAACCGGTGTTGGTGCTCGTAACCTTGTTTTCTTGTACTTTGTAGTTCAGCAGCAGTCTAGATTGGTAGAAAACAGAAAACTTCATACCTGCATCTGACACGTTCTCGAAATGCATTACCTGCACCCCAAGCTTCTTCCCCTCCGAGACTGCCCCATTCCACAAATATGTGCTCCCTTTCTGCTTATCAGTCTGCGCAGCCAGGATGTATGAGATGTGCAAGGGTGCAGTTGCTGGCATTTCACGGGTGCGGTGTTTGATCAACTGCCGAAGGATCCCGCGACAGCCATAGCAGCGAGCTGCTTTCCCTTCCAGTCCAGAGAGCGTGATGTCGTATTCGAACTGTGCCTCCCAGCGATCCAACTGCCACTGTTTCTGGACTAGTGTCACGGGCTGGTTGAACACGGCTTTGCACTCTGGACACAACATGTTGATCAACGATTTCAGATCTGGGAGCCAGTGAACAAAATGGAAGAACGGGGCATTTCAATGACTTTATCAACTTGTGAATTTGAATCTTACGTCAGCAAGCGACAGGAATTCTCGCCAAGTGGTGCAAATCAGAATGAATGGCGCTGGATGTGCCACGTAGTAGTCCGTAAGCTGGCGTTGGACCTGGTGCGGCTGATGGCAGCCATACGCTTCGAGTGTCTTAGGCGCTGAATGATGACGTAGACTACTGGAACAAGTGCGTGTAGGACACCAAATGTGCAATTAAGTTACATTATTTACAAACAACTATCTCATCGCATTAGGGCAAATGATCCGGGTCACCACTGATCTCTAGACGAAGAAGATAAATTAAAATCAGCCTGTTTGAGTGAAAACTAAACCTCCTAATGGTTTAGGCTTGAATTTGTTATTTCTGCCCAAATCCTCCGAGCTTGTTGATGATGCCGCCGCCAAGTCCTCATCTCGTTAGATATCATTGGTGGCCTCGTCTCGCAACACCATGCAGACGCAGCCTATCTGCACCCTTCAGCCACCTGAAATCAGATATCGATATCATGTGACCGAGCGGATGAATGCAGAAAAAATTCTCCCAGATTTCTGCTGATGCTCCTCAGACCTTCTTTTTTCCTCGCAGGAGCTACTGGTCAAGACTGTGATCCCACCACGGCTGAGAAGCATCAGTCGCTTCACTCAAAACATTTGCCACGACGTGGTGTCGACCTAAAACAATTTCCTAAACTAATTTTAAACATCGAGCGTCTTCCTCTACCACCCAAACGGACCGCACCTGCCAAGGGGTTGGGTTTCCAGTGAAGGACAATGGATTCACCGGCCTCGCCGGTGTTGAGCAACAGGAGCGTTCCACAGAATCCGCTCCACGTCAAGATCCGTTGCGCAATTTCCGATGCCCCGCAAGACAAACCCCCCAAAGAGGTATTTGTTGAATGTGTTTGGCCGAAATTAGCTGCAGACTATGGGTCAATGGTGCAGGAATTGATCAAATACTGTAACGATCAACTCGGCGACAAAGGCATTCCTGCCAAGGTTGAGGGTAGAGCGAAGTCTCAAGGTTCGATCCGAGACACCCTCGAACGCCGGGAGCAACATCGAATGAAACAGAAAAAAGGCCCTTACCGAGACATGCAACAAATACTGGACGATATGCATGATCTTGCAGGCCTTCGGATCGTGGTCGACTATCCGTCTGATATGGACAAAACAAACCAATTCATCAAGGCTACCTTTGAAGCGAAGAAGACGCCGAATGAATTTTCACGAGATCGGCCCATTGGCAAGTTATGGGAGACGTGGTTTGGCGCCTACGAGAGCTTCAATCATCACGTCACTCTGAAATCTGACACCTTGGGTATTCCTCAGATATTCTGCGAAGTCATGTTTGAAATCCAACTCACGAGCCTTCCGGAAACACTGTACAACAGACTCGCCCACCCATTAATGTACAAGAAGCCATCTCAGCCCCTCTCTCGCAATGATGAGATTGTAATCGACATATCTCATGGGCTTGCACTTTGCTATTCCATGTGTCAGGTGTACATGCAGGACAAGCTTGAGGGCCCCACGAGATCTTTGAACGACAATAAAGAACTGCGCGATGCGATGAGAAAAGCGGTACCTGCATTGGGAGCTGAGCCTGCAGAGGTGGAAATGGATGCCTTGGTGGAGTTGACCGCTCCTATCATCGGATGCGGCTACGGCAACAAACCTGGAACACAGGACAATCCGTCTTCCAAGTTGAAGAGACGTGGATCCTTCGGCAAAGCGATTCCAATTGAATCTCTTTTGAATGCACTATCAACGCTATCAGAAGAGTGTGATTCCAACAGACATCTTTGGGCAAGTCTCACCGATAAGATGAAGGATTGGGGCTTGAACATCAAGGCTGTAGAATCAGCAATCCAGCATCAGACTCAACTACTACTTAAGATGAGTCTGGATGAAGAAGATCGAAAGTGTCTGAAGGATCTACACATCATCAATCCGGAAACGCACAAGACGCAAATAGAGAACACAAAAGGCGGCCTGTTGAAGGACTCCTATCGCTGGATCCTCCAACACAGCGACTTTCAGAGATTCCGGAATGATCCAGAGAGCCGATTGCTTTGGATCAAAGGCGACCCGGGCAAGGGGAAGACGATGCTTCTTTGTGGCATCATTGACGAACTGAAGAAAGAACCCTCACTAGTTGTTTCTTATTTCTTTTGCCAAGCCACCGAAGACCACGCCAGAAGCGCGACATCGGTGATCCGGGGTCTTATATGGCTCCTTTGTACCACCCATCCGACATTGACCTCCTACGTCCGAAAGAGGTATGATGTTGAGGGCAGAAAGCTTTTCGATGACTCCTGTGCGTGGGCGTCTTTAGAAGGCATACTCACGGATATACTCCAAGGCTCGTACTTGCAGGATGCAATCTTTGTTGTCGACGCTCTAGATGAGTGCTCAGACAAGAATAGAGTTGAGCTCGTTGACCTTCTTGTCAAGTTGTCCAGCTCCTCTCGCGCTAAATGGATTGTGTCTAGCCGTAATTGGCCGACAATCGAGGAACAGCTGCGAGATGCCGAGAAGATCAGGGTGCACCTTGAAGTGAATCAAGACTCCATAGCCGGAGCGGTGAAAACTTTTGTTCACTACAAGGTGGACCAACTTGCTCATAAAAAGGGATACAAATCAGAGACAAAGCAGGCTGTCCTGGACCGCTTACTTCTCAAAGCCAACGACACATTTCTTTGGGTAGCCTTGGTTTGCAAAGAGTTGGCGCGTCCTCAAGTCAAATCTCGGCATACTCTTTCAAAGCTAGACTCGGTACCAGCAGGACTCGACGATCTATATGAGCGCATGCTTGGCCAAATCCTCAAGTCGGAGGATGCAGGAATTTGCACGCGAATACTTGCCACTTCTTGCATCGCATACCGTCCAGTTTCGCTAGACGAATTGCGGGTTCTGGTATTAGAAACACAGGATTTGAGCCGTGAGGACTTGGAAGAAATCATCGGCGAGTGCGGCTCATTTCTAACCATCCAAGACGACATCGTCTACTTTGTGCATCAATCCGCTCAAACTTTTCTGATGGAAAAAGGATGCGATGTAATCTTCCCCTCAGGAATCATAAATCAGAACCATATCATGTTCCGGCGGTCTTTGGACGCACTGGCAGGTCTCGAGCGCGACATGTATCGACTGCAGTCGCCGGGTATTCTCATCGACGAGATCTCACAGCCCCAGCCTAACCCGCTATCTCGCCTCTGCTACTCTACTGTTTACTGGGTTGACCATCTTGGACAGACCAAGAACAACATCTCGTCGTCTGATTGTGAGGACATTGAGGAATTCATGGGAGAAAAGTTCTTGTACTGGCTAGAGGCTCTCAGCTTGCAGAGGAAGACGCCAGAAGGAGCTCGGGCAATAGGGAAGCTCAGAGATATCATGGTAAGTGTCCAAATGTTTCTCCTTGCCAATGGTAGGTCTAACAGTTTAGCAGCAGAATACGGCAGACGCAGAACTGAACAGTATCATCGAAGACGCGCGGCGATTTGTTCTTTCTCATAGGGCTATTATTGAGATTGCACCACTTCAAGTTTATGCATCAGCGTTGATATTTAGCCCTACTGACAGTCTGGTCAGGAATATGTATGAAAAAGAAGAACCAGACTGGCTGAAATTGAAGCCCAGGATGAAGAGAAATTGGGATACGTGCATCCAGACACTGGAAAGCCGATCTGGTGAGGTCTTCGCAGTGGCCCTCTCACATGATGGTCAGCGCCTTGCTTCAGCCGCAAGAACAGGAGTCGACATCTGGAATGTAGCGTCAAGCCATTGCATCCGATCACTTGAAATTGAGGATGCGGGGGCAGTTGATTTTTCAGTGGATGGACAACATCTTGCGGCGGGTTCAGACGGTGGGGGCATAGGCCTTTGGAATGTGGATTCAGGCGTGCATGTGCAAACGTTGCATGGTCATTACACGGCGGTGAACGATGTTGCCTTCTCCCCAGATGGAAAGCTGCTGGCGTCTGCCTCCGACGACCAAACAATCAAGATGTGGGACTTCAAAAAGGGCGAATGCATTAGAACGATGCATGGCCACAAAAACTGGGTTAGGTCCTTGTCATTCTCGGCGGATGGTCGGCAGTTGGCATCCGGTGGGCACGATCACACTGTCAGAGTTTGGGAAACAGCCACTGGCAGCTGCATTTGGCCTCTCAGGGGTCACAAACAACAGGTAACATCAGTTGCCTTTTTATCAGGCGACTCCCTGGCCTCTGGCTCGGACGATGAAACAGTCAGGATTTGGGACGTGACGACGGGCATCTGCATCCGCACCTTGCAAGGCCACGACTTAGATGTCATATCGATTGTCTTTCTGGAAAAAGGTCTCAGTCTTGCATCGGCCTCGAGTGACGGCATGATCAGGATTTGGGATGATACAGGAGCCTGCGTCCAGACACTTGACCATCGTAAGAATGCAATTTTGTCACTGGCGTTTTCTGCGAACAATCAGTTGCTTGCTTCAGCTTCTAGCAACACAACTAAAATCTGGGATATGGCAGCACATTCGGCAGAGCGCCCCTTCGAGCATCACGTCGCTGACTACATAGAAGTCGCAATTTCGCCGAATGGCAAGTGGGTTGGGTCAGTTTCAGAAAACAAAACAGTGAAGCTCTGGAACGCATTCAACGGGACATGTGTCCATACGTTCGAGCATTGCCATGAAGGAGATGTTGCATTGGTTTTCTCACCGGACAGCCAGCATTTTCTGTCCTTCCTAGCTCTTCGGTTCCACAAGCGTTCGAGCACAGTCAAAGTTTGGGACACAGCTGAAGGCCGCTGCGTCAAGACATTTGAGGGTATCATCCATGCGGCCTTCTTCCCGGACAGCAAGCGACTCGCATTGGCCGAGCACAAATCAGTACATCTGTGGGACATTGATACACGGGTTTTCATCCAGAAAATTGAAATTCAAACGAATTTCATCACCGTCTCGCCCGATAGCACCTATATCGGATCAAGTTCAGGCGCCAAGGTTGAGGTCTGGGACATCTTGAGAGGACATCGCCTGCACAATTTCCAGACTAATCACCATGTATTATCAGTGGCCATGTCAAGAGACCCGAGATGGATTGCCGCCCGGACAGAAAAGAACATCTTGGTGTGGGATATCCACACAGGCACACTCCTTCACAGGCTTCCGTCCGTGCATAATTTGCATTCCATGGTGCATATGACCATCTCTCCAAATAGCAGATGGATCGCAATTTGCAGCTGGAATTCCATCAAAATCTGGGATTTGAATGCACCGCTCCTTGCGCAGAGCATTGAGCCGAGCAGTAAGTGTAACCATTTTCATTTCGATGCAACTCATAACTCCCAACTCAGTACTGGAGTTGGCGTTCTAGACTTGGACAAGATTCTTGCAACAGATGCGGAGCAGAATAATACGACTTGGGAACCCCAATACCACGGCTGTGGGTTTAGTAGAGATGGAGCATGGATTCTTAGAGGCAGCCAAAGGATACTTTGGTTGCCCGAAGACTATCGGTCCTATCGATCAATGGCGTCGGCGTCGACTGTTGTGATCGGAACTGATACCAGAGATTTACGTTTTATGCAATTTGGGGTGGAAAGTTCGAACTTAGTCTAAATAATGTGTTATTTGATGATGAGTCTGGTAGTTTGATCCTAGACAAAACTCGTTTCCAAAATGAAGCCATCGCAACCCCACATGCCATTGACTTGGGAACTGTTTCTTCCGTATTCCGTTTGGTGTTTGTCAATTTGTTGACACCAAAGTCTTAGAAAATTGAAGATTCATCACTTGAGAATGCTTCGAAGAACCGCAAGACACGGCTCGCATCTTCATCTCCAAAGCTGAATGTTTCACAATGCCCTGGCTCATTCTCATCTATCCGTGCTGTATAATTTCCATTGTGCCACGCCTGAGATCTGCGCTGCGAGGCTGCGAGAAGAAGATCGAGGAAGTATATCTTCAACATATGCTCTCTGTTCTCCATCAGCTGCTTCTCAGTTGGAAAGTGGAACGACGTGCTCTGGTGAGGGTAGTGTCTAGCATCATCAAAGAAGACCCATGCTCGTTGTTGATAGACATGATATATAAACCCTTCAACTTCAGGGTGTAGTTGGGAGGACAGCTCTCGGACCATGCCAGGGAGTTGTTTCCAGCTCTCGCAAGTAGGGTCTCCCAAGTTCGGTCGTCCAATCAAAAATGTAGTTAGTGGTCCCAGATAGGCAAGCCTGCTCTGAGAGCGTTCAGAAAAGGTACAGAGCCACTGCTTTAGCAGGGCGGAGCAACCAGCCACATCTCGTGGAAACCTGAGTATAAACGTGATGAGGTCGAACCCAAAATCGGCCAAAGCTTGGGTAGTCAAGTGTGGGGTTCTCTGTATTAGACGGAAGTCGCAGTAATAAGAACTCGGAAGGAAAAGAACATTATCAGGAAATAACAGTTCCCTCTCCGAAACAGTGTCAAACGATTGAGTAAATGGCACTTTGGGTACATTTGGTAGCCAAGAGTTGGCATGATGTGCGAAGACGGCTCCGTACAAAGTCTGAACGTATTTATGCACGCATCGAATTGCCTCATACTCCCAACTTTGCAAGCTGAAGTGTTCGTCTATACGCAGGTGGTTGATTGGGTCCAGTTCGTCAAATGATCCTTGTCGTGGGTGGTAAAGCTTGCACATGAACTCGTATCTCAAGAACGCTCGGAGCAGCCGATGTCTCTCCTGGTCATTCAGATCATCCAATTTCAAGGTTTCAAGGCCAATTGACTTGTTTCGGAATGTAGATGGGCCCCTCCTAGGTGAGAGATCCGGGAGGGCGAGATAGGCGCGAGGTGGGTAAATAGCCGTTGCTTTTGTGATATAGTGTTCCATGTACATTGCAAGCCGAGTATAGAGCCCATCGAGACTTTTGAGCATGTTGATGTCATGCTCCTGGAAAGGGTTTGGCAATTGTGCTGAACCCCACAATTTCATATGACGAGATATACCGCTGAAGTCCGTATCGGTAGGGTGCATCAAAGGAAATAAAACGATTGCCATGGCGTCTTGCAATGAATCATCATCAAACTCGTGCCGAAGAAGCGCCAATCGAATTTGCTTCTTTGACGTTTGATATTGTGCAAACATCGTCGGTGATGCACGAATGAGTGGAGCGATTTTTGAGGTGGTCCTGAGTCGGAGGAATATTTCCAAGCGCAGCTCTGGTGGGAGGGAAGAAAAGATATCCATGGTGGGCCAGTTCTGATCGATTTATGGCAGGCTTCGTGCGCTTGGTAGTGTTTCGGAGAGATTTAGAGAAGATGGAGGTCATGGGGGAAACGTACCTGGACATGGTATTTAAATATGAAGAATTGCACCGTCAGGGAAATGGTTCATCTCAACCTTGATGGCATATGGGAAGTCATAAGGGTAAAGATGGGTTTGCAAAACTTTAATTCCTTTGTCGCCTGCAAGGTTCACTATGACAACAGACAGATTGACTGGGCACACCCCGTGAGATGAGACCTTTCTGTTTCCTCGACCTTAGTCCAGACTTGCGGCCTTATTCGCCCAGCTCTTTGTTGTGGATTGAGGCACCGACGATAGTTCCGCCCGGCCTGTGAGCCCAATTTCTTGAAAGTTGGGCTTGGTCATTATCTATTATACTAAAAATCATACTGAAGAATATTCGAATGCGGTTGCGGATGTGAATGTAGATGCTAAAACCTCGGGTTGCGTCGGTAAGTAGTTGGATCGCACTGGTGAAATTCTATTCAACTGAAGTACTCGCTGAAAGGTTCGGCATAGGTCTATCAATCGAGCTGTCTAATCACCGGTTGCATTCTTAGATACAGCCTTGTGCTTCGCAAATGATGTATTTCTCATTTGCTGTGGAGTGAATAATCTCAGCAATACAGTCTACACAATGTCCAGAGCCTAAACGCCTTCGTCCACTAAGCACAAAATCTCACTCGGTGCTTGGAAGGAAGGCAGGCCATGGGATGAGACCATTGCTGCCAATCGTGGCATCTCCCAACATATCATGTTCCATGCAATTTGGTTTCGCTCCCATCCTACCACCATGGACTCCAGAATATCCGCCACTTGCTGACTGTCCCAAATCCCCTCTCTTCTCCTGACAGACCGCAAGACGCGGATACATCTCCTCTGAATATCAATGTCTTGGCATGAAGTGCAGATGACAGCCATTGAGGGGACCAAATTTGCGTCAAAGACAAAGGTTGGGATCGCGTCGAAAACTTTGCATTGGACCAGTTGTTCGGCTTTCTGCAATATCGGATCGCATCGTTCAGGTCGAATGGTCTCTTCAAATGAATTGAGCTCTAAAAAGGCTGCCCAGCATTCTTGTTCCATGGATAGAATCATGACTTGATGTTGATCCTGCCTTGGAAAAGCTTTCATATCAACTTGGCCCTTGAAAAGATCGAAACGCTGACTCCACATCTTGAAAAGCTGAGGTATGGATTCCGTGCAGCCTTCTTTGCTTGACCAGTTATTATCCGAGCTTCTGCGTAATGATTGATCTGTTTTCCACCCTATCCCGGCGGTGTTGTCTGTGATCTGCCGTACCGGAAGATATGCCCTTGACGTCCATTCAACATCAATGTGGAAGAGTGAGTTTGCCGCCGCCGCGGCGGATTCGAACGGTATGATTGGACCCGGTGCTTCCAATCCAGTATTGACGTAATGATACAATTTTGGAATAACGTTAAATCCAACGTAAGAGGTAATGTCTTGCCCTAGTTTAGAGAATATAGCAACAATGCTGTCGAAGAACCTGGTCTTCTCTTGCAGGTCTTGTCGCAGAGTGAGGCCTGTGTCGTCATATGATAACTCTTGGAGTGAGGTAAGAAGTGCACAGCCCGATTGCAAGTGACGGAGTGCCTCAACGTATCGACCCAGGAGAGTTTCAATGCAGATAAAGATAACACAGCATGTGAGAATAGCCTCAGTGTTTAGGTTGGATAGTTGTGAATATGCTTTGATGTGATGGATCGCCTTGTTATATTGCTCAATCGAAACGCGTTCTAGGTCCCAAATGGCCAGGGCTCCTGCTGACGATCCTATGGCTTGAGACTTGAAGCGTTTATGGACACCTCCAAGGGCGCAAATCGCATACTTGATAGGCTCCACAGCATGAGCGAGGGGAAGAACGTGGAAGTACCAGAAATCAGTAGGAGTCGATGCCGTCTCAAGATCTTGCATAGTGCAGGTTCGAAAATGGTAGAACAGATCTCTCTCTGTCGGTAGTGGAGAGATGTCGGCATTCAATTCAGGAGCCGAAGAAATCAACGGCGCGTGCGGTTCTTTACGCCGGATTGTAAGAATTTTGCTGTCTTGGGCCGGTAGACTATGCTTCTTGGCTCTTGGCTTGCGAGCTAAGAGTTCGTAGCCATCACATGTGTAGCCATCCTTGTCGCATCGCTTGCAGGACGGTTTGCCTTCGTCGCATTTGAGATGGCGGGTTCTATTTCACAGAATGAGTATTGATACAAAGAATTTCGGAGCCAGAGTCACGAACTTGCTATCAATGCAGAGTGAGCGGATTTCCCCTAACCAATGGACGCCAGGACAGGAGCTTGACGTACCATGTCTTGCAGCCAGTTCTGACACGAGGTGCTTTCGCCCGAGTCCATTTAATCGGATTGGCATCAATAGTCGACATTGTTAAACGCCTCCAATAGCTGGGGTGGGACAGCTGCTCATCGACGTGTTGTATTCGAGAACAATCAACATTTGGCTAGATGAAACATTCATCTGAACACGCACGCACATCCCCGGTAGATGCATATTGGTTAGATTATACACTCAAGACTGCCCCTGCTTGGGGCTGTGCTCTACGAGCGTACGTACCTGTCTCCACTGTTTTACGCTCGTCGATTCAATTTAGTATTTCGGATGGTGCCAGGAGTCTTGTATTTATTCTCACTACTTTCTATGTATGGATGGTCTTCAGAAATAGTGACAAAATATTGATATCGTAAACTACAGACAGCGGCATTGTGGTTGTCGCGGGCGCATTCACGGTTGCTGTTCTAAACTGGCTCTCATTCACCCGCCCTCGATTATCTGGTCCTCCCCCGGCGAGTTTAAATGGCCTATGTTTTCACTCGAACATCATAGTATGACACTTTATCACAATAGTAAGCCATCATTCAAAATACGAAACGAGGACTACCTATGAAATCCGTGCCAGGAAACCAGGGCCCGACCAGCAACTTTAGCCTCAGCATTGCACACCGAATCCTTAATTTGACAGGCATCCTCATCGGCAATTGACCAACTCACATCCGTGATCAAGATCTGACTCCCTGGCAAAACGCCCGGAGACACCCCTTACACCCATCAACGTGGGGTGTAATCAGCCACTGGGGTCCTGCCGACCTTGGCATTGCTGGGCAGGGAGTAGAAAAGCTTCGTAGACTTAATGTCAGACCGCTGCAGCTCAGGCAGCTCGTCACGGTAATTCATGACGGAAAGCTCGTCTCGGCGACCCAGCTGGACGGCGCCGAATTCTTCGGGAGCAATTCCGCGATCCCGAATCCCGTCAACGGCGAATTCATGTCTCAGACCCAGAACGTGGCCAAGCTCATGAGTGAAGATCTGCCACATGTTGTTCTTGTACGGCTGCTGGAACGCCGCGGTGTAGACGTACAGGTAGTTCAGGTCGTTCGCGTTGGGGAAGAATGCAGAGGCCAAAACGCCCCCCTTAGCACCACCATGGCATAGGACAAAAGTTGCGTCCTCGGCCAGCGGAACCCACTCAAAGGTAACACCGACGTTGGCTTTGTTCCACTGCTCGGTTGCCGTGGCAAGGTGCAGGGCAGCAAGGTCGGCGTCTTCTTGGCTTTTAAACCCTTGTCGCCAGGCCGCCCACTTGACGACGGAGCCAGGGTCCCATCGAGGGCATTCTTTGTCGAGGCCGACGAAGATGTCCACAGGGCCATTGCGGAGGTTGACAGGAGCATCCGTCTGAGTGATGCAAGTCGGCACCTCCTTAAGAGTGGCCTTGGTAGGCTTTGCGTCGGGGAAATCAGTAGGCTGGACTGTTTCAAGGGCGTCCTTCCCGAGTGTCTCAGCGACAGTGTTGAGGATGATCTCCTTGGTGGAACGTCCGGTAGAACTCATGGCGCTGGGATTGAAGGGTGTTCCGCACCACTGGCTGGGTAGTTGATCCACGGTTTAAGATTGTCAAAGAAGCCAGAGTACTGATGTTTTAAGACCTGAATCTTGTATGGTTTGAATGAAGAGTGAAGATAATGGTCAATCAAGGTGAGCAGGCGGGGCTTTATAGACATATCCGCACGAATACTTGTCATAGGCGGAGATGAGGAGTTAGTCCTTCAGTCAAAGACTGCCCTACTTTCAACCGCATTCAATAGATTCGTCTCGGCCTGTAGAGCTGAACTGCATGGCTGAATACGGGCACGTCATCATGCTGATCACGCTGCACGCCGAGGGCCGAGAACACAAGCCACGGTCATTTGGTGCCACAGAGGAGCAGTGTCCGCACCGTTAGGTCTAGAACATGTCACAATTCACCACAACGTCGTCACACCGCAGTTGTGACATCAAAGATAATTGGCAGCTCAAATGTTCCTTCTGGTGCCCGGCTGGTGCCCGGTAAGCGTTCGTGCAGGTAGGTGACCGGTGAGAATGTGATTCGTCGCATATTTGGTCTCGGCAGTTGTACCATATGGCAGCAGGTGCAATGCGGTAAGCTAATAATCGGTCATGGGCACAACATGATTGGTGAAGATGCAATGAACTTCAACACTAGTTAGCTATGTGTTATCTCGGTATGTACACTCTGCTCAATGAAACGTAGAAATATGAGACGGTGTAGCCAGGTGTACATGTGCCTCAGCAGAAGCAGTCCCGAGGTGCGGGGAAATGTAACGACGGTGTGAGAAGAAGCAACGTGAAGGATATTGCCTCCCAGCCTGGTCTGCGTGTGGTAGAGATAGCGGACGTTTGAGACATGCTGCCTGATGGCTCCATCAGCTGAAATTTAGTCTTCCCCGATGGCTCTATTGTATGCGTGTCCGAATATGCTTATGCTTTTTCGTACTTCGTAGCGTGCATGTATGTTTCCCTTCAGAAGCCCGTAAGCAGCCACGATTAGCAGATGATTGGTCTCGACCTGCCATTTCTGCGCATTGGCCGTCAAGTCACGGAGTTCAGATGGTCTAATGCACCCTCTCTGTGAATCAATTGGTGGCCGAGACTTGGCAGCACATTCTAGCAGGTGAGAGAGGGAACGCGTCATTGAGGGGAAGTCCAGTTCTGGAGCATTCGTTCTCATCGTCATTTGAGCTGATGTATACTTTATGCTGCCAAGATTATAGCTTCGTTTCACGGCGTATTGCGCACCGATTGCGAGGCTTGTTGTTGACAGTCTCTGGTTGGCGAAATGATAGCTTACCCTATTCTGATACCATCCGATACACGTCCACCCACGAATGACTAACTGCACAGGAGCATTCGGCATTCTGTGGGGGAATCATGACTTTGTCGTATGAATGGCATGTGGGCAATCGGGACGAGACTTGTGTGATGTTGGTGTCGAGGTGGGGAGCGGAATGCAGGATCCATTTCCCAGGTTCCATTCCTATGCGTATGACCGAACGCCCTTTCACATGGCACTTTGCAATTGTCGAATCCGATGGGTTAGTATGAATTAGGACCACGCTGTATCCACCAGTACCGAACGCTCAGCGACTGGTATCTGTTACAGCCTCTGTACATGCCTCCAACATGTGAAAGATTTCCCTCGCAGTCACACGATTTTTACTTTTTACTACGAGGGGGCACAGGCTCACGAGACCGCAAATATGAGAATTAAAAGCAAGGCATCAAGAGGCGTCCCAATCTTGACTTGCGTTACTTTTGGGCCCCGCAACTGGGATGTTCTAGGCCTCCTCTTTGCGTTGGAGATAGGCGTCACGTACTGGAGATCACGAAAAAAAATGGCACTTCTGGTGGCATTGTAATTCACGTCAGGACTCTGGGACTCCAGCAGACCCCAACGCTTTGTTAACTAGGCAGTAGACAGAGCAAGAAGGTGAGTTCCAAAATTAAAACAAAGACCAAAAAAAGAAAAAAGAAATGCGACCACGCCAGGAGTCGAACCTATGGGGATCGTTAGTTGGGCAGATGTAATTGGTGTAACGATGAACTAACCTGGAATCTCTAGAGAATTGGTGAAATCGGTGAACCGAAATCTAGCGCCTTAGCCATTAGGCCACGCGGCCGATAAGATACAGGGAGCACAACTAGAGTAGATAGAGCCGGTGCCTCCAGGCGAGAAACACGCAGGCTCTGTTTAGACGTATAGAATGTCAATTACTCAATCGTTGGTACTTTATTAGAATGCCTTCAAGCCGGCTGCTTGGGCCTACTACAGCTGCAAACATATCTCAACATCAGTTTAATGCTCACCTTTCGACTGAAGCACAGCCTTGATTGCAGTGATCGAGTTCCCACCAAGGCTAAAGAAACTGTCGCTCAGTCCAATTGCAGTTGACTCGACTTCCAAAACCAAGGCCCATCCATATTCTATGCAGCTGAGCGCTTTGTCCGATGATGGTTCCTGCTTCGATCCTTATATGACTGTCCGGATGTCTGCCAGCTGCTTCATGGATAAAAACGCGCCGATTTGGCCCAGCTTTAATCCGTTCATCTTCCGTGGTGTCAATGGCAGTTGCTGGATCAAGAAAAAAACATTATGCATCAGATAGCTTGGTGGCTACTAGCCATATTATTTTTGGCATCCGTAATGATCGGGAATACCTTAGTAGTGATAGGCTCTGCATCGTCACTTTCCGTTGTCGTACAGTATCACCTATCATATTGAAAGCTGCCAGATCCGGGCATGTATCACCCCTTGTGATAAAATCAGCTTAATCACAACTAGTTGCCTCTGGCACGCAGGTATATGTTCCAACTGTACTCTATAGGACGACTGTGGACCTAATTGAGGTCCTCTAAATATCTGGCCTCCTCTATCCAATACAACGCAGAGGTCATATTTCAAACATCAGACGGATCTAAGACACGGCACGCTGTAAGATCTATGAAGCCACGTCGAAGTTGTTGCTAAGAAATCGTCGAGGATTGCTGGGATAGTCAAGACACAAGAACTCAAGGCGCTCTCCATCTTGACCGCGACGCTCGCCACGGAAGCCACGACTGATTTGCCCCTTGAAGAACTCGTACCCATCAAACCTCACCCCGCCAGGTGGGTTATGTTACGACTTCCCGGATCCCGCCTACGAACCCCAGTTAATCAGCCTCTTATCATGGTTCGACTGCCGATACCGGGAATTAGAATGGGTTTAGCGGGCCCGGCATAACCTCTTCTGGTCTAGTCGCCGTAACATCATGTGGTCGAGGACCCAGCGGACCAGGGAGGTGCATTCCTTTCCGGAAACGTTCGTGGGGGTTCATCGATCGAACTTTTCCATATTTCCACTTCTTGCCCTTTGTTAGGCATCGCAATCTCGTCACGCATTTGCTGGTGACGGCAATAGCTTCATCACGATGTTCAGGCATCAGGACATGAGTGGGTCTCGGCTCCGGAGGTATGTTCTCTTCCTTGACGTCATACTTACTCCTCCGTGACGGAGCACTCGGCTGATGGCAATTCCGAAGATGGACGAGTCCAAAGACGTGGTGGCGATACCTCGAGATGGACACCGAGTCCTTGCTCATGATGATGAAGGGCGCACTTGCCCCTACGATTGTCATTGCAATGTCAGTAGCAGCAGAAGTGCAACTAGCCTATTGACGCTGGTCCCTAACTATTCCCAGTTCCCAGAGCCACGCCATCACAGATGTCACCACGACCACCGGTTACTTGGCTGCTCTAATCGCCGTCTCTGCACAATGTCTTCAACCGCGTGCCAAATTTATCAAAGTCATGTTCTTTTGCCTGCTCTCCTTGTGCGTCACGGCATCCATTACCTGTTTAGCCATTTATTCCGCCGTCAAGGCGCGCCATCCCAGCAACAATGCAACCCCCGATCAATATGACGGCAGCGCATCGGCAGTCGCTGCAATCTGGCTTTTTGTAATAATCTGGTCAGTCTTTTAGTCCGTTATGGAAACTTGCGCTGACAGACCCCATTAGGGTCGGTAATGCCCTGCGAGCCTGGCGCAGGGTTGAGCTCCAGGATCCAATAGTCACATCATCCATCTTTTCGTTGGTGGCCCTTACCCGGGCTGGCAACTGGACCACTGTTGACGAGGGTCTCAATTTCGTCGTCCGTCTTATCAAGACGTTCCTCATCGGATTCGCAATTCCCACTGGAGTCTCACTATTGATTCTTCCCAGGACGTGCCGCCAGGGCGTCTGCAAAGACATCCGCAATTTCGTCCACGAGACAAATGCGGTTCTCCATGCACTAACCGAGTTCGTTAACACGGCATCAAGAACAAGTTTCCTTACGCGTCAAAAAACCCACATAGTCTCGGAAGATGATGTGTCGTCACAGGATGACAACGAGTTGCCGTCGGAGGTCAGATTTGCCAAAGCTCGAAGTCGCTTGACCAAAGCTTCAGATACTCTAAACACGCTTGATGCAAATATCCAAGCCGGCTTGAAGTACTCCAGGGACGAAGTGGCTTGGGGCAAGCTTTCCGCTGCTGACTTGGACGATATTTCGATGCTTCTGAGAGGCGTGTTGCTCCCTTTGTCTGGCATGTCGCTTCTTCCGAACATAGTCAACAGTTTTACAGAAGCAGAGTCACGGATACATCCAACAGATGACGGGCCAACTATTGAGGGCCAAGGGCCCATTGATCATGGCATCATTGACGCCTTATCGGAATGCCTCGGGGACACACAAACCCTGGTCAGCACTGGTCTACAATATTTCTTGCTCCAATTGGAGCTTGCAGAGACTGGGACCAAGAAACCAGCCGACTCAGAGGCCTGCACCGAAGAACCGATGCCGATGGAGCTGGATCCGTCATCTCCAGACTTTGTCAATGCATTTGGGCTTAAGATCCATGAAATGTCCGTGGCACAGCAAAATCTTCGCCCCGACACCTTCCTTGTCCAGACGTCTACTCCTCCTTCTCAGCCTGCAAGCGATGGCGGCACGTCAGAGACCACCCAGCCCATTGACAGGGATATGATCATTCAGCAAGATTTCCTGCTGGTGCTGTACTTGTTCAGTCTTCAGACTATGGTTCTCGATGCAACCCTCAACCTCATTCGTTTCGCCAAGAGAAAGACGGACGACAATACGATGAAGCAATCGCGTCTCATCATCCCTGCGGCCCTCCATCCCAAGCGGTCGCGTATGTCTTCTTCAACTACAAAAGAAGCTCCGGCACAGCCCAAAGAACAACGAGACACGGCGAGGGAAGTCCAAGGACTTGAAGTCGTCGACTTGGTGCATTTGAAACCGGCCAACTTTCTGGAGCGAGGCAGTGACTGGTTTCGCTCTGTTTCGCACCTCATCGGCTCAGATCTGAGCATGTTTGGCCTTCGAGTCGCCGCTGCATCGCTCAGTATTGGTATTGTGGCATTTCTGCGGCAATCACACGACTTTTTCGTCCATCAACGAGGTGTCTGGGCCACGATTGTCGTTGTCATCGGCATGAGTCCTACCAGTGGCCAGTCATTCTTTGGATTTTTCGCTCGCATCTTGGCTACGGTTGTGTCTGTCGCCTTGAGTCTTATCGCATGGTATATCGTTGTTGGTAAGACTGCTGGTGTCATAGTGTTTCTTTACCTGGCCAATGTCATCGAAGTAAGTCGTCGTCTTAAGCTACCTAGACTTTGGTGCGTGCTTGGATATTTGCTTACCCTGCTTAGTTTTACACCTACGTGAAGAAACCCCATCTGTTTGGCCCTTCCATTATTGCCATTGTCACGCTAAACATTATCATCGCGTATGAACTTCAGGTGAATTCAAATCCCAGCATGATTCCATTGATTCTCTCCTTACTCTCTTCCAGGTCAAAGCAATCGGCACCGATGTCGCCGAGTCAAATGGACAGCCATATTACCCGATTTACCTCTTTGGCCCCTACAAACTAGCAGCCGTCGCAGTGGGATGTGCCGTCTCATTCTTCTGGACCATATTTCCATATCCCATTACGGCAAAGTCCAATGTACCGCGACTTGCTGGCGGTAGTCTCTTCAATCTTGCTAGATTTTACAGTGCCATGCATACCGCGGTAGATCGATGGATTCACCAAGATCAAGATCAACAAAGCCCGCGGGTCCTGGGCCAGGAAGATGACCGCTTGCATGGCGTGCTTCGGGATTTGTACAAGCAGGAGCTTTTGGCATTGAACGGACTACGCATGCATACCCATTTCGCAACATACGAGCCGCCCATCGGAGGCAAGTTCCCAAGCGCGATCTACGCAAAATTGACGGCTGGCATGCAACGCATCTTGACCATCATGTCGCTGATGGCGCATATTGCTCAAACCATGCCAGCACCGTCTTTTCAACAATTGGGAGATGCTACGGAACCTTCAGATTTGCCATCGAGCCAATTAGCAGTGGCTTGGGCTTCAACCGGCTTCCAGTCCCAATCCACGACGTCGTTGTTCTGCCACCTCGCCTCATCTCTCACACACGCTAAGCCGTTGCCGCCCTTTCTCACTGTGTCGGAATCATTTCCGCTAGTGAGACATCTCCATAGGATTAATTCCGAGATGCTTCAGACGCAAATCTCCTACCAGCCGGCGTACACTGCGCTGATATCCCTGGAGCTTCTCCGGACGGCATTGAGCCTCGAGCTACAAAAGCAATTAGAGTGAGTTTAACGTGCATTCAACAGATTATGGACCGTGCTGACATTTTTAATTGCAGTGAGATTCGAGTTTTAGTTGGGGAAATTATGTTCCATGTTTAAGACTGAGAGGGAAGATTGTTGCCCAGAGCCGAGACAAGGCGGATTAAAAGAGAGCACAGCCGACCCCACCGAATGATTTGCCAAGAAATATTCCCATTTCGTGGCTGTAAGGAGCTTTAATAATACAACGCTACCTTGTTTGCTAACAACTAACAGATTGTACTACGTCTACGGTATTTGCTCTAGGCAATCTACAGACTTGCTCTGGACAATCAATAGTCTTCTCTGTCTAGCCTTATTCTGCCCATGGCGTACATGTAGCCAGCTGCAACTTCAGGGTGACCTGATGGTGGCGGTCGATAGGGGTCTGTGAGTAAGATGGAAATGGTTCATTCTTAAGTCCTAGCCGCCTCCTGGAATTTTCACTTTTCTGAGAGCGACAGTCGAATTGTCTGAAGCCGCAAGGTGCTCATCGCCCCCGTGGTTGTCTGTCCTTGTTGTCTTGCCACAGAGTGTTTATTGACCCGACCTTGATCTTTCGTTAAACCGGCCCTGCTCAATCTCCGCCATGCGTTCCAACATGCGATTGTCTCTGGCCCTCGGCCTTCTCGCGGCCGACTCTGTATTGGGAGGTCTTTGCAAGCCTCAAACATCAAGTCAGTCCAAGCAGTCCTGCACTGTGTGCATTGTATGATGGCCTACATTCTAATCGAGATATATTCAGGCTCAACTCTTGTATTTACAAAACCGGGATTCCCAACTCCTGGTCCTCCTACACCGACGATTGTTCCGACTACAACATCCACCACCTCGATCGTTCCGACAACAACGTCTACAACATCGATAGTTCCGACTACAACATCCACAACTTCGATCGTTTCGACTACAACTTCTGAGACAGCGGTCTCGTCAACCTCGGCCGTGCCGCCCCCACCCGCCAACTTCATGATCGTGGCTGGCGGCGGTTCCGGCAGTCCCACGGCAGGATCGGTGCTCCAGTCCAACGGACAAAATACTCGCTCCGTGATGTTCAACCCTGTCGAAGCAGGTCTGACCCCGATTACCCTCACTATCGAGGCTGGTACTGGGCACCTAATCCAATCGAACGGCATGTACCTCTGTGCTCGCTATTCGTTTCGGCCCAACTATCCTAGCATGCTTATAAACTGCGCTACCGAAGGTGTTTTGGACGACATACCGTATTCTTTCATCACCTGTGAGCAGACGGCCGATCGCAAGCTTGTGTGCAGTGTGCCAGCTGTCTCCTGCACACAATACTATTCCGAGGATGAGCTCGTCACGTCCTGTCTCCATACCGCTGGCACATTTGATCAGTTCTATACAAGCTTCAACTCTTTGTGGGGGTATTTTGTATATCTGGGCTCGGGAAGCTATAGTGAGTTTCCAGGAGTTGTTGCCTTGGACTTGAAAGTAGAAGGTATATAGAGAATTGCCCATTGGGAATCATATACATCTGGAAGATGGTCCATGACTTTGGAATGACATATGATGGAATCAATGTGTGAATGATGTATAAGCCCAAGGTCTTTATTTTGGCGCGGGCTTTTGCTTTTCTTCTCCCCTTACAGAACTCCGCGCATGTTACTAAAGCATTACCGGACTATCGCTGGCTACCGACAACGGTTTTCAGGTCATAGAGGGCCTAGGTATTATTAAATGACTGTCCCCCGAAAATTGGTTGCCCAGTCCTCTTCTGCCCATATTGCACCTGATTTTGCCAGGAAGAAGAAACAAGTAAATAGTTGTTGCCTGTGGCAGCTGAATGCCTCCTGGATACGAACGCGCCACCTAGACGCTAGACAATCAATAGTCTGGTCTGAGTCGCCTGGTTGGTGTCATTAGTGCGCTTTTGGATATGGCGTTAGGAGAGGTAATGCAGCTTGAAATTACATCTGGTGCGGCTGGTGGCTCTGCGCACACTCACTCTGCTAGCAAAGCCCAACTGAATGGGATGAGCGAAGTGGCAGGTAATTACCGGTCGACGCGGAGTGGGACAGTCTTGAAGTTGCCACACCCTGAAGTAAGCTTAACAATTAGTCCCTGAGATGATAATGGCAATCGATTAATTACTCCGCTTGCAGCCTCAAATAATCAGGAATAAACACCCGAAGCCACTGGCTATTTCTGTACGTCTCGTCCTCTACCTGTCTTTCGTGGGCGCTCGTTTGGGCCAGCCTTTGTATTCGGCTAAATAATCATTTTTCAGTCCAGGCGATAGATTCCAGCGTCATGCGTTCCAGTCTCATCACCAGTGGTAAGACTCATGTCCCCTTCGTTATCAAGTGTTTAACTACTAGAATCAGTGATTCTATACCCGCAATTCTACTTGATACCCACGAGGCCCTGGTCAACGTCCGGCAGCCCCTCCTCACACCATCACTCGCACTACCGTCCTCGGAAGCTAAAGAGGCTCAGACTATCTTTGGTCACTGTGTTCTGAGATCTCCATGCCATTTATACCTCTCGTTCCCGACAAGTTCTGCATTTCGCCTTTCTGCTCCAACTCCGACCCGTTTTCTTGAGGAAACCCTGCTACCATTGTCTGCAAATACTTCGGTAGCGGGTCCTTGCCACTCCTATCTTGAGGCGCAATCACCTTGTCGTGCAGATAGATGTTCTGCGAGACTCGGAGGAACGTCGAAAATTGGCTGGTGTACGCAGCCTGGGACGTTATCACCACCACTGACCCTGCCAAGACACTAACGGTGGAAATAAAGATGGCGATTCCGTAAGTGATCCAGAGGGTGCTTGGTGAATACGCGTAAACGCTCTGAGAAGTCCATTTATGGACGTCAACTTCTGGCGGTGCGTATGGAGACGAGATGTTGGGACTATCACTCAAATTAGTATTCTACTGTTGAATCTCAGCCGGTGCGGACGACTTATACTCACTTCAAAGAAGCTTGATTCATTAAGCTGAGTGTGGCGTTATGAAACATCTCTTCCATCAAGTCCGTCACAGACCGTGATGTAGTCTCTTGCTGGTACACACTTTTCCCATCCCAGTCCACGTTACCCAAGTTTGAGTTTTCCGATCCGAGTGCCTGGGAGATATTGGCCATCTCTTTGGCGTGGATTAAAGGCGTCATATCCATATTCGTTCGCATATTCAGCTGGGTTGAAATCGTGTCTCCAACGCTTGAGTCAACGATTGTGACATTTCCCACGAACATGGATGAGAATGCGTCCATTACTGATTGATAAGCGAAATTCTCGACGGCCGACTGATTCAGTGCAATCTGGGTCAAGTTTGGGTCATAGGTCAAACTTGATGTTGCCACAAATGAGCTGTATCCGGACAAATAATCAACACTATTCAATGGATCCGAGGTGTTGAGCGTTATCTCTTGAACTCCATTTGGATAGCTGAATTTGGTGCTGTATGAAACATTTTGCAGTGCAATCTGCCATACAATTGTCGTCTCTTTCATATAGTCGACAATGCCCTCGGTAGTGATGTTGTGATGCGGATCTGGAGGAGAATCCTTTGGAAGAACCATAATATAAAGCGAAAGCGGCTCGCCGCCGGCTATCGTTGAGCGAGGGGTCCATGAGTCGTTTCCAGAGAAGGTGTACGGCAAGCTGCTATTCACCCCTGTCCCAGATGGAAGCCAAGAGAGATATGTCATCCATGTGCCAAGTGCCCCATAATTCCACGCCTCGGCATACTGTGTGAAAATGCGAGTTCGAAGTGATCCATCGCTGTCGTTGGTGAGAGCTGTGCATTTCAAAGCCGGACCGTGGAAGTCCAGATTCCACGAGGAATTTACCGAGGGGGCAGGGATTGACAGGACCGCATTTGAGATCAGAGAGCCCTGGACAGCCTTCTTTACGGAGAATTGGGGCTTTTCGTATGCCAAGTCGGTCGACTGCCATTCAGTCCTGTCCAAGGCTCTATAAATATCCGTATAAGTCCAGGAAACCGACACAAAGTTCATGCTTGTAAAGTCAGCCTGGGGCACGCGAGTGCTTTCCGTCGTGTTCAGCCATGCCGTCTTGATAGTGAGCGCGGATGGTGTGATGAGCGGTGCAAGCTGGAGCACCCTAATTTACGTTAGTTAGTCTCATGGTGCAGAGCAGGAGTCCCTGAATTGAGAATATTCACCAGAACAGGAAGAGCAGAAACGCCGGAAAAGGCATGTGCCACCACATTCGAGCGTTGAGAGCGCTCATCCAGTCATCTCTGGACGAAAACAGAGAGTCTATTAGACCAATCTCCGCAGGGCGGTTTTTTATTGCTCTCCAGCTGATTTGATCGTGTGCAGCTGCGATGGCAACCGCCAGGAATGCTTTGGTGCAAAAGGCCAGAGCGTTACCAATTGCAATATTGACCTTTTGTTTGGACACTCCATGCCAGACGTCCAATGATGAATCCGGAGGTGGCTTTCCATCCAGGCCATTGTAGAATAAATGCTGCCCGAGAGCGCATAGTATACCTGCGCCTAGGCTCAGAAACATGAAGAGGATTTTCTTCCCAAAGGACCAAGGGCGGCGCATCTCCGAGTTTTCCATGGCTGCGCTGGTTGACAGAGCATTTAGCTTCGAGGATAAAATGCACTGTAGTCGACAATAAGATCCACCTTACTGCGATGGCATGGGGGGCTTCTGTTTCTTTGGAATTCGATACCATGCGTTGCGTAGAATCACTTCGGGTGGCCAAGATGATTTTGTTTTCCGGATCTCCAAAGACACTTGAAATTGCGCAAAAGTACTCCGTAGGTATGTTCTAAAACGAAGATTTATCTTGCGAAATTGTCTACTTATGGGCTGACATTTCCAATGTGGATATCTCCAGGGCCCCTTGGACAGAGTCAGCACTAACTCGCCGTTCTCCCGCGCAGAGTGAATTATTCTGTAGTTCTCAATTAACTTGGAGCACTGCCATGGTTCTTCACATGTCCAATACGGTTCTGCAATTACGCGGTAAAATGAGCTATATTTCCCCGCAGTCACTTTTTTAATTCTTGAGGGAAGTGACGACGCTATTTGAGGCTCAATGTTAGGATTTCTGTTCCCGCGTTTTCTTGACCGTTCTATGGATTCAAGGATGGAGAAGGATTGAAACCTGGTTCTGTTCTCAGCTCGGATTGGCCGATTAACGAGTCTGTGGTCAGCAGGAGTTCGGAGATGCCCACAGTTATGCCATTTGTCCCTAAATCAGGTCAGGCAACATCACCGATAAAAAAGAAAGCATGATTCTATGGGGCCAGGATGATACATATTGTGCAACGGACCATCCATTTTCACAGTCATGACCATTTTACGTATATCAAACCAATTATGGCTGGCATTGGATAAAATCGCGACAGGGTCTGAAAAATGGTAGCCACAGGAGCGGCCTCAACTTACACAAAAGCCTTGATATTAATAAAGAGTGCTTCTTTCAGCTTATTGGGTTACGTTGTCCCTAATTATGCTTGTTCAAAACGTTCCCTTTCATATTAATTAGTCCCATGATACGGATTGAGTAATATTGTAGTCCCAGAATCGACCGTTCCAGCATATCACCTGAAGGCATACTGCATGTCTGGTAGAGTATTACTATAGATATCCGGGCAGATTACGAGGAAGAAGAAGATACAATGAAAAGAAACAGAGTGGAGAAGGCAAGCTGAACGACACTTTGCTATAGCGGCATGACCACTTCCGAGATGTGACTCAACGAGGAGAAGATTGTTCGCAGGTAAATCAGTGATATTAGATCGCACTATAAGGACGCATACGTATTATCTCAAAGCACTTCAAAGCGAGTGTGACCTGTCACCTCCACCTCCACCTTCAGATCAACACCTAACTGCCTCCTCCTCCTCCACATCCACCTCCGCCTCCTCCACACCCTCCTCCTCCTCCACATCCTCCACCACCTCCTCCATCTCCACCACCGCACCCACCAGCGGAGCATCCGCCAGGACTTCCACAAGTTCCAGCTGCGACGCCGCCGCCGCAGCTTCCCGCCGCACAGGCGCCTCCGCTGGTGGACGCATAGCCAGGGTAGCCGTAATACATGCCGGGCGTGAAGTACATGGGGTACATCCACGGTCCGTACACTAAACCCGCAGGTGATTAGTTGATGAACAGTAACAGATGAGCGGAGACACTCGGACTCACTGTAGTAGCTGTAACCCCAATGGTCGTAGTATTGCTGCCTGGGAGGTAGCTTACGCCCCTTCTTCTCAGCGCGCTTGCGAGCCTTCTCGTACTGGTCCTCCAGTCGACGCTGGTGGATTTCCTGCATCCGCTTGCGCACCAATGCTTCGGGCCCTGCAATGCTCGAGCCAGGGTCCACGGCGTTGTGCGAGGATATATGGGCCGAATTGTCAGGTGGGCAGAAGCTGGCGTTGCCTGACTTGTAGAACTTATCGTCAACTGCGACCATGTCAGTCAAGTGCTGTCACTGTGAAAAATCTTGGAGAATATAGGCCTTACTCTTCTCGTTGGTAGACATGCCAAGGACCTTGCCAAGGGACGAGATGTGCGACGTTCGCACTGATTCGCAATACCAGCACGTGCATTCAGAATACACCTCGCCGTATTTCTCCTGATAAGTCTTGCTCGTCCACTCGAATCCCCGCTTCAAGTTATCCTCGTCGACCTTGTCGTCGTGGCGGATGAACTTCTTGGTCGCCGCCTTGGTGTAGGCGTAGTAGGCCGACGGGGAAAGCTGGTGCGTGTGCCAGGCCAAGTCGACGTCAAGAGTAGGCACAGCGATTCCCCTTGGATTCTCAGCCATAATGGTAACGAAGCGCTGGTACTTGATGCAGAGCCGGTCCATCGTCTCACGCGCGGCGGGCGAGTGCAGCCAGTCGATCTTGTACATCTTCTCTGAGAAGATGCCCTGGCGCATAGTTGCGCCACACAGATCCAGCGCGAATGGGCTGAAGTTTTCCCAGTACCGGCTCATCATCTTGCGCACACACAGGCGTGTGGTAGGGGCAACCTTCATGGGCCGCATCGAGCGGGAGGCGGGAGAGCCCTGGTCAACAACGCGCAAGGCGCTCTGCTTGCCGATGACGTCTTCGACCATCTTGCGCACCGTGTCAATCGTCGGCGGCTGGGCTGGGTTTGGGTTCTTGAGCAGATCCTGGATCTCGATACGAAGCACGAGTTTGATCATGCGATTCGGAAAGGTTTGAGGGTTCAACTGGTCCTTCAACCTCGGCTGGAATTGCTCGGGCTCGCCGCTGATGGGATCGAGCACAGTGCCAGGCATGGGCAAGTTCTTGATTAAGAGGTCCCGAGCATCGTTACAGAATTTTGCGACACTGAGAAGTTCCCTGTTGATGCGCGTTCCGCAGCTGGAGCAGGCTGTGTCGAGCTGTCCATCGCCATAGCCAGATCCGATCAGACCAGGGTCGTCGTTTGATTTCGGATTCTCGTCGAGGTTGCAGGTCGTCCATGGGATGCTGATGCGGTTGCTGCATACAGGGCAAGTGAGTGACTTGACGAGGGGGTCCTCTGCGTTTTCCCACGAGCGGCCTGTCGATGCAACCCAGCGGGCTTTGTGGTCGTCGGACACATTGTAATTAAAGCTGCCGTCGATGGCGGTATTGACCAGTTGCCATGGCATTCCGTTGCCCCAGAGGTCACGAAGTCCAGCGCGTAGACAGTCTTCCAGGAAATTGTAAGGGTTCAGCATGTGAGCGTGGTAGACCATCAAGACATCTTGAATTGAGTTAGCGGGGAACATGGCAGGGGAGGATTGAAGAGCTTACCGAGTGGTGGTAGCGATCTCTGAGCCCAGTATTGGGTATCATGGAGGCTGGGGAATCGTGCGTACGCAGCGGAATCAGGATCATCGATATCCTGCTCAGTCAAGCCAGATCCCTCGACGAGCGAACTCCACCAGGCCTCATATCGGTCAACAGCACGCGCGACGAAGAGAGCCCAGCGCTTTTCGCGGATCTGGCTGAGCAGCAAGTGCTTATCGGTGGGAACCTCTTGCTTAGAGTCGATGGGAACCTCTCGCTTGGAGTCGATTGGAACCTCTCGCTTGGAGTCGACCGGAACGGGTTCATGGACTTTTCCCTCTTTGGTCACAGCCTTGCCCCCCTCAACGCGAGTATCCCACAGCCCCCACAAGCCATCAGTGTAGCCGATGTCTTCCTTCAGCGTCTGGAAAGCAAACAGCAGCCGGAGATGGGCGAGGCAGGTGTTGGATTCTGGCTGCTTCGGGGTTTGCGCGAGGTTGAGCGTTCCAAAGAATGCCTTTTCGCTGGGCGGCGCCTGTTCTGCGAGAGACGCCCCCGCCTCAGCGTCCTGATAAGAAGGAGGGGCAGCCATTTCGGAGGGTGCCGAGAGTGACATTGGCCTGGGCTTGGCTGAGTTGTCGTGAGTGTTGAATGCCTCTCAGACACAAATAGACGATGGCCGTGTCAAGATGAGACTCAGAGATTCAAGATGAGAAGACGAATGCCAAGATGAATGCCAAGAGAAGTGCCAAGACGTTGTCCGAAGCTAACAAATTGGACGAATGCTCGGCTCGTCGACGTCACAATGGTGGTGGGCTCGCACGGAAAAGCAGCCGAGAAATGACGCCTTTAAGCACATTTCTGTCTTGGCACTGCGCCACTGCGGCTGAGTCGGCGGAGCAGTGATTTCTTCGGCCGATTCCCTGTTGAGTGAGCGCGGGGGAAGCTAATCGCCCGATCTTGGTGATCGTGGCTGTGAGATGGGGACACAGGCTAAATGAATGGCCATCAATTGGCCGGTTGAGCGTTGATATTGGATTCATGGTCAGTCAACCTCATCATATTGCCCGGTCTGCTATTCCATCCAATACACGTCCCACGAGGTCTTTTCCTGCATTATCTAGATGCAGTGCAACAGCCCAGCCACCGCCATTGTCGTAAACGAACCATCCCATCTACGTGATAACTCGCTTCTATCAACCACTCTTCATCCATCCACCCGACCAAATCGCGCCCGTCTGATATTCCTACCTTCCATTTAGAGAAGTTGGGCGCAGCAACCGCCTCACTTTGTTACGCATCGTTAGGCAGACTTGATTGCTTTGAGGGGGCAGTGTCGGGTGTCGTGCCGCATATCCGCTTTTCAGTTGGACAATCGAGTGCTAGACAGTTTCGAGTCTCTATTCGGTTAAATTTCTTTAGCTCACTCAATATCATCACATGAATGAAAGTCATACGATAGTTGCGGATATTTGGTCCGAAATTGGCATTGCCCCAAGTATAGGGTGAGCCAGAAACTCGGAGACCAAGGTTGACCGGGCATTAATCTTTGTCATACAGACTCAGATTTGCATCGCGTTCTCTAGTTGATGCAAATAATCTCCATTTGGATTCAGAACGCTCAGAGTAGCAAGATGGAGTCTTCAGGTCGAAATGTCTGGACGCAGCCGCGAGGTTTGGGGTGCTATTAGATCCAGCACTGCCCCAAAGACCCAGACTTTGTTGCTTCGCCTCACAGAAATATGATGTCGCTTAGAATCACCCAGTACATGAAGCTTAATATGCCAGATATAGCATCATCATGGCTCCTGACTGTCCTCTGAAGAAATATTCTATCAAAATCCGTAGCTATTCAAGGAGCAAGCTCTACCTATTGTTGCTGGAATGACCAATGCGGTACTATGTGTAGCCCGAGACAGTCAACAAGATGTCCAATCGGCCGACGAAGCAATTCCATGGTATATTTAACGGATGGAAAATGGATCTGTGTTTTTATCGCAAATGGCAAAACTCATGAGCCCGAGGGGGTCAGTGAGAGATGCCTGAGCGTTAGTCACGGCCAGGAGGAAGCCAAGCGTGACGATATGAGCGAAAATGGAGACTGAAAAACGAATTGCTATAGACAAAGCGAGCTGAGGTTCCCTAGACGCGGATTCAAGGCGGAGTAGTGGGTAATGTGATGTTCGAACTTCCTTGCACCAACAATGATCAAGGTTCCCTACACTTCAGATGCAAATATGTACACTGACTATTTACATGTTTTAAACATGCTCAATCAGCAATTGGAATATTGGCGTTATTCGAAACGGATGGGGTCACCGGGGCGCAAAGCTCTGACTCGGCATTTGCCTCTGACTTGGCATAAGCCTGCTTCCACCCTTGGATCGTAGAGCAGGGGATTTTGAAGTGAAGCTCAGCATCCCTTATTGAAGGCGGACTTGTCTCACCACGGCGCTTAATCCGATGATGAATTAACCACATGAGAACCTCGTCTTTCTTCTTCTTTGTGTATGAACGTTGAGGGCGTACAATCGATTTTGACGGCCTAGCTTTGCGATCTTTTAGTGGCTTTGGTTTGGAGCCGCGTTTCTTTCGCTCTGGCAGAGGTGTCCATGATGGAAGAGTAGTATTAGTCTGATTAGAGGGCGGCATTTTGTCGAAAGGCGACTTAAGAAGGGTGTAAATTCATCGGAGCCTCGACGAATGAAGCAGGCGAAGAACACTCGGCTTCCGAGACTTGGCAAAATTATTTTTGATGAGCTTCCCAGCAGATTGGGAGCGCAGGCTAATTGTCTGAGGAATAGCTCCGCGCTACAGTGGCCAAGACTTTTAGTCTCGAGATCAAACACTTGGCGAACTGAAAAGCTTGGCCACGGCTCGCGCAGAGGTAGCATTTTATACGGTGGGTGTAAGTTTATATATTGCTAGGTAATACAGGGACCATCACCATCTTATACATGGCCATCTGCCGGATATTTGCAATAAAAGTATTCTCATAACTTAGCCGAGAGGAAGATCTCACCGCCAGCGCGATGACTGAGCGGTCAGAAACGGCAGAACCCGTTCAATCCACGTGCCTTGCGCTTTGGATCGTCAGAATGCTTCACGATTCGTGCTTATCTGTTTCTTCAACATTGCATCTCCGAAAAGTTCTATCAAGTTACTATTGAAACATATATTACAATGACTACCTTCTCACCCATCCCCGCTTACACTCTTGGCGCAGCCTGCTTTGGCCGCGGCGTTATGGGAGTCCTCTCACCAAGAGAGGAATACGGTCATGTCGGCTTGCCACTTGAATCACACATTTCTGCTTCTCCTCCGGCCACCGCTGATGGCGGCTCTACCGGTGGCCTCGTATCACCGCTTATGTACTTCAAGGGCATCCGTGAGATTTCCTACGGCTTAACGATGATGGCCTTGCAGCGCCAAGGCAACGAAGATGCCCTTACTACCGTTGCTGCCATCCTGACACTTGTGAGGTTCGGCGACGGGCTGGTCGTTTGGTTGTATGGAGGAGAGAAGTTGCGATTCAGAGCATGGGGCCATTGGATCACGAGTGCCGGATTTCTTGGGTGGGTGATGTGGAGGTGGAGGTGAAGCTATTTTATGGTCTTGATGTTTCAAGGATTAGAACCGGCATATCGGACCATTGGCTGTTCTGCGATTATATAGAGATGCGATACTTTTTTAAAGCGAGAATTGACTGAATCGCGCCATCCAGTGAATAGCTTTATTCAGTCCCTGTGCGTTTCTATATGAAATAGGTAGGTAGTGTCTGTCGCAATAACCGCTACGGCAAAAGGGAATGATCACTCCTCACTCCTCTTGCCGGTAGTACTACTGTAGTCCATATCTCCGTCTGACAGTGGCAATTTCAGCCTCCATACCCGCTCAATCCCCGGTCAGAAACTAAATAATATACGCACACTACTGTAGAGGGTATGTAAGATGAATGACTTTTGCGACTGTAAAGAAAACTAAGAGCAACTAAGAAACCGTTTGCAGATCTATAAGTAGGTACGATATGAGAGGTCTTCCTCATGTGCCGCGTCAATTACTTTAGGCGGTATTTGTGTTTAAAAAGAAAACAAAAGGATGTGTAATATATGCGTTCGTGTCTGAAAGATCCTCTAACCCTTCGCAACTCGTAATTGAGGCATAGGTAGAGCTTTTGGTGCACCAGTCAGAGCCTACCTCTTCTTTTGTATAATACTAGACACTTATTGAATACCATCCAAATCTCCATAAGAGCTAGTAGTGAGTACTAGATCAGCTCTTAATCAATTGTCAGTATAAATATTTCTGCTGGCTTTTTCAAAAGCTATCAAGAGGCTGTGCTGGAACCTTGATCAGACATCGCCGCAACCCAGAAATCGTCTGGGAGTAGTGTTTCGTCTATGTTCTACATGGTAGTGTCGAGCGGCCCCAGAACATGTAATGACATATGGATTTAACAATTATCAACCAAGTATAGAAACTCGCCGTGTTCTCAACACTACGTGCAGAGACGATGGCCAGTGTTGCTCTATTATGTTGAGAATTCCCCTGACTGGGCAGGATATTTCCAGAAGTACCCCAGGGCAAGTTATCAGGGGATGATCGACTGAGCCCGACTTCCATCGCTTAGAATGTTGGAGATGACCTGCCACAGTCGATTGATGAGATCGTGAGAATGGTTGTGGTAGCTGGTGACCAAAGCCATGAAAATTGTCTGACTGTACACACGATGAAGCAGCTGTTACTGCAGCTCATTGAGGTATTGGGAAAGGTAACCAGTTGGACTAGAAAACTTAGTCTGTCTGAGTGTACTGTTGACTTTTGAATGGGCTGGGTATATGGTCTGTATTGTTGATACTATTGTTGGTGTTTTTTTTACTGTTGAGCTTCTAGTCCCCCCTCTGGGTATGTGTGTACTAGGGCACCCTAACCTCTTGGTACACACGATGAAGACCGCAAATGTTTCTTTTGGACACTTGATCGGGATAGCACAGTCGAGCAACAATGGCTTTCATGTTAAACTGACCGCCTTAGAAAAATCACATGGACTGCAAACGCTCTTGGCGGTGAACATGGATAAGAGTTGGTACCACTGTGATCGATGCATCGGGCAACTCTACGATACGACGAATACAACGGTATCAAAATATTCTTTTCTTTACAGATCCGCAATTGCAGAATGTGAACCTGGTTTTCTCCTGAGGAAGAGAAACAAACAATTGCAAATTTATTTTTCTTGCCACTGCTACACTGAGATCAAGTTTGAGACCGTTTGCTATTTTGAGACGTTATTCTAAAGATCCAAGACCACCATGACGCTGGTCATCAGCTATATTCTTGAACGTCAGGAAGAGATCTCGCAAGCTTGGCTGAAGGTTACAAGCTTGGAATCTCAGGCAAACACACGTATAGAAAATAGGCCTAGAACGATGACGACTAATTAACGATACAACTAGAGATTGGAGAAACGTTAATAGCAGATTCCTGTGCTTTCTCCAACTACGGTGCCTAGTATCCCATGTGAAGTCAAGACTTCCCATTCCATTTCCTTTCAATTTTGCTCAATATGATCAGATAGATGAACACGATGCAGTCATGCAAATGACAGTGGCGCACATATAGTTCTACACCTAGTACCGGGAAGATGCCGTAACTCATACAGTAAGGGCATTCCATTCCGTCGGGTAACGATATAATCAAGCTTCAATAGTTTTAGTTTTAGTTTCTGCATCACACCCTGCACTGCAATGTACCTCCACCGCAATGAAGTCATCTTGAGCGCTGATAGTTGCTTTGCAGATTGCCCAAGCTAGTGGCCAGGTGTGGCTGCGCTGGTCAGTCCCTATCAACCTGTCCCTCTCAACGGGCGTCTTCGACATCAGTTGCGGGCAAAGAGATGCCACCGACGAAGTTTTTGATAACAACATTTGCAGCGATCCAATGGATGCAACTCGGCCAAGATAGCGAGAACACCACCAGCGACAGCGTCACACCGAGGCGAATGCAAGAACAAGCTGGCGATGCAGCAGCGATCTACGGCAGATGATTATCAGCGCATCAGCCCTGCCAGGTCAAGCCCGGCAACTGAGTGGGTACGGCGTAAAACGGGACATCTCGGCGAGCCAGTCACACGCAGTCTTTGATGCCCGACGTGATTCCGTGCCATTTCGGTCGCCGGAGGATATCTTGCAGATCCGGGGCCCGCCGTGGGATAACTACCGTCTCCACGCCCTCGAGGCATTGCTAGTCCTAGAGCAGGAATGGCGTGAAGACGGCGGGGCGTTACGATAGGATCCACTAACAGGGCGACAACTGATGCGGCCTCGTGCGATACGAGAACGTGTCTCAGGTCTCAGGTCTCAGGTACAATGGAGGAGGAGCGGAGAGACACAACCCTCTCGATACCACCATGTCCCTGAAAATGCACCTGAAAATGCACCTCAAAATGCAAAATACGAGCCTCCATTTGCCGTTGGCCCCAAGCCGGAGCCGGGACCCGGACTTGCAGCTATCGACTGACGCCCATCATACGTTTCTCGCCAGTTTTCTCGCCGAAAGGATTGCTACGCTAGCCGATTAACGTTGCGCCCAGAGATCAACACAAGCTGACCAGCTGCAGCCTTAGCTGACGAGGGCCCACAGCTCACCGTTGTGGCTCTTGTTGCCCCATCTTGGGTACGACGAGGAAACACGGCATTTCACTCCAGGATCGTTTCACTCCAGGATCGACCTGGCACAGCGGCCTGGTCGGCGTGAGCGAGGTCCACCAGCTTATTCCCCCGCACGGCAATGTCGATCCAGATCACTCAGTTTGATTGACTATTTCCCCGGTCAAATGAAACAAGTTGGCCTCATCTTCACCTTATCGGCGTGGGTGAAGATGAAGCCAGCCAGCCACATCTCCCGGCCTATGATGCACAATGACATTGGCTCGGCTAAGGGGATGACGCCGATCCCAATCTGACAGCCTCAAGGCCTCACTCGACGTTCCTGGCCCTTCTCCTCGACTGCCGCCTGCCGTCAGCCGCAGCTGTGATTCTCACTCGCCACCCAGATGGCCGAGTATCCGCCCAGCGCTGACCGGGAGCAGCTAAATCACTTCCGATGCGGGACAGTGGAGAGCGCCAGGAACTTGAGCTGCGCGGGGTGAGAGCGAGCGACGGATAGAATCCACTATCGAGCAGCTTCGTATTGCGCTGCGAGGCCGGGCCCACGGGGAGGTGGTGGTATACGCATCCGCATCATCGTCATCCAGAGGGTGTTGTCGCGACTGTGGCTCGGCCAGCGGTTTCCCCGGGCCACCATGGCCCGTCATTGATGCTTGGTTGGCATGGCAGGTCTGAATCGGAAGTACGGCTCGCTAGGGACATGGACAACGTCGAGACGTGCTCGTGGTGACGAAGGTGGGCGATGTTTATAGTCTCTATTCCGAGTATTGCTATTCTCAGTTCTATTCTCAGCAGCTGCCGGTACGTCACATCGCCCCAACAATCCCCCAACAGTTGTGTCTAGAGTCTCACCCGCATCGTCGAGGTAGCATGGGATTCTTATCGCACTTGTTGAGGCGTCGGCAATCCCATTCCGGACTGTCACGGCGATCCCTCCGCGTCCTCTCGGCGGCGTCTGTGCAGTCTCTCAGTGCATGCATTTCCGTTGATTTCAACATGACTGCCCTATTGATTGACCTTGATGCCCTGATTCAGCAGTTCAAATTGCGTAATCCCGCCGCTCCCGTTGCTCCCGATGGCACCCTCTTGATATCCCATTGCGGGGCTCTCGATTTGGCTCATTAGTTGGGTGATCATGTCTGCAATCTTATTCGACACCTCGGTCGATCGTGGGATATCATGGCCGCCTCCGTGGTCATACTCCAGCCTGTCCTCGCAGAACTCGGCCAGCTGAATGCCTGCCGGCCACCTGGGGTCCTTGGAGCCGTAGATGTGCACCGTAGGGATGCTGATGCGCGCGCTCTTTGGGAACCTGGTGAAGTCGAGGCCAAAGACATCGCTCAGCTCCGGCCGGGCCTTGGGATCGTGCATGAGCTCGCCCTTTCCCGTGTCCCACAGGCCGACGCCTCGCTTGATCAGCTTCACGTTTGCCGCCAGCTCATTGAGTCGCCCGGCCGTTCCATTCAACAATTCGCCGGTGCGTTTGTTGATTTCGTGCGCGCGCGATGGTACCTCGAGCCCCATGTGTTCGAGCACCGGCAGCGGTACGCCGCCACAGATGAAGATGGCAGCCCGAAAGGGCAAAGGCTCATCGGAATTGTGGCCATTCGTTTGTGCCGTGGCTGCGTCCACTGCGCGATACAGCGCCATGCTTGCGGCCAGCGAACATCCCTGTGAGAAGCAGCAAACGGCATCGTAGCCGCCTTGCTCACGCGCGTAGTCCGCTACCCAAGAGTGGGATGCCCGGATGGCCTGCGAGGTCGGCTGCGGCCACCATGTGTACGTGTCGCTTTTGTAGATGGCGTCAATACCTGGGGCTCCGCGGCTGGGAAACGGAGCGTCCACAAAGTCGAAAATAAAGCTGCTGTCGAGCTTTGCACGGAAAGCAGCTGCATTTCATTGTTAGCCAGGAGCAAGCGGCGCAATTGAGCTGTCCACTACCTGCACTTACCGGTCTGGGATTTGAAGATGGCCGCGCTTGTGCCGTGCCCGTGAAGGCATAATATCTTGGGCATGATGAATCCAGCAATTACTACCAGCGGACTTTGTTTATGTGGTGGCAGAATGATCCCTGTAACTATAACGCACAATTTCCCGTTTTCTGTAATTGTTGAGAGTCAGAGCGTACTACGGGCCATGGCAACTTTTATTATGAATAGTAGCAGTGAGTCCAAGCAGAAATCACTCCCACTCAAAGCACATTTGCAACTAATCTGCTGATTAACCCAACATGCTCCCAACACCATTCGGGCACCGAAATTCGGGCCAACAAACTTCCCTCGGGAGTGAGAAGGCGTGCCCATATCGATGGGACTCCGTCCGCTTCTTACATTCTGGATGTAAGACGGTCACCCCGGCCTCAGCATTCGCTCATGTTCGGTCGGGTGCCGAGGCATACGTGGAAGCTGAGCCACGGGGAATGATCCTGGTGTGCATCCTCCACAGTGAGCTCGCGCCCCCTGTAATATAGCTTTTCGGTTCAATATAGGCCATCGATCAATACCGACTGAATCGCCGTGGACGTGTTGTAGGGATCCCGGGGCTCGGGCTTCAGAGCTGCTATGCTACTACCCTAATACAACAAGACATCACCGGCTCACGATGCCTTCCGAGGTAGGTATAAGAATGTTGATCATCGCCATCAAATTAATTCCAATACACGATGAGATCAATTCCAAGCGCCAAAATAGCGACAGTTTGCGGCAGGTGAGGTTACGAACCGCGAGACACGTCAGTTGACGTTTAGCACTGAAGCATACAGTGGAAAAATGAATACGAGGCAGAGGTCAAGGTGCAACCAGTAGCGCATACGAGAGGAAAGGCATCCCAGGTCTATGCTCTATTCATGTGTTGAGCTCCCTCAACTTTAGCCTCATCATATTGGCTATCCGCGAATGCTCGCCCCTCAGCCACGAATGTAAACTTTGATACAGTCTATCAATGCTGCCAAAATTGGATTCATCCGTCTGACACTGGCCACTTGCGGTTAGTGACGTGAATTGGTCAATCAGCCGGCCGGCTCGTCCCATCTCGCCCGACAGCAACTGGATCTTCAAGGCCGTCTGTATGCGAAGGTCGTCGACGTTGAATGTCCCAATGGCCATTTTCGAAGGCGCAACAGCAAGCCCCGTCGTGTACGGCGCTGTAGCTGTCCCCTTTGTGCCGTCCATGCCGAGGGAGCAGTCTGGCCTGGTCTGGTTCCACGAAGCGCTCTGCGTAGAGCCAGACGCCTGCTGGTACCAGAGCAGCACGCGGGAGATGATTGCCGCGTAGACAAACGCTAGGTGTGGCGATCGAGCACACGAGCAGGCCAGGAGGGGACCAAGTCGCTCGCTGGCCTCGGAATTAAGCCGTAGTACCTGGTCCAAGGGTACTTGATTGCCCGCGGTGCTTGATGACGCGGCCGAGGGGATCTTGCTGGGATTGGGAAAGGAGAGGTTTCGGAGGATATCGTAAGCTTCCCGAGGACAGTCGTGGCCGCTCATGCTCAGAGGCGGCATCGGGGTTCGTCCTGAGCGTGAATACGTATCAGATGGAGAGTGGTGTGCCGTGGGCTGCGTGGTAGAAGCCTCTGTTGAAGGGCAACTCCCCCAGTCGGTCGAATCTGGCGTGGGCAATAGTCCCGGTTGAATGGGAGATAGATGGTGATTTCCAAAGTGATCGGTAAAAGCCCATTCCCCGAAATTGAGCGAAGGCGAGTTGGGCAGAAACTGGCCGTCCATATCGCTGAACAAGCCGTCCAGCGCGTCCAAGCCTATACAGTTGGAATTCTCATCCACCGCATCCCAGACTGGCACTACGTTAGTACTGCTATATAGCTGATGAAACGTGCTAATACCGTCGTTCCCACCGCTCCCGTCGAGCCTCCGGCCGTCCGCGGCGCCGGCTCCGGCTCCGGGCTGGTCGTTCGGCATCCGCTTTACGCTGGACCGGAGCTTGACTCGCGGCGGCTTCCCCATCTTCCGTGAAACCCCATACACGCATGTCCTGCCGTGGGAGACGCAGCGGCCGCACTCGGGCTGGCCGCGGTCGCACTTCACCTTGGCCGCGCCGCATTGATCGCAGCTGGTGCGCAGCTTCGGCTGGCCGGGCCGTTTCGACGGGTTCGCAGCCATGGCGAGAAGTATGGTGGGCGATACGGATGACGCAAGGGTTTCAGAGCATGCGTGCGTATTCAATATATATCCTCGTCCCGTCCAGATACCGTTGTTCACACGATTCTGCACCGCATAACGTCAGATGTCATGTTCTTCGCGCCGGACCAATCCCGCGTGCCGCTGACTCTGACGTACCAGCAACGCAGTGCCGCTTACTCCGGTTTCCATACATCTACACCTTAATTCCACTAAATTCCACCGTGGCTGAGAAGTATGCGGCCGTGAGGAGCTTGTTGGTCGCCTTCCTTCAGGCGGCCGCCGACCAACGTCTGACCTGCGGTCTAAGCATGCACTTGCAACACCACACCGTCGACACGACTCCACCACTACGACTGACGCCACCAGCATCACAGCCTCGTTGCTTCCCTTCGCCCTTGTATCGTATTAAACTTTAAAGACAAATTACCCGCATCGGATGCTCCACCGGCCGAGAAACGAGGAACCCCCCTTTGCTCGGAACAGGGTATTATAGTAGGTGCCTATCCTCAGCGTGGCACCCTGTTGCGTCATCTAGCATGGCACAAGATACCCTATTTATGTACACACACGGAACGCTGGTCTCCTGCGAACTCTTCTCGATCAATTTCTCTCCGGTTGCCGAGGCTCTGTTTCAAGCACTCCCGTCAACATCCACCAACCCCCCGTACCCCGTCGATCTTCCCTGATCCCTGCCGCCCATTACGTTTAACTGCGCGCAACTGACAGCTGGCACTGATTGGCGTGTCGCAGATCAGACCGTCAGAGTCGCTTTTTCCGATATGAATACGAAATACCCCCGGTCCTAGTGGGCGTGGCTTATGCACCTGGGACGGGCCGCCAAAACATGTGTGGCGGCGGCTGAGCGGATCAGACAAATGGGGTTGCAATCAGCGTCGACCAAGATAAGCTCATTGTGCGGTGTTTACTGCTTCGAGCATCTTCTTGGCGGTGTCAGGGCGCGTCTGACGTGCTTATAATGTTCACGCCATATCTAGGTACAGCTCGCGATAATGCAATTGCCAAAGTCTCTACAACTGCAGTCGAGGAGGGATTGAGGCCAGCGTCAGCATGACGTCTGTATCAGGGCCGGAAAACCTTGCCATGGCGTCCATAATTGGATAGCAAGGCGTTTTTGATATTGGTTATACTTTCGTCATTGTCTCTGTTTAGTCCCACCGACGTGTCTAGCCTCGCCGGAGAGTTTCCTAAATTTAGACAAGCAATCCCCACGGCCCTATTTCACGAAATACGGACCTAGCGTTAGGTGGAATCATCCCGAGACCCACTAGCCGAGATGCAGATCGTGAGGCGGGGGGTGCCGAACATGCCGAGAACAACACCTCATCACCCAGGCTCGGCAATTACGATTAGCGGATGGCTCGGATATCTGGGTGGCAGTACAATGCCGGGAATATCAATCGGGGATCCTGCTCTAGCTAAATTTAGTCTAGACCAACGATACTGCAGTCAGCTTCACTTGCATCCTCACCAGGTTGTCTACCCTATACCTACCACCCCTGAGCGGTAGTTGATACATGAATTGGTATTGAGATATATGTAAGATAAGACGTGGGTTGGTCGAGTACGCGTGCTATATCGCCGCCCTCGTTCGGAGGCGAGTACTCTTCATTCTGCTCAATCCTGCTCAATGCCTTCTGGAGAGACAATCACCTTCTAAATCTCACAGGTGGAATGTTCTCCCGGCCGGGGCTCAAGCTGACTCTTCGTTACACATGTCAAAAGTCCCTGCAACTAGGGACCCCGAAGGATATCCCCGAGGCCAACCAATAAACCCCGAGAGGATTCCCGACAAGGAGATAACGCACAGTGAGCCCCGAGTCAGATTCCGACAACACGGTAGGTTGTCACATCAACAGCCTGCATGCAGTATTTTGTACCCAACGGCGACGAAACTGTTCCCAATTATGACGCAAGGTAACTTCAACATGTGTTTAATGAGCAGAATACCAGGGTGGACACGAGGAAATAAGATATCCCCTGTACATAGGACTAGGATTCAGCTGAGCCTCTTCGAATGCTGACACCCTCGAGGCTCGGGCATGCCAAAGTGAGCACCGGTCTCCCGATCGGACATCACCGAGCCCGAGAACCATAATCAAAGAGTTGATAATCGTAGAGTTCAGAAAGATGATACCATGTGGAAATGAGAAACGATATATATCGAGCAGTGTGTTGCCAAAATATCAACTCAACCAGCAATCCAGGGCAAGCAGCTAATCCTTCCATCCTTGCACAAAACTCAAAAGTGACAATGACGGATCACCTGAACCTGTATGTCTTTGGAGACCAGACATACGACATCCAGCCCCATCTGAAGGATCTGCTTCAGAACAGAGACAACCCAGTCCTGGAGGACTTTCTCGTCAAAGCATACGATGCCGTGCGAACAGAGATTTTCAAGCTCCCACATCAGGTCCGAGAGGATCTTCCTCGATTTACCTGCTACCACGATCTAGTGCTATGGAACCAAACGGGAACGCGATGCATACCCTTGGATATGGCAGTTACCTGCATGTACCAGCTGGGGGTTTTCATCATGTGAGCAAGGAATTGTATGCATGCTGGACAAAAGCTGATCAGTTACACAGTCAAGCAGAAGACCGTTACCATGGCACAGCAGTGTCGCAGAGCATTGGTCTCTGTACAGGAGCCCTCGCCGCGGCTGCTGTGACTTGCAGCCGCAGCATCTTGGATCTTGTTCCGTTGGCTGTGGATGCCGTCACGGTGGCCTTTAGAATAGGCATGCATGTTACTGACGCTGCGAAGCGAGTTGCACAGTCGAATGATTCTGACGAGAGCTGGTCAATCATCGTTCCCGGTACCGCGTCCTTTGAAGCCGTCGACAAGTTTTGCGAACAAACCGTAAGTACTCAAGTGATACATGCTTCGCAGAGATCCCCTAGCTGACTTGAATTATTCAGACACTGCCATTGACTAGCAGACCATATGTCAGCGCCTATGCACCAAGCGGGATTACCGTCAGCGGACCGCCAAGCTCTCTCGCGCAGCTCGTCAGCGCTGAGTGTTTCGAGGGCCTTCGGTACAAGACCATCCCCATCTACGCACCTTATCACGCCCCGCATCTCTACTCTCAATCTGATGTCAGCGAGATCATTGGAGATTCGGTTCGTGGTAGGGTTAACGCGCGCTCCGAGCATAGTCGCTCAGTATCAGGCGCTGGAGATGGTGCTGAAGGGAGCAGTTTTGCTGTCCTCCTGGATGCCGCGGTTGGACATGCTCTGCTGCACTCAATCCGGTGGAGTGACATCCTCGAAGAACTACAGGCGACTCTTCACAAACTGGGGCCGAAGTCGCTCAGCATCGTTCCCATTGGAACTACTGCAGACCAACTCATCCACTCTGCACTGAAGCAGACTCCATTCAGCACGTTGGTGCCGTCCAAGCCAGCTCAGGCCAAGACGGCGCCCACGGAAGATACATCAGCTTCTAGCCCCAAGAAGCCCAAGCTTGCCATTATCGGCATATCTGGACGATTTCCTGGAGCCAAAAACAACGAAGCATTCTGGGATCTGCTGTACCAGGGCTTGGACGTCCACAAGCCCGTCCCGCCGCTGCACTGGGATGCCAAAACACACGTGGACCCTACCGGCAAGAAGAAGAACACAAGCATGACGCCGTTTGGGTGCTGGCTTGATGACCCGGCCGTGTTCGACGCGCGTTTCTTCAACATCTCACCGCGAGAGGCGCCGCAGATCGACCCTGCCCAACGGCTTGCTCTGATGACGGCCTATGAGGCAATTGAGCAAGCTGGAATCGTCCCAGATGCTACTCCGTCGACCAGGCGCGATCGTGTTGGCGTCTTTTACGGAGTCACCAGTAACGACTGGATGGAGACCAACAGTGCTCAAAGCATTGACACGTACTTCATCCCTGGTGGGAACCGAGCCTTCATCCCGGGGCGCATCAACTACTTCTTCAAGTTCAGCGGCCCTAGTTACGCAGTTGATACTGCCTGCTCGTCCAGTCTGGCTGGAATCCACTTGGCGTGCAACTCCCTTTGGCGAGGCGACATTGACACGGCCATTGCTGGTGGCACGAATGTTCTGACAAACCCAGATTTCACATCTGGTCTCGACCGAGGACACTTCCTTTCTCGGACTGGCAATTGCAAGACGTTTGATGACGGAGCTGACGGATACTGCCGAGGAGAAGGCATCGGCACGGTTATTCTCAAACGCTTGGATGATGCCATTGCGGACAAAGATCCTATCCTGGGTGTCATTCTCGGCGCTTACACGAACCACTCAGCAGAGTCCGAGTCCATTACCCGGCCGCACGTTGGTGCCCAGCGCGCAATCTTCAAGAAGATTCTCAACCAAGCCGCTGTTGACCCTTATACCGTTAGCTATGTTGAGATGCACGGAACGTAAGTAATCCTGGTCCACTTATTTCATATGCTGAAAGCCGCTAACCCAAATGTCAGAGGAACCCAAGCTGGCGATGCCGGAGAAATGTCCAGTGTCCTGGACACCTTTGCGCCACCCCTAGCCCAGGTCAAGAAGGGCAGGACAAACGATGAAGCCCTCTACATTGGCTCAGCGAAGGCAAACATTGGGCACGGCGAGGCTGCTTCGGGTGTGTCGAGTCTCATCAAGGTCCTGTTGATGATGCAGAAGAACACCATCGTTCCGCACTGCGGAATCAAGACCAAGATCAACCGCAAGTTCCCGACTGATCTGAATGAGCGAAATGTCAATATTGCTCTGAAGCCAACCTCTTGGAACCGAAACGTTGGACTTTCCGAGTCCAGACGAGTCTTCATCAACAACTTCAGCGCGGCGGGCGGAAACTCGGCTTTGTTGCTGGAAGATGCACCGCTTCAGCAGAAGCCATCTGATGCAGTTGAAGACCCACGAGGCTTGCATTTGATCGCTTGCTCGGCAAAGACTGGCGGCTCTCTCCAGGGAAACCTCCAGTCAATTCTCGCGTTCTTGAAGCAGAACGCGGATGTCTCACTGGGAGAGCTCTCCTACACCACGACTGCACGCCGCATCCACCACCAGCATCGCGTCCTGCTCACTGGCTCAACCGTCGGAGAGATCTGTACTCAGATCGAGACAGCTCTTCGAGACAATGCTGGAGTAACCAGGCCCAAGAGTGCTCCAGGGGTTGTCTTTGCCTTTACTGGCCAGGGCGCCCAATACCCAGGAATGGGCAAGCAGCTCTTCGAGACGTCTTCGTTCTTCCGAGCTGAGATGCGCCGACTGGATCAGATTTGCCAGAGCCTGAGCTTCGTGTCGATGCTTCCTGTCATCGAATCCGAGGATCAAGACATTGGTGGCTTTGCGCCTGTTGCGGTCCAGCTCGCAAGCGTCTGCTTCCAGATTGCGCTCAGCAAGCTGTGGGCGTCGTGGAACGTTACTCCTGCGGCTGTTGTTGGACACAGTCTCGGCGAGTACGCTGCTCTCAACGTGGCGGGAGTGCTTTCAGACTCAGACACCATCTACCTTGTCGGCAAGAGAGCCGCTCTGCTTCAGGAGAAGTGTGAGCGTGGAACCCATGCAATGCTCGTTGTCAAGGGCTCCGTGGAAGAGATTGCCAACGTTCTGAAGGGCAAGACGTACGAACTTGCCTGCATCAACTCGCCCATTGAGACAGTCTTGGCCGGTTCGACCGAGGAAATCTCCACCTTGAAGGGATTGCTCACTGACGCGAGCATGAAATCCACGTTGCTCAAGGTTCCCTACGCATTCCACTCCTCCCAGTTGGATCCGATACTGGAAGACTTCAAGCAGGTTGCCAGTGGTGTAACGTTCCGCAAGCCTGAAATCCCCGTCCTATGCCCTCTCGATGGCAACGTCGTCGACACCAGTGGCACCTTTGGCCCTGAGTATCTCGCCAACCATTCTCGCAAGCCTGTCAACATGTTCAAGGCACTTCTGACAGCCCAAAGTGAGCGCATCATTACCGACCGAACCACGATGGTCGAAATCGGCCCACACCCAGCCATCTCAGGAATGGGAAGAGCCGTTATAGGCCCGCAAATGGCTTTCCTGCCTTCAGCACAGCGTGGCAGGCCCTCGTGGCATATCCTCGGCGCGGCATTGAAGGCTCTCTACAATGCGGGTGGAGACATCCGCTGGGCGGAGTACCATCGTGACTTCACGGGCTCTCACTCAGTTATTCCGCTGCCGGCTTATAGCTGGGACTTGAAGGAATACTGGATGCAGTACGTCAATGACTGGTCGCTGCGGAAGGGAGACCCTCCACTGTCAATCAAAGAGACTTCCAAGCTCGAGAGTACCACCATCCACAGAGTTGTTGAGGAGACAGGCGACTCTCAAAAGGTCCACATTGTCGTGGAAGCAGACATTGCGCGCGAGGATCTCAGCCCGCTGGTGCAGGGACACGAGGTCGATGGCATTCCACTCTGCACTCCGTCCGTCTACGCAGACATTGCCTTGACCCTCGGAACATATCTGGTTCGGCAATACCGCCCAAACCAAGAAGAGAATCTTGTGGATGTGTCGGACATGACGATCTCCAAGGCCTTAATCCTGCGGTCTGGCGCGGAGCAGCAACTCCTTCAGGCACATGGTGAAGTTGAGTGGTCGTCCAGCTCGGCGGCCGTCAAGTTCATGTCTTTTGACGTAAGTAGTTCTTGAACATGTCAGTGCTTTTAACTAATTGGATTGTAGAGCAAGCAGAAACTCCAGGAGCACGCACGATGTGTTGTGCGCTTCAAGGACAGGAGTCTCCAGAAGACGCTCCAGGCAAATTCAGCAGCCGTGATGCAGAAGCGACAAGCTCTCCGAGATGGAATCGCAGCCGAGACCACAGCACGTTTCAACCGCCCTATGGTTTATCGTGCTATCCGGCCGTTGGCTAGGTTCCACGACGACTACCGGGCAATAGACGAGATTGTCCTCAACAGCAACACGCTGGAGGCCATGAGTACCCTCAGCTTTGGCACTGTGAAGCGAGGTGGCAACTTCCACACCCATCCAGCCATCATCGACTCGCTGACCCAGTCTTGCGGATTCACCATGAACTGCAACGACAGCACTGACCTGGATGTCCAAGTCTTCATGAACCACGGATGGGGCTCTTTCCAGATGTTTGAGCCGATGGACTTTGACAAGAAGTACACTACTTACACGCGAATGGTCGAGGGCGATGATAAGCTGTGGCACGGCGATGTTGTCATCTTTGATGGCGAGCGCGTCGTCGCCTACTTTGGGCAGATTGCGGTTCGTATTCCATCTCTTGACTTAAACAGGCATACTGACTCTCTTACTAGATCCAAGGCGTGCCCCGTCGCGTGCTCAAGGTCATTCTCTCCATCGAAAGTGGCAACAAGTCGCAGAAGCAGCAACCTGCCCAGAAAAAGCAAGCTTCTTCCACGGCTGCTGCTCCTACATCGAGGACTGTCCAAGTTACCTCAGCCAGCAGAGGGCCTGATGCATCCAAGATTACCGCAGCACTAACGATAATTGCGGAGGAGAGTGGGCTTGCTCTGGCCGACTTGACCGATGGCACTGTGTTTGCTGATGTCGGTATTGACTCACTTCTGGGTCTTACAATCTCGGCTCGCTTCAAGGAGGAGCTCGACATGGAGATGGAGTTCAATGCCTTCTTCTTCGAGTATCCCTCGGTTGGCGATCTGAGGGCCTTCTTGGGAGATTCCGGGGACAGCTCAACGGGATCCTCGACGCCGCGATCAACCGATAACAATTCAGTCTTGCCAACGATGACTGGCACGGGAGCCACCACACCCAACACGGATGAGCACTTTGAGTCCAAGGTCGATTTCCAGCGAGCTCTCGAAATTGTGGCAGAAGAGAGTGGACTTTCAACCGAGGACCTCACTGACGACACCAACTTTGCCGACTCTGGCGTGGACTCTCTCTTGTCCCTCGTCATTGTGAGTCGGTTCCGAGATGAACTCGAGCTTGACATCCAGCACGAGTCTCTCTTCCTCGAGTGTCCGACTGTGGCCGACCTGAAGCATCTGTTGCTCGGAGGATCCAGCGGAAGCGATACAACGCCGTCCGTGGCCGAGAGCGATCCAGCTCCTGTTCTCGCGGTTGAGCCTGTGACAGAACCTGCCAAGGAGCACATTACGCCTAAGCTTGCCGAGAGTGAAATAGCTGATCTCGCAGCTCGCAAGATGGCTGTTGACGAATTTGTCCAGAAGTACACGGCCGGATTCTCTGGACCTACTTCGTCGCCTTCATCCACCGTGCCGAAGGACAGCGAGAAAGTTGTCCTAGTAACTGGAGCATCTGGAAGTCTTGGAGGCAACTTGGTCTACCACATCGCACAGCTTCCTGATGTAAAGACGGTCGTCTGTCTCAACCGTGAGAACAAAGCGGAACCCTACATCCGCCAGCAGAAAGCCATGAGGGAGAAGGGCATTCGCTTCCCCGAGGCACTGAAGCCCAAGCTACTCGTCTTGCAGACTGATAGCTCGAAGCCAATGTTTGGGCTTCCGAAGAATGAGTACGAGGGACTCGTGAACTCCGTGACGCATCTCATCCACAACGCTTGGCCAATGAGTGCGAAACGCGCCTTGGCTGGCTTTGAGTCGCAGTTCCAGGTCATGCGAAACCTGGTTGATTTCGCTGCAGATGTTGCTTCCCGCCATTCGGAGGACTTCAAGTTCAGTTTCCAGATGGTATCTTCCATTGGTGTCGTCGGTCACTACGGCCTTGGAAACGGAAAGGAGAACACCTTTGTGCCAGAGGACAGATCCGAGATTGGCGCTGTTCTTCCAAACGGCTACAGCGATGCCAAATGGGGCTGCGAGAGGATGCTCGATGAGACTTTGCACAAGCATTCCAGCCGATTCCGCACTATGGTCGTCCGTCTGGGGCAGATTGCCGGCTCCAAGACCAGCGGATATTGGAATCCAATGGAACACTTCGGGTTCCTGATCAAGTCGTCACAGACATTGAATGCCCTGCCGGACGTGGGCGGAAAGGTCTACTGGACGTCGGTGAACGACATAGCCGGCACATTGTCTGACCTGGTCCTTTCTGACCGCACCCCCTACGAGATCTATCACATCGAGAACCCAGTTGGCCAGTCGTGGCGCGAGATGAATGAGATTCTTGCAGACGCCCTCAACATCCCGAGTCTCATCCCCTTCGAGGAGTGGGTCGAGCGAGTGCGAGCTGCACCCCAGCGAAACAATCCTGCTTCCACTCTCTTAGGCTTCCTAGACTCGAATTACCTTCGAATGTCTTGTGGCGGGCTCGTTCTGGAAGTGAAGCATACTCTGGAGCATTCGAAGACCCTTTCTGCCGTGGGGCCAGTGAGCGAAGAGGTTGCGAGGAAGTACATTCACATCTGGAAAGAGATTGGTTTCTTGAACTAACGCAAGACACCAAACTGTTTTGAGATGAGCACATATGTTATAGATTCAGGATGGGAATTAAGAGATTGTTAGATAGCATGGATACTAAGACGATAGAATTGCAGATTGGAACACTTGAAGAGCGATGATGAGGCGATGATATTCCTTTGTACGTTTCTGCCGCTTGGTAAGGGAAACTCATATTTGAGTTTATCGTATTTTCTTTATGCACGTTACAGTTTCCAAAACCTGCGTTTGAGATTTGAGCTATTTCTTTTTCTATCTGCCGGATTCCTATCTAGGTTTTTTACACTGCGGCTATTCTCATCTTTATGCAGTAAAAATACAAATCCTATCACATAACTTCATGCCGTAAGACCCTGAATATTTGCATTAGCCCAAGTTATCTGAATCTACTCTCTAGCCAACCCTCCAGCTAGCTATTCTCTAAACGACTTCTATATAATATAAGAGCTTCTTAGACTAAATATGGAATATATTTGTCGTCAAATGATTTAATAAGCAGCCCGTAATCCCGGAGCGCGCATACAATAGTGCTGGTTGATGTGTGAATTCTGACGGTGTGATCATCGCGAGGCAGTGACCAACGTCATGGACAATGCGACGATAAACGCAAATAGGCTGGGGCGCATGATTCCGGTTGCAAAACTCTCCTCCTTCTCGGCTCTCAGGGGTGTTGCGCAGAACATATCTGCCAGGAAACTGTCACTGGTAGAGGAGTTGCTTCTACTCAAAATAACAGGCCACGTACAGGATAAGGCGTCCTCGGCTTCCTGGAACGCCTCCTCCGTTCCTTCGCGTGTACCGTCAGTACCATAGGTAAAGAAATCCAATATGCCACCAGTGTCAGTAAGTATCTCTTAGTTGCAGTTAGTCCCATGTTTAGATTTAGTATCAATGAAATCGCCACGGTGGGAGGAGCATCGATAGGTGTGAGTGGGTGCAGAAACATACCGACAATCCAAAAGGACTCATTTTGTACCAAATTTTGGGACAGATATTCGCTGCAGGCTTCTGGAAAGCCATGAAATCGGCAGCCGTTGTCTTGGGGTCCTCCAAATCTCTCTTTGATATGCTCGTAGCACTCTGCGTTGATTATTTCACAACTGGAGCTACCATTATCGCTCGCAGACAGCGCCGTAATGTTGGAGCGGAAAAGGTCGTGGAAAATGTAGGCGCGCGTTGTTGTGTTTTTAGTGGCTTGATCTTGGTTTGATAACGAAAGCACAGTCACCTGTGTGACTAGGTCCTCAGTGAGGTTATCATCCGTGATAGCCACATTTGCTGCAACCGAGATATCAAGCGTCCGATAGACGCCGAGTGAAAGGGAAAAGAGCAAAGGGATATCTTCAGAAGCAAAAGCATTAGGAGCTTCCGCGGCTTTCTTGTAGTTCTTTGTGGGGATGGAGTTTGGTTGGGTATCACCCAAAACGACCATATCGCCGTATACGCCGACAGAAAGCCTCAGAAAGACCAAAAGCCCAGAAAGTTTTCCAGGTGACAACATAGTGGTCGATGCTAATCAGAGAATTGGCCGGTCCCACGGGAAAACACAGATGGTACAGGGATGATGCTGAGGGATGGGAGATAGGTTGGTCAAAGTACTAGAGAAGCAACTTAATGCTTGAATTGTGGATAAAACTGTGTTTTCTTTTTTGACTTGTGCCGGCAGCTTGCTCACCTTGAGGGAGCAGACAGAAGTTAGATTAGTACCCAGGCAGTCACAGGAGGGTTCAGCCTGATGGACAAAGGTGAGTGCGTGGCATGTTCTCTCTCCTCAGTTATGAGATGAATTGACCCCTGTCATAGTGTCGTTTTCAGTTTGTCGACCTCGTATTACGACCGATATTGGTAACCGCCGTCTGAGTCCGCAGCAAGTCGGAGCACATGTCGTCACCCCTTGCTAGTGTTGAGAAATGCAACCGGCCTGACTTGTCAATAAGACTCGAACGCAGCACTTGGGCCTGGTGCCTACCCAGCGCTTGAACATAGCCTCCAAGTCCACTGGAACATGAAGAAAATACCCACCGAGTATCAGGTCCGGTGGACTTTGTTACAGGAGATTGAGTCCCAAAGGCGCAAATTCCTTGCTCTAAGAAATATCACCCAGCTGCTGAAAGGGTCCAGGTAGGCCATTACTGCCAGGTATAACTAAACTCTATAAAGGTCCAACCTGCGATGGTATGTGCAAGAGTTGTAAAACGGGCTGAGGGAGCTCCAGCTTTGGAGGGTTCATACTCCTATTTTACGACACATCTAATCCCTAAGTCTTTAAGCTATTACCGTACAAACAGCCATACGGCTTTGTCTCTCAATATCGAACAGAAATTCCAGCCGGCTATGTTTCGAGATTTGCTTTGCGCCTCATCGAAGCTTGATGTTGTACCACTGCTTGGAATTTCTTCCGCTAATCGTATTTCATGAAAGTCAAACATGATATCATGATGCACCCCTTTGCCACGGCATTTTGTCCATCCCCCGGTCCATGGAATGGGCTGTGTTATGACTCGGGCAAGTTTTACATGAAGTACACCGCCTCCCGTGCGCAGCATTCTCGGGCCATTCCTAATCAAATACGCCCAACTTCAATTAAGTAAGGTCCGAGACGACTGCGAAAGGGGTTTGAAGACAGGGTGAATGCTTAACCAGTCGCAGATCATGACTCAGTGTACTATCATGGCTCACATTACTGTGTTATTCCGAGATCGACGCAACACTTTGCCATGGCCATCACAGTAGCCGATTCCGTTCTTTGCTGGCAGTGCAGATCGTGTAGGCATAAAGCCGGAGCAGACATGGTCAAAGGAACCAATGGTGCTGAATATTGGTACCACATCTCTTGGAGGCTTTTTGGATATTTGTACATCATGCAGGACGAGAAGGAAGAAATAACAGAGAGCCTGGCTAAAGCCAAGCTCCACATCTTGGCAGGAAGGCAGTGCTGGGCGTTCAAGTTACTAGTGAGAGACGTGGGTGCGCGCCATTCGTTAACGAGACGCCATCAGGCCGGACGGTCGGGCCGGGAAGTCGGACTGGGTGGTCGTACCATACGGCTAGACGGGTTGGACGTCCACAAACTTCAGCCACTGTCTTAACCATAATAGAGAGATCTAGAACGTCTTAGCTCAAAGAATAGCGAACCACACTGGATTGTTATCATGTTGCCGAAAGCGCCCTACCAGAGTAAAGAATTACAAAAAGTCTCCTCCAAGACTTTAGTTACGAGCCCATTGCATGTAGTCTGGTTTTCTATGTCACCTAGAATAAATATGAACAGCCGGTCGCGACACTACGTGGGTATCAATCGCTTGGCAGACATGTTACACACCAGCGGTTAAATATCAGCGCTACGTCAATGAGGCCGTAAATCAAGTTTGGTGATATCTTCCCTGCCACACATCTCCCCGCAGAAGAGCATTCTCGTATTTTTCCACGCGAAAAGGATCTCGCCGAAGCAACTTCCTATCAGATCTGTAAAAAGTCGGAATCACAGCCGATATTCGCCTTCCAAGTCGGGATTAGCTCAGGAGGCCTCCCCTCATCTGCCAAGTCTAAGCCTCAATTCTGCGCAATTAGGAAATTGCCGAGAGACAGTCGATCAAATGGCGGTAGGGCATTCGGACTTCTTTCAACATTGCAGCAGGTTGGTCTGCATATCATTCGCCCAGAAGCACAAGACGCGTGTGACCTTTGTCGGTGCGCGTGGCAACACCTGAAGCCAGCTTCTCCCGATGGACTTGTCTAGAAGCATCAGTGTGCATGTGGTTTTCGCGAACCTGATTAGCAAAGCCCCTCTTTGCAGAATCTGCTGAGCGCCAATACCATGCCTTTTCGGCCAAGGTGCTATGATGTGCCGTGCGGCGATTGGTACAGCCGTGTACAGCCTCAAGGCAAATGTTAAGGCGCAACCTCGCTTCCCAGCTCCGCCTACCACGAGTACAATTGATACTCTCGGTAATTTCTTGTTGTGGTAATTTAATGACTTTAAGCTTGAATGTCTACATGGCAGCGGCACGGTTCCCCGGCGCCTCTTTTGCATAGCCTCGTCAAGAGTTGGTCTCGACATATAAGACATTCCACATCATCAGCTTCATCTGAGTCCTCACAATTCACACGCAATCTCTACCCCTTTACTAAACACTCAAAATATTTCCTCCTCATCGGTATAACTACAATGTGGGAAGTTGAAGCGTTGTATTACGCGCATGCTGGCTTGTCAGGCGCCGCTCTCGTGACGCTTGTCGTCATATGGATTGCTTCTCTGCGTGCCATGCACCGTTGTGCGGACCCCGCAAGGGTGGCATTTACCATTCTGAAGGTAGCTTTACCGGCCTTTATCATGTAAGTTAACATTGCCCATACGGATTCTAAGATGACGTTTGGTTGCTAATTCTTTAGAACACTCACGTTGAACATTGCCGAAGATATTGAAAATGTGACGATGCCTTATTACGGTGGCTGGGTTGGGCCATCGGACAAAGATCCCGCAGCAGCTGCGAACAGGCTTCTTAAATTCAATATCTCGACCTGCGCCAGTCTATTTGAGTTCATCGCAAGCTCGCTCTTGGTAGTCATGCTTGTCGAGCTCGGAAACGGCTTGATGCTTGCCACCATACGACAACGATCCAAGTCTCAAAACATCATGCGGTATCTTGGTATCTTTTTTGCAACTGTCCTGTTTGCTCTCGGGTTAGCGGATTTCGGCGTCAGACAGGCAACTTGGCCTCGGGTTTGGAACGCTCCCGACTTTGACGACAACGAGGCAACGAATGACTATTACGACTCTGTCTTGATAATCCTTATGAGGCTCCAAAAACTAGATTTGGCATGGCTCATCATCAACTGGGTTACAAGTGCTGGCATCCTTGGATATGCATCTTTCGTCATGCATCGTTATCGATCAGTCAAGCCTAGCAGAACGGTAAGCCTCACATTTATTGTTTCGGATTATCGCTGATCCTAATTCACTCTTAGTGCACAATCATGTTTTTGGTAGCTGCCATCCTCGGTTTCATCAAGGGTAGTTGGGCAGCCATCCAATTCCTTATATTTTCCTACTGGCCATGGTACTACTTCTCGTTCAGAGTTACGCAGCTTACGAGTATCTTTCTTATCTCCTGGATGCTCTCCGGTGTTATGGTTCTTGTCTTCGCCATTGGGGTCAAGAAACAGGGTGGTCTGTGGACGGTATCACGGCCTTGGATGAATGAGTCGACGAAATCGGCGGACGTTGAGGATAAGTAGGATTTCCTATTTCTACATTCCTAACATTGCTTCCCACCCTCGCTCTACCTAGTCTGCCATCCATATAGATTTACCCCATTTTACTCTCAAGGCTTTGCTCCAGTGTACTTAAGAGAGAACAAGCCACGCTCAATACTATTGAGAATAATATACCCAGACTTAAAGTACGGGTACACACTCCATGAGCCGCGGAATGTGACTGAACCAGTGGTGTTGTCGTCAGAGGGATCGCAGTCAAAGAAACCTGCCTGTGTGAACTGAGAACCGGTGGGGTCCTCGGCAACAGAGCTGACATCCACAATGCGCAAGCCGGAGGCATAGTTGGATTGGTAGGCCAATCCGTCAATCACATACATATTGTGGTCGATCGTAGTAACCGGCGCCGAGTACACGCCGGTCATCTTGGGAGCCTTGAGGTCGGCAACGTCCCAGATGTACGTCTTGGTCCTCTTGTTGGGCGTGGTGCCGTCCATCTCGTCGAGCTCATCGTCGAGCAGCAGGTATCGCATGTCTGAGGTTGCGAGCCAACCTTGATGCGTGTAGGCAGACCACTCATAGCCAGTACGGGACAATTGGACCGGCTTAGCCTTGTCCGTGACGTCGACAATTGTCAATGAGTCCTCGTTGTAGTTGAAGCAGATCTCGTGTCCAGTGTATCTCGTATCGACGCCCTCATAGATGACACACTGGGCATCATGGACATATCCGTCAGTAGACTCACAGCCGACCTTCTTGGGGTTGGCTGGGTCCGAGACGTCGATCATAAAGAGACCGCCTCGGCAGCCCGCGCTGGAGCCGGTACCAACAGCGTAGATCATGTTGGTGTCCTCGTTGGCAACAATGTTGTGCGAGTTACCCACGCCACGGAACCAGGCCGTGAGATCAGTGCTGATGCTGAAGGTACGAGGGCTGCTGGCACTGAGGCTCAGCAGCTTCTTCAGATCAAAGATCTGTACACCGTGGCCACTAGCTTCAGACCCGATGTAAACATGATCAGCAATGACCTTCATGTCTCGCCAGTCAGAGTTGGAAGTCTGGGTAGGGAGTCGACCGAGGTATACAATGCTACCATCCGACTTGATTTCCGCAAAAGCAGTGCCGTCGTTCTGACCAACAATGGCAAACTCTCGACCAGTAGCCGACGTCCATCCTTAGCACTGTTAGTCTAATTCAATTATAGCAAGAATGGTAAACTTACCCCAGACATCGTTACCCATCCGAGTACGGCTCCCCATGTCTTGATGGCTTAGGAAAGCCATCATGTCGACCTTGTCGCACGAGTACTCGCCAGCCTTGCCATTCACACAGGCGGTTGAGGCCGCGAGAGACATGTATTGGTCCTCGTCAAATACACCATCTTGTCGCTGCTGCTCCCATTGGGCGACCTTGATGCTCTTGAGCGAATCCATCTTGGCGGACATGGCGCTGGCGCCGGTGGCAGCCATACCCACAAGGGCAAGGCCGGAAATAACAGAAGACTTCATATTGAGTTGGTGAACAAGCGACACTCGTGTGAAAGAAGGGATTGTCCAAATGCAGCTTGATAATAGAGCTGGAGTGGTGGTCCAAGGAAAATTCTAGAATTACAGGACTCTTAATATAGTCGCCATCAATAAACAAAACCCCAACAGTTTACAACTGCCATCATCCATAATACTGTCAGTTATCACAATTCAACAATTCCCATTCCAACATGACACCTGCTGTATCGACATTCTTGGCCCGATGTGAGATGTGTAGATCATATCGATTGTCAGCAAGGCCAAGTCTTTAAGATAACCTTAGAGTTACGGTCCCTGCCGCCCATCGATAAGACCCGAGACCTTATGTGCCGGATTAAGACGCCAAGATATAGTTGTGGGTAACTTCAAGGACTTGATCTAATCTGGCAGTTAGGCCGCGATTCCCTGTCGCGAGCGGGGCAGGGGATCAAATAGGAAGGACCTTCAGAGATCTTATCAGCATACTTGTCGATCGATTTATGCATTAGGTAATGGTACTTTTGGCTGTCGAACATCATAACTCGTGGTCAAATACAGGGGAAGGAAGGGAAGCCGATTACCGACCGCGTGTAAGGCCGACTGGTCCTCGTATTAGTGCCGGACCTGCTTAATAAAGGCATACACTAGGGCCTTTTTAACCATATGTACATGCTACTAGACAAGCTTGTATTAAGGTTCATTTACAGCCAGGCCCTTTGTTTCGGGCGCAAACTCCTTTAGGCATGTGGCTTGTTAAAAACGGGGAGTCGTGGGAGTGCCGCGGCTGATCTGACCTTTCAGGCTCAAGCAATTGCCCGTGACCGGACGCTGCTGGAGATGCTATTCAGATTAAAGCACGAATAAACGGCCAAGGAGCGGCACGATTTCCGCAAAGTCGCCCCATTCCTAGGAGCTAGGATAGTATCTAGTAAACATCCTGCCAAACCTGGTGTCGGCCCGCTCAGGATAGTTGGACTTTTGAGAACTTTTGCCTGGGCACTACGGCAAGACTAGTCGAAATTGGATGTTCACTCCTAGACCGGCCATTTGTCTCTAACAACAACTTCGAAATAGCCACGGACTAGGGTTGTATCGATAAATTCCCTTGCCAAGATGGGATCTATAAAGACCCAGGCTCTCCTGCAGCCAAGCATTCAAGATACTGTTACATCCAACCACTCCCAACAGTATTCAATCCCTACCTTCCCATTCGGTTACAGCTGCCTATCCATACAACATCATGTTGCTGAAGACTCTTTTCGTTGCTGCCTTTGGGGCTTCGACCGCCGTCGCCGGGGTCTCTCAGCGAGCCATCCCAGGTCGATTTGGCTGTGGTACCGCCGAGCCCTCCGCCGAGCACATTGGAATGTCCAAGGTCCTGGCTGCCCAGGAAGCCAAGGCCGCAGACTCGGGGGACTTGGCTGCGCGTGCGACAATCAACGTCGGTGTCTACTTCCACGTTGTTGCTCGCTCGCAGACAGTTGCGGGTGGCTACCTGACGGTGAGCTCGGCTTTATCTACACTTATGGACTAGCTCAACTAACTCCGTTATAGGACAAGATGCTGTCTGACCAGTTGGCGGTTCTCAACAAAGACTTTGCTCCGTACAACGTTGCATTCAACTTGCTTGGCACGGATCGCACTGTCAACACAGGATGGTCTGCCGACAGCAACGAGATCGCCATGAAGCAGTCTCTCCGCAAGGGAACTTACTCCAACTTGAACATCTACTTCCAGAGCGCGCTCAAGGACGACGCTCTTGGCTACGCTTACCTCCCGACTTCCGTGTCCAGCGGAAGCACCGCCTTCTACCGAGACGGTGTCTCTCTTGATGCTCAGACCGTTCCCGGTGGTTCTTACACCCGATTCAACCTCGGCAAGACTGCTACTCACGAGGTTGGTCACTGGATGGGCCTGTATCACACTTTCCAGGGCGGTTGCACTGGCAGTGGTGATCTCGTCTCCGATACTCCTGCTCAGGCCAACGCCACTTCTGGCTGCCCTACCGGCCGTGACTCCTGCCCTACCGTGGCTGGCTTGGACCCTATCCACAACTACATGGACTACTCCGACGAGTAAGTGTCTCGATCTCTTTGAATGTGAGGAACTGAAGCTAACATTTTTACTTAGTTCTTGCTATGTGGAGTTTTCCGCTGGCCAGTCGACTCGCATGACCAGCTTCTGGAACACCTACCGTGGTTAGAGGCTTCGGGACATTTCTATAGGGCTGGAAATTAGTAAAGAGACTAATTAGACTATATTAATTGACTGAATTATTGATACTTACACTGCCTTCCGTATGAAATGAAGTATTTGTTGGTCCAAGCAGTTTGTGCTCGCCATATTCATAAAGACGAAAGAGGTCATTGCCAACAGTAAGACAAGAAAATGATAAGCTAGATTAGTTCAAGACATGGGTTGGACAAGCTTACGGTTCGGAACACTTGACATATGCTTCCAGACAAGGTCTGCGACTAAGACGAGAATAAAAATGACAATACGTGGTGCCGCAATGTAGACAACAGCATCAGATAAAGCGTCCTTGAATTGAGAGCAGGGAAAAAGTCTTGCCCTGTGTAAGACTTATATAGAGTCACAAATTTAAAGCGAGTCTTCGCTGAGTACATACCCTGACCAGCTGCAGCCCTGAGGTCACTAGCATGATACATAGATACAAACGCAACCAATATTACCTCCTTTGTAAATAAGATGGGGAAGCCTTAAGATGTTAGTATTACTATTCAATTTTAATCTCTTCTGCATAGTACGGACCGTCTAGAGTATCTAGAGTATTAATATTTAGGGCAGAACTATTTTAGACTGAGGCTTGTCCAAGATATCTTTTGGGATACTAGACAGGGTTCCAAATTCTTCAAGACGAATCAGGTGATAGGAAATGATGACTGTGGTTAGCAAGAGCATAGCTCTGGCAATCCTCGTTTCAGATTTTGGATGCGCTTGATCATTCGCCTGCACCCTTCCTTCAAGCCGTCGGGTATTTCGTCAATGGCCTATCCAACTTCCCAGGTTTTGGCTGCTTTGAGTTTTTTCAAAACGAGCAAGACCGAGATAAATGTGCCGTTAGCTTTTCCACTCATCACGTCTCCAACTAATCTAACTTCTGTCTGCTCCCTCAAGGTGAGCAAGTTGCCGGCACAAGGTCAAAAAAACACAGTTTTATCCACAATTCAAGCATTTGTTACTCAATGCTACCACAATGACCAAATATCGAGCTTTTCAACTTGAAAAAGTTAAAACCTGTATGAATATATAAGTAGTCGGCTCAAGAAGCTGAGCCCCATCACGTCTCCAACCTTGGCTTGGGAGTCCCCATCGCCCTGTATTGACGATAACCTGGAGACGCTACGATGGATGTACGCGTCGATAGCTTGAGACCATGTTTGTTATTTTTTTCTAGGTTAAGACAGAGCCTAGCTGACAACCGATTAAGATTCGGTTTCCTATCCATTTCCGGGTCATTGCGACTAGAGATGATCCATTTAACTTGCAGCGAAAATGAGTTTTGCACGATGAAATCAGGAGCTTCGACAAATCCTCCGGTACGCATTCGTCAAGTGCGTCGATGATCAGGTACGTGCTTCGCAACCGCGGGTCTTGCAAGATGGTCGTAAAGATATCAGGCACGGCAAACCAGGCGTTCGAATCCTCAAAGAACGCCTTACCGGGGTGATCCTGCTTCTTCCGTATGTGTGAGATAAGAGATGGCACCTTGTCAACAAGGAGATAGATGCACTGTGATGCACGGATGCGGTGTTAGTGATAGGCACATTTGTCGCCTCACAGAAGAAGTAGGACAATAAAGTGCCGGGCTCTTACTAGAGTTATGATGAAAATGCATAGGCGCACTAAAATGACCACCAGATATTTGTGTGCGACTACCCCAGTTGGTGTTCTGCACCCCTCCAATATTATTAGTTTGAATCTCAGTGCCGCTGTTGTCAAATGAGCCGCGGTAAAAGCTAGTAGAGTATTCCGTCTCGGGGCGTAATGACGGGGCGTGTGATGTACGGTCGCCGCTTGCTTGTAGTTGCTCACTTCCCAACGGATGGCCCACAGTCCGAGGTGTCTTCTATGACTGTTATTCCATCTCTGTAGGCCTTGGCCTCGTTCAAGCTCCGTTTGGTTAATCGGAGAAGCGGAGAAGCGGAGAACGAGGCTGGGATGATCCAGGTTGCGGTTGACGAATGTGAGCTTGACCTTCGGGTGGCAGGTCCAAGGGACCGCAAATAGTTCTCACAATCCCGTGTTGCCGGTAGAATGATGAAAGGAAGGAGCAAAGGAAGCCATGAAATCCTCTCAACCGCTGGTAAAAGAACAAGTCGCCAGTCAGGTATAGTGAGATAGCAAAGTGAATCTGCGGGGTATCTTACGGCGTTTATCACCGGGCTGCAACACACCTACAATAATGTGAACGGAAAATACTATGAGATGATTGAATTGATCTACCGAGGAAGACTCGTAGCGAAGGTAGAGCGGAAATGCACTCGGCCTAAGCAGGCGAGGGTAACCCGCTCCTATCATAAACGGTCAAGCGGCGAGCTATCAGATGTCAAGTATGAAGTATAAAAGAGTCTGCAATACCTCACATCCAGCGTCACCTTCAGACACAGAAGCTGTTTTCAACAGGTGGAATGAAACAATCCGCCAATCGCCGTTTTCCTAGCCAGCGAATTGTAAATTTCAACCGCCTTGCGCGTTTCCGCTACATGAACAGTCACACCCTTCCCTTCGAGATAGCTCAGGGTCGCAGGGTCAATCTGAAGCTTCAAATCCATGCCTTGTGACAAGACGATAGTGGTAGCGCCTTTCTGCAAGAGCTCTTCGACGTCAACAACGCGAATCCCCGGCTTGTGTCGCATGTCCGTCTCACCCCAATCCCAAGGCCGACCGCCGCCAGGGTAGAGCTTGAAATCTTTGCCAGGCTCCAGCCCAGCAATCTCCATGTGGCCCCAAGCGACAGACGAAATTTCGGGAGACTGCATGGTTGCCATGGTATTTTGATCGGCGCTCGCGCGGATGGGTTGTGAGAGTGGAGGTGGGGACAGCTCATCCGTTTTGGAGATAGCTCATTGGAGGTCATATATCAACATCAAAGTTCGGCTGAATAATAGGAGGCGATGCCCAGAGTGAAGTTCGCTCAAGATTCACACGCGGGAGTCAAGATGTTGCAAGATTCACCTTGATTACAGCTTCAACTTGGCCGTAAATTATACTCACCGTCCAGTGTGGAGCACGTGCCTCCAGTGGCGTAATTCCCCCTCACGCCGTTCCATGGAGCCTGATTAGCATGTGACAATAGATTCCAGGACGCAGTGATCCAGAATATGATTCCTCAATACTATGTGTTTCTCTGAATCTCGGTTTAGTGCCTGCCTACAATAACAACTTAAAATACATTTAGGCTTGTAACCATAATTAAGAAACTGAGCTATCCCACGTCTGTAGAATCGGTATAGGACGTACTATTTAGCCGCGCTATATAGAAGTTATATATATATTAGTCTGGATTATAGGTTATATAAATCAGAATAGAGACATATATGGATCTTTCGCATTCAGTCATGTAATTCTCTGTATTTATATTGTTCAGAAACTCCCCAGTGCAAGTCACAGGTGATTTAAATACTCTTGATCATATCCTATAGTGCAGGTGGCACCTTTTGTTAAACTTCGCCTGTAGAACGCTATTCAATGTATGAAGCCTCAACGTTTTTGCAAACCATGTCTGATTGATCGGTCATCCCTGGCACCCAAGCCCATCGAATCCCCCGGGAACTTAATTTCGAGGTGTCATGCTCCATTCGCATACGAGAATATGCAACTCTGCGGATGACCACTATGACACCGTGATATGGAACATCAAGCAGCCAAGGGAGATGATTAGGAGACTGGGATTCAAAGAGTGGGTTAGTCCGGGAGTGGCCAGCCTCTGACAGAAAGATGCGAAGCGAGGATCAATGGATTTAGGAGGAGGGGGCTGAGCAACAGGGGATTAAACTCTCAAAAGCAAAGTTTGAGGTGATGATACAGTGAGTGCATTCTCGACTCTGCCGGTCACCTCCAATTCAAAGTCCCGGCTTGCTACACTCATGGGCGGAGCATATCGTAGCCCCGATGTAGGCTTAAACCAGACATCATGTACTGTTCCTATTAATTTAGCACCTTAGAGAGAATTGCGAACATGTGAAAAAAATATAAAAATATACGGAAATATACGGAAGTATATGTAGACATACGCAGACACGACGGCATATACATGGAGACACGGCGGCATACGGCGACGCATTGTATATATCCCCGCAAGGTCTATAATTAAAGTTTACTTCCCAAGTGGTCAGTACTCTGAGAGGTTATGATTGCACATCTCGCCATCCGGATGTCAGAGCACTCCAACTCATGATGTAATGAGCTAGCCAGATTTAGGTTGGTAGGAAGTTTCAGGAACTATGAGAAGTCTCCGGCTTTTGTTATCATCGCGCCGGACTCGTTATAATAAACGCTTTGCCTACAATAAAGACACAAATTCTTTCATGGAGAAGCATGGCGATCTTCTGCTATTTTGCCAGTATGGGATGCGTGAAGCTGACCAGAATGCTATTATGGAGCCTACTTCTTGAACAAGCGGCAAGTTTCAGCCGGCCTTAGCATCGCACTAGAAAATTTCTCGGTGTCTCGGACCTTTGTGCAGTTCCGCGGCGTTAGACAAGGGCAGGGGTTATGTCATTGATCATGCTTTGACAGTAAACATAAAACGCAATGCGGGCCCCTCCTTTTGTGAAGCCCCTCTGTTAAATCCTTCGCCTTATTCCTGCAACGTCTAATACAGGGTAGCGCAATAATTATGTGGCCCCTTTCGTCCAACACCTTTGTCCCTGACAAGCATATTCCCGACCTCTCGGGTCAGGTGATTCTTGTTACCGGTGGCAACGCCGGGCTCGGAAAGGAAAGCGTCCTGCGGCTAGCTAAACACAACCCTCGGAAGATCTATCTAGGCTGTCGGACCGAGTCCAAGGCCCGCGATGCCATAGCGGACATACGCAGCCAGCTCGGCAAAGATGCAGAGCATGCCGGTTCGGCAAATGTGGACATCGAATATCTACCTCTCGACTTAGCCGCATTACCATCTGTCAAGGCAGCTTCTGAGCATGTTATCCAGACCACTGACCGCCTCGATGTTCTACTTCTCAATGCTGGGATCATGGCTGTCCCACCATCAAAGACTTCCGATGGCTTCGAAGTCCAGCTGGGGACTAATCATGTGGGACATTTCATACTGACAAAGCTCTTGACACCTTTACTCCAAACGACAGCTACGGAGCATAAGGGAGACGTCCGAGTCGTCAGCCTTTCTTCATCTGGGTACGCATTCGCACCGTCCATTGACATTATACTCGACACGGATGAGCTCTACAAGCAAGGACCCTGGGTACGGTATGGAGCAAGCAAGGCAGCGAATGTCATGCTTGCAGCAGAATTAGCACGTCGATATCCCGAGTTTACGAGTGTGAGCCTCCATCCTGGAATATCCAATACGGGATTGTTTGCAAACACAAAGGAGGCTTGGTGGATGAGGACGCTGATGGCGGTGTTTGGCCCATTGGTGTTTAGTGATGTGGAGCAGACGTCACTGAACCAGCTGTACCTTTCAAGAGGAATGAGCCGGGAACAGTTGGTAAATGGGGGGTTTTATTTACCGGTTGGCAAGATAGGACAGGCAAAGTGGCAGTCAGATGTGAGCTACGGCAAGAGGTTATGGGAATGGACTGAAGCCGAGTTGGCAAAGAGGGGATATAATTAGGAGCTCGAATGGGACACAGGGTGGCCTATTTTTCTTAAAGCAGCATGGAATTTTTAGTAGCATACTGAGTGGGACTCTCATGATTTGAAAGTCGGCGCGATTCAGCATCGTTGGCGTCGGAGACTTTTGAGTGGAAGCTATTTCTTGAAAATATGACTGTAGCTGTAGCTGTTCGATCACTGAAGGGACCGGCAATTTATATGCAAGTCTAAACCCAAGCCTCATCCTGAACACTGCGGTTCTGCCTTGACTTCCCTTGTTAATGTGGAATTATTCCATACTGTAATTATATTTACACGCTGACGTTTGAGATGGAGTCGAACTATGATGTACTTCAATTCTTAGGGAAGCTACTTTGCCGCAAGCTCCAAACGCCCATCGCAATGAGAATCTATCGTGAACAGTCCCTGGAAATAATACGATGCTACAGAAGACTGGGCGAGTTTCACGCACCTGGGCGGACTTCTGCACCGCGGACCGAAGACTTTGTAGCCCCAGGATTACCACGTACCCTTCGAGCTTCTAATTGTTCCATGCATAGTCGGCTAATTGACGAAAAATTGTCCGATAATTGGCTACATTATTAATGATATCTTACCACACTTCTGTGCGCTAAAAGTACAAATGACCTGACGTTGACGAACACAGTTAAGCTTAACATCATCCTCCTTACCTGTCCAGCAGTCACCCTACTATTTCTCTTCCTTGATCATGAAGTATATTGTCTACAATGTTGGCAGTAATTGAGACACTCCCAGTTCTAACTAGCTCAGCCGAATATGAAGCTGGACGACATTTGATGCTTCAAGAATTCGCAGCTGTTGTCCTAAAGGAGCTCATACTCCCAAAAGCTATCATTGTGAGTGCACCAATCAACGTACGACTATCCCAAGAGATCGCGGCCTTCTATTGTCTCTTGAGCTAACAGTCACCGAAGATTATGATGCTAGGACTTTTACCGCTGTCATTGCTTCTCAGGAGTTAATTGCAACTCAGGTCGCCACTGCTTTTGCGAAGCGGGCAATTATTGCAAATCAATGCAGCAACTGTCATACTGATGGTCCTTGGATGGTGCAATTGATCAGGCCAGAGTCTTCGATGCACATCTGCCAACTAACGGCCAGACAGTTGGACCTCTACACGGTGTCCCAATCAGTTTGAGGGCGCATCTTCCACTCGCCAGGCCTATAGTAACTTGGGCTACCGAAGCACAATCAAGAGGGATCAACCAAATTGTCACATTGTCAGCAAACTACAAAAGGCCGGTGCCGTATTGTACTGCAAGACACCAACTCCAAGGCATTATGCACCTTGAGACCACCTCATTTTTCGGGCGTACTGTAAGTCCCCACAACATCAACCTCTCGTCAGACGGGTCTTCGGGGGGAGAATCTGTCTTGATAGCCCTTAGGGGGTCTGTTCTTGGTGTTACTAGTAATGGTGGCGGGAGCATCCGTGGGGCTTCTACCTTCTGTGGTATTTACGGCTTCAAACCAAGTACGTATACCCATCAATTGAAGGGCTTCCTTGGAGGTTTTGCTGAAGGAGGACTCAACATTGTATGTTCACTGGGACCCATGCGCACGTCATTCCGCGACGTCGATTTCTTCATGGCGACCATACCACCGGCGAGGCCGTACTGGACCTTCTCATCATTCCAACCCACTGAATTCCCCTAACGGAGATCCGAAATCAGAGTAAATTTATGACTCCGTTGAAAATTGGATTTATGATGCATGATGGTGCTATTATGCCTCAACCTCCCGCCACCAGAGCTCTAAAACAGCTCAATGCAGCGGCCTCTTTTGTAGAAACAAGACTCTCTCAACTTCTTATTACTGTGCTTATCGGGCCGTATGACAAAGTAGCGCGTCGTGTTATCAGCCGTGATCCCCGCAACCCCAGTTTGTACCAGCCCACTTGTCGAGATCACGCTTATTACACGAGGTCCCATTGGCTTACACGAAGACATGATAAGACGGCTCTCTCCCCGCGCATCAACCCGGAGAGGACTTGCCGGGGACCCTGTTTATTTGAGTTTCAACGATTAGTGAACTCGTTAGCGAATGGAACACAGAGACGACGCACGTATTCGTCGTACAACGTAGTACTCAAGCACGGTTGTCGGCCCTCCCGACGCGGAGATCACAGTGCTATCTAGGCCGCTATCCATAAGTACTGTGGGGGACCAACCGGTTTTGGTAGGTGCCTACAAGACTCTCACAGGGATCTGGGTTGTCTTCAATTCCCTTCAAGGCTTCATAACAAGGGGAATCAATCGCATCCTTGATTCCGTTATCTGATATCGATGCAATCGCACTGTATGTTCGAGCACGCCAACGCGTTTCATTCCCTCTTGTAGAATAATTACCCGTCTCTCGCCACCCGCCTTCGACGATAACTCACAGAGCGGTCGGTGAGTCTCATGATTGCTTCCCCGACCGAGGGCGAAACATACCACAGTCACCGCGGTATCCACATGAGCGACATTACCCCATGTCGTCATTGGCGAGCCCTACCTTTAACTTGGAACATCATTATAAATACTACCGAATGAGTTGTTATGACTGGTCGAGCGCACTCCATGTTTCTCTGCGGGGATACATAATGGAGACTTCGTCCACTAGAGGATCTTCCCGTTAAACCACAATTATTCTGCCCACTCCATTCTAGCCGAGGTTGCACGACTGTAGTGCTGTCCCCTCAGCCAATTTATTTCACTCTCTGATTAAGCTTCAATTCCCAGCTTAAAGCTTGATCCCGGACTATCAGAGAGCATCACACACAGCCCGCGTCCCTTCCAGCCGAGATGTCACAAACACAAGCAGACGAAAAGGACCCCACGTCGAACGAGAAAACGACCGCGTCTGGCCCTGACGATTACGATGTCGGATTTGTCGAGGCGACTGGAAATGTCGACCACCTCAAGCGTCATCTGGGCAACCGCCAGATCCAATTGATTGCAGTTGGCGGCTCGATTGGCACAGCTCTATTCGTGAGCATCGGCAGCGGCCTTATGCAGGGCGGACCCGGCAGCCTGTTCCTGGCATACACGCTCTACTCGTGTATCCTGGCCCTCGTCAATAACTGCATGGCCGAGATGGCTGTGTACATGCCCGTCTCGGGGTCTTTCATCCGATTTGCGGGAAAATGGGTCGACGAAGCATTCGGTTTCATGGCCGGCTGGAACTTTTTCTTCTACGAGGCGGCTATGATTCCGTTTGAGATCTCGGCGATAAACTTGGTCTTGACCTTTTGGCGCGACGACATTCCCGTGTGGGCTGTCTGTCTGGCTTGCATCGTTTTATATGGTGCGCTCAACATCTTTGCCGTCAAGTACTACGGCGAGGCTGAGTTTTGGCTGTCCACTGGCAAGTTCTTCTTGATCATTCTGGTGTTTTCTTTCACCTTTGTCACCATGGTTGGCGGGAATCCTCAGCATGATGCATATGGCTTTCGCTACTGGAAAAATCCGTAAGTCTCTACACCTCCGCTAGCTCCTTGGCGTCAGGAGCGTAACGTACTGACCAGAGCAGTGGTTCATTCGCAGAGTACATCACGACCGGCAACCTCGGCCGCTTCGAAGGGTTTCTGGGAGCTCTCTGGTCCGCAGCCTTCACCATCGTGGGCCCAGAATACCTTGCCATGGTCGCCGGCGAGGCGAAACGGCCCCGTATCCTACTTAAGCAGGCGTTCAAAACCATGTATTGGCGGTTCGGCCTCTTCTTCATCGGTGGAGCTCTATGCGTTGGCATCATTCTTCCCTACAACGACCCGACACTCAACATCAATGACGGAGCGGGTACCGCCAATGCATCACCCTACGTTATCGCCATGCGGAACATGAACATCAGCTTCCTACCGCACCTAACCAACGCCTTGTTAGTGTCGAGTATCTTCTCGGCTGGCAATGCATACACGTACTGCTCCATTCGATCACTATATGGCCTTGCGCTTGAAGGGCAGGCACCTGCCATCTTCAAGAAGTGTACCAAGAGTGGCATCCCGTACAACTGCTTCATTGTCACCATGTTCTTCCCGCTGATCTCCTTCCTGACTGTTGGGAACAGCAGTGCCCAAGTCGTCCAATGGCTGGGCTACCTGACTCAGGCCGCACAACTGATTGACTACATCATTATGTGCGTGACGTACATATTCTTTCATCGCGCCCTCAAGGCCCAAGGCATCGACCGCAACACCCTTCCGTATACGGGTTGGTTTCAGCCATACTCTGCCTACATCGGTGGTACATTCATAACTGTTATTCTGGGCTGTTATGGTTATACCACTTTCCTCCCTGGCTGGTGGGACGTGGGCACGTTTTTCTCTTACTACACCATGGTCTTCGTGGCTATTGTGACCTTCACCTTTTGGAAAGTGTTCAAGCGGACAAAGTTCGTAAAGGCAACTGAAGCAGATCTTGTGTGGGATAAGCCCGTTATCGACGCGTACGAGGATTCATTTACGCATCCCCCGGAGGGCTTCTTGAACGAGCTACTACAGATGTTGAAGCTGAAGAAGAAGACATATCCTCGCGCGGAGGCCTAGACTATTTGTGGAAGGGAGCAGGTTGCTCAGCGAGTATGAATGCATGTATACAGATAGTAGTGTTTTGATCGTCAGAAAGACCAAATGGTGCCCCGTACAGAGGCCACTTTGCGCTCCAAGTGTTCACTATTGCACCGCATTAGGGTCATGACCCAGGGTCCCGAAGAGTGATTCGCTGACTTATATTGACCTCCAAAGAGGAGATCACATTCGGAAACGTGGAAATTATAACCTAGACAACCTTATCGCGCAACGGCCATTGGATTCTCTGGCAGACGCAAGTCATTTGGCAGCATTGGTGCAATAGAGACTCAAGGTTTCGCGATTTGCCTTGGAGTAGATGAAGAATTTATCTCTTGGTTAGATAATTGTCACATTTAGTACATGAGCCAATATTGCACTACGTATTAGCAAAGTGCGCTTTCCTTTTGCTGGCCTAATCGCAGGGAGACAATCGTGATCTCTCCTAGCAGTCTCACTCCTGATCCAACGGACGCATCTCATGCAGTGTCTGTTGGAGGTACTTAATTTGCTCCTCCACCCAGTTTTTCATCTCGTCATAGTCTACCGTCTCGGTACGGCACATTCCTGGCTCTGCGTCCTCGCCTGACTTCTTCACATTCTCAGCATACTTGTTTCTCAACTCGCTTGCCATGATGTTGGCCCTCTTGGCTAGGTTATCTAAGCGGTACGTTGACCATTGGTAAAAGAGCTCGGTCAGATGCGATTCGCCTCTAACATTAGCATTTGTGGTTTCATCTGCCAGTGTTGGGTCTCGGGGTCGGAACGACGTTACAATAGTTATTCGCTCAGGCATGTTGGTTGCGGGAAGCGCAACGTGGGAAATGTGTCGTCCCTGGAGAACAACTGCGCTGCCCTGTGATGATGAATTCGCGTTAATGGATATCAACGATTTAGTAAAACAGAGGCAGCTTACCATTTGCGGCGCCCGAACGCTCAGCGTCTTGCCATCTCCTCCCATCAACACAGTCTCGCCTCCCTCCATGTTGCGAGCGTCAGACAACATGACAACGATGACAAAAGGATGCGAGTCCTTATGCCACTCAACAATGGCGTTATCGTAGTTGGTCTTCTCGTCGATTGGGTCACTCGAGTCCCCATTGGTGGTAGTCGCCATTGGCGGCACCACGGGGGTCGCCCTCACGCCCTCGAGACCTTCACTTCCCAATTGGATGTTTGTGTGGCAGATCTCGTAGTTCATCGCCGGCACAAGATCCACGCCCGCAATACTGCTCACGATCTTCAAGACCTCGGGGGAGTTCCAGAAGGACTGAATGAATGGCGTGTATTTCTGGGCCATGCCGCGAAGCATGGCTGAGCCAGGAAGGGTGCGGTGGAGACAATTGTCAATCACCTTCGGGCTGAAGAGCTCGCGACGATGCTCAAGGACAGCCTCATAAGAGAGCAAGGGGAAGGGATCGGAGGCGGCGATGGATGAAATGGCTGTGTTCTCTAGCTGAAGGTCTTCCATAGTGAGGATACGTGTTGGCGGAGAGTACGCGAGATGCTTAGACGCGTCGAACAGGGTAGCTGGTCCATTGGACGTAGCTGGCTTGGCGGCCGTGTATGGAACAGGCATCGGGCTCTGCGGTAGCCCCTGCAAGGGTGTCTGAACTGCAGCCGACATTTTGGACGATTGATTGTGGAGATGTGAGTTTGACGGGGAATTCAAGCAATGTAATAGATGGTTAGACTGGTCAAATCTGGCGAGGCTAGTAGGAGAATTGACATACCCTTATTTATCTGCGTAAAGGGCCAAATGTGCCTGTGTAGTCACCGGTGATATCTAAAATCACTGACGGGTGTTTCAGGAAGCGAATTCAGTAATATTATCCGTAGTGTAGTAATAATCGGGCATTCGACTATCACCTGCACCACTAACGGCAGCGATGCCTCTTTTGGTACAGTAGAGAGTTATCTCTTTGACCATTGGCCCAATTGGAAGCCAGTATGATATTATATAATGAATAATTAGCTAATGTATAGAGCCAGCTTGCACCCGATTGCCTCACGCTGTATACGACACATCGGCCCAACCGATCAGGGCGCGCAGTCGGCTGACCATTCCTGCAAATGAGATGAGTCATCGGGTATTTTCAAAGAACAAATTCAGTAAATCTATCCGTACGGGAGCAAACAACTGAGAGTTTGGCTAATAATCATCCACCGCCAGCTCACCGGCAACTGTGCCTTCTTTGGTAGAGGCTTATCTCGACAATAATCCAGCCAGTTAGATGTCAGAATCGTATTATATAATGAAGTATAAGACCAATCAGGAGACGGGGTCTTGCATAACCAATTACTTCAATATCAACCGTACGCTATCGTATCGGCCCAACCGACTAAGTTAGGGCGCAAGGGTCGTCTGACCATCCCCGCAAACTAGAGTAAGAGGTCGGCTAGTAATTACCCACCACTGATTCATCGGCAGTTGCTTCTCCTCCGGTAGATGCTTATCTCCACAGGCATCTAACCGGCTGGAACTAGAATTTGACGCGTGAGCATTGTAGGCCGAGCTAAGATTGAGCTAGCTGGGACAATGGTCCTTCTTTCATCACCATCCTATCGGCTCAACCGACTTAGGGTGCAGTTGACTAGCCATCCCCGTTAACTAGATGGTATGCCATACCCGAGGCGGCATGGTTTTACACAGTCCGATGCCACTGAAGTCTGTAATTCTGGATCTTACTCAGTAAGTATACTCAAATTGGCAATTGGGATATGAATCCTCGGACTGGGCGAGATGCAAAGTATTCCACACATAATCATCTAATTCGGAAAGCTCATTGAGATTAATTACATATTCACAATATTCCTTTAAAGGATTTCTATCGTACTCGTGATGTACCAGCTCTCGTGTATTTGTCTGCTAGGCTCTGAGTAACCCGTCACAACTCTGTACCCAGTGCAAATGCCATCATTCTGGTGATTCCGAGGCCTCGTAAAATCAGCACAGAGATTTTCAGCTATGCGCCAGACCGAGTAGGCCGACTTAATTTTAGCACACAAATATTTCCGGCGCACTAAAGATCCAACGGTCGGATCTTCCGACAAAGGCACACACAGACGGACGAGCACGCCATCAACTCAGTTCGACGCTGAGTCTCAGCCCTTTAAGTTCGGGGCAGCGCGGCCATGAGCGGGAGTGGCAGTAGACTCTATAACTCAATTCTCAAAGTTTCGTCCATTACACCATTAACATTGGAAACGTGGAGAATGACTGCCACGGGTGAAGCCTGTGCCCTGAGCAAGGACAAACTACTCCTTTTCTTTCCCAAGGAACCAAACCCAGAGTGGATTTCTAATATAAGAGCCAAATATCCTGGCTTGGAGGTGAATTGGGCCTCATCTATAAAGGAGGATGGGCAACCGGTGGATGTCAACGAATTGCCGGTCGAATATTGGCAAGGGATAACGCTATTGTTCGTGGACTGGGCTCCACCGCCCGCTCACCTCCTCTCGAACGTGAGATTCGTCCAGCTTGCATCAGCAGGTGCAGATCTGTGGCACAACCATCCAACCTATCTAAATAAGGACATAATCTTCTCCAACGCCAGTGGAGTATACACGTACGTCATGGCCTCTTAGAAAGGGCTCTTTCAGGGCAGTTACTAATGCAACGGATATCCAGACTTCAAATCGCCGAATGGGTGATAGGCACCTGGCTAATGAGCCAACGGCACTTCCTCCGATATCAGAGACAGATGGATGAACAGGTCTGGGAGATATCTTCCGTCCCTACTGTTGAAGACTCATACAAACTTCGAATGTGAGTTTCTTTGACTGCAAAAAGACAGTACAACGCTCATCTAAATAAGGGGCATCCTTGGGTATGGCTCTATTGGCCGTCAATGTGCCCGGATGGCTCAAGCGATGGGCATGGAGGTCTATGCTTATACACGCAGCGAGCGAGCCTCGCCAGAAGCCCGCAAAGACGACCAATACAACCAGTTTTGTGTTCCAGGTACCGGAGACCCGGAGGGGGTAATTCCATCCAAGTGGTTTCACGGCACCTCAAAAGAAAGCATCAATACCTTCCTAGCTCAGGATCTCGACATTGTGGTCATCAGCTTGCCACTAACTAAAGACACGGAGGGGCTTATCTCTTACAAGCAGTTCGAGATCATGAGCAAAAACAAAACTTTCCTCACGAACATCGCACGAGGTCGCCATGTCGACACGCAGGCCCTGATTGCAGCTCTAGAGAAGGGCCAGATTCGGGGAGCCGCCTTGGATGTCACCGACCCGGAGCCCTTGCCGAAAGAACATCCGCTGTGGAAGGCCCCGAATGTTTACATTACGCCGCATGTTAGCTGGTTTACGAAAAAGGTGTGGGATCGAAGCATTGAGATCCTGGAGACAAACTTGGAAAGGCTAAACAAGAACGAGCCATGCATCAACTATCTTGCCAATCGGCATTGACAAATCCGCTGTATGCAATTTCTGGAATGCTAGCTGTCGATATTTCGAGGTAGCAATGGTACATCCAGCATGAAGTCAAATAGAATCAGAATTGAGAATATGATCAACAAAGGCTCAAAAGAATGACAAACAATCTATTCGCCTTCAGCAAGTCACTTACTCAACGCAGTCTTCTAGAACTGCCAGCAGCAAGTAGCCACCGAATAAGCCCGGCGCATCACCGGAGTCTTGCACAGCCACAAAAAAGGTCCCATGAGCCCGGTTGATCCCAAGATGGCTGACAATCCCAACGTGCTGACGGCATACAGGTCCCAGTTCTTGGCTCTGTGTACCCGCATGCGCATGTAAGTCGTCTGCAAGTACATGGGTCGTAGTTCGTTGCTGCTCTCGTCGAACCGCAGTTCATTTTCGTCTCAAACAACCCAGTGGTCTAATCAGGGCATGACACAGCTTCACTCTACTACTCATAGCACCAAAACATAGCGCATCAATTAGCTAGATCACTAGCCCAATTGCACCCTCATAGTGGAGTTAGCTAAGAGATTCAGAGCCACGCTGATGCCAACATCCCCACTGGAAAAAACGCCAATCCCGAGCATCCCAGTCATTGAAGCCGCGCCGGCTCGGAGAGAAAGACAGTGGCTTGGTCTCGTCGGGATTCAACAATCCCGCCTGTTGAATACGCGTAGAACCTGAACAGGGATCCCCGCCAATACGTCATTCAAGCATTGAGACGGAGTGGAGTGCAGCCGAGATTCTTCAGGACGGTCCAGTACGCGCCTTCAGTTCCCCGCGTCTTCGTGACACTCACAAGATGGGCATACAAGGGCATGTCACAATTAAGGGTTAAGTAGAACAATGGCACAGATTTTTCTAGACATGGGAATTTAAATTGAGAAACGTTAAAATGGGTATTTATCACTAAATTTTCAGCCAAGAGTGTTCTATCTAGAAGGCCATAACAGCGCCGAGAACACCCGCAACCACCCAGGCGACCTTGGACATGCCGCCGTTCCGCGGAGCAGCGGAATCGCCATCGCCAATGTACATGGTTCCGGATGGCGCTTCCATAGGCTCCATCACAGTCGAGCTCACGACGCCGGGGGTGCCCGTGCCGGACGCCTCCTCGGTGAAAACCACGGTATGCGACTCTGTGCAGGACATAGAGACGGAGAATGTAAAGATGTCGGCGCCGCACTTGGTGTCGATGCTATCCGCCACAGACTCGACAGTCGAGAGCCATGTTGTGAATTCGTCGAGGTAGCTGATGACCTCGTCGGAGAGGGAAGCGGGTGCGGTCATGGTGCAAGCCGAGATCGTCTGCGTTTCGGTAGCGGCCCAGTCCTGGAGCTCCGTGTCGCTGGGCTCTGGCGGCGACAGCTTCGATATGACGGAAGTGAAGCATGAATCGTCGATGGCGCGACGCTCGATGGAGTCGTGGGGAGGGAAGATGGGCGAGACTCCGAATTCTTCCAGGAGGGGGGTGCTGGCCAAGGCCTGGCTGGCCAGAGCAGAAAGGCAGCTGAAGAAGACGAAGCGACCCATGATTGAAAGAAGAGTGGCAGACAGCTGATGAAGATGTTGTTCGTGTGAGAATTGAGGATTGATGCCGAGATGGGACTTGAGATGGGATATCAGATGGACTAAATATGATTGTGCAACTCAAAAAAGAAGCTTATTGAAGCATGTTATATGTTAATTTTCAGCTGAATGCCGCTCCCAGGCATCCGCGGATCCTTAAATTAGAGTCTGCCTTACCGGGCTCAATCTGTTGGTGCCAAGGCTCCCCCATGCTGGTCAATCGTCCAACAATGAAATCGCGTGGCTCAGCTAGCAGGTTTCAGTGCGGCGCAGCCCAATCCTTCACGCCTGAGCTTGTCTGGACACGATCAGCGCCTGCAAAAGCGAGATCCTGGGAAACGGGCCGATCCACAAGGCGGAAGAACGGCCTATTAAAAGGCCCTGGATTCTTGGTATGACGGTGAAGAGTCAGTCATGTGGACTCGCCCGGCCAGTGACTAACTTGGTGATGAAGATCTTGGCCTGTCTGTCTACGCTGTGGCCTGAGATGTAGCCTGGAATGGAACCGTATCTCGGACTCTTCCGGACTGGCCTCGGATCCTAAATAGATGACTGCATGTACCTTGCAACGGGCTGAGGTCCAGACTGGCCCTAAAGGTAGGTTACAATGGGAATATCATGTCGTACTGGCGGTTAACATCCCTGGCCGTAGGGCGACAAGCGAAGGAACAGGCCGAGTTCCAGGCCCTCATCACTCCGCCAAGACGCTACTGCAGCCCTTCATCAGCTGGTCGGCGACCTCTTCTTTGGGAAACATGGGGAGCCCAACCAAGAACCGGGAATAACCAATCGCCATCGAGCATCTCAGCCAGCGAGCGGAGAGCGTTTCACCGACTGTCCCAGCCAAACGAGCCAGCAAGATTTCCCTCAAGCGAGGCCATACGCTTTGATTTGCGTTGCACAGCCACGCCCCGCTTTGAACTGATCTGCCACAGGATCGTCTCGTGAGACGGAAACCTCGCTCTGCTATCCGGATTTGAACATGATAACTTAGCGTTGTGGCTCGCCAATTCAGCCTTGCAGTGGCGTGGAAAGGTTTGGGGGGCATTCTTTAGGCTATCCTTGTACTATTACTAGTGAGGCAATAAACAGGAGTCGGGAGAGTTGCGTCGTTTGTTCTGGGAATGTGGTGCCAGAGTAAAGAGTATCGTCCATGTAGGGTAATGAGTATTGTTCAATCCCGGGATAACTACAGTTCGGCTCTAATAAAATTAAAATTAAAACACTCATGGGCATGCTGTGAATCATGTGCCAATTGTCTTGATTGCTGTCTTTCCATCCCCCATTTTCCAGCAGCTACCCTAGAGCCCACGCAAAAAAACCATCCTACAACGCCGAACAAACGTCAGTACAGGCCACAACATGGCCCCATGAACGTGCATACCCTTCTCCTTCAGTTAGTCTTTGTTGCAATTAGAAAATTTCACAATATATTCAAGAGGACATATTCATCTAGAACTTGACAAACGCCAATTATAGTCCACACATCCGAGCATTGACGTTCCCAACTGGTATACGAAGCGGTGTCAAGAGACACCCAGCAGTATGATCACATTTCTTCGAAAATCCTAGAACAATTGTTTCCATCTCACTACTGAGTACAATGTCTTGTCCTCCACATGAAGCCACTTATATCCCAAATGGGATACCAGTTTGAATTGAGCTGGTGGCGGTATATGCTGGATAGAGGACGCTTGTAATGGTTGAAAACACAAGCGTGGTAGTCTCCGATGGATTAATATAGGGATCCTAGCCGATACAAGACTAGAAAGGGGAGGGCCTGGGTTGTAGTGACGGGGGATGCCTAGCTCAGAGCGATAGCAGCCAAGGCCGTGATGACTATCCTTGGTGAGGTTATGTTCAAGTCGACGAGGGATTCCATGATGAAAATTGAGAAATGAAAAGGCGGGATGAATAATTCAGCTTTAGGGCGTGCTATCCGCTAGTTAGCAGAGAGGGGCAGCTAACGTGCCTTAGAACAGCAAGTGGTTCATGCACTCAGTAGCAAGAGTTATTTAACAAGCAAATGCCCGATGTAACAGGGGATCGTAGCTTTAGCTCGTATTCATCTAAATATTGAAAATACAAGGAGCTTATTAGTGTTGTGCTCAAACTAGACAGAATCCAGAGAACTAGTGTTAGTATCGCGAAACTGCAGGGGCTCTTGACACTAACTACTAAAGACATGAACACTATCCACAGTTCGGCCATGACTGTGATGGCAGTTCAGCGATGGTTAGTACCTGTGCAATCCTTGTTAGATAGGTACTCTCGAAGCTCGGGGACGCCTTATTCTATCCTCATTCACGCTCCCCGCCGCCATGGGCATGCTACAGTCGGTGGGAGATCCGTCATCAAGAAGCGGTTATCACCCCTCAGATGTCCGTAAGTGTCTAGCGAATAGGCCATCTCCCGATCAGGCTGCTAGTCGCTCTGTCGGGGGTAGCACTACCACTTTTCCTCTTCCTAGCAGACGATAGTACCGGACTTATAAATGTACTCTGCATGGTATTTTCGTCCCGTTTCGGTATCTTGGTAGCTGCCATGTTCTGCGTGATGGAGGTGTTCCGGGAGCCGATTCATGAGCCCTGGCTCTGAGATAATTATCCGTTTCTTCGTCCGGTGTGGGCTCGGTAGAGGGGTATAACATGGACATGGCTATGACACGCAGCTAGAGTGTATTGTGCAGCAGGGATATCGTGCAAGCCCTTTCCGCGGCCGCCTCTAATGTCCCTCTTTAACCAGGGGAATGGTCTCGATCCTCGCGAATAGATCCTTTAGAGCCGTAAAGGTCTGTTGACCAGCTCTTCCAACGTCCGCATGAGTAGGCTATCCCGGTTGAACCGCAAGAACCTAAGCCCTTGGGCTGTTGCGGATGCAGCCTCGATAATGACGTGAATTAGATTTGCAAGTCGACGTTCTTGACCGGAGCGAATGCGGTTGTTGCAGCCACTAGAATAAGTGGTACCCATGCAACTCCTTTGTATCTTCAATATCCACGGCTATCTTCGCCAGACTGTCCTTTTGACACCAACACCAACACCCACCACAGGATATTATCACCGAGTAGGGCCTCAGCCGGCAAACTCCGCCTTGTCCTCGATATTTGTGCCTACCCTTCCAATTTGTTGTACCGAGTGATTCGTACTCAACGACCCCGCCACTGTGATGTTGGACCAGGAGGGAATCATCAAGCTGTCGGGATGTTCTAGACCTGTACGTCAAGATCCAGGAACCAGTGGAGAATCTCGTGTAAAATCCTTCATCAATCTCATCAGTAATAAAAATTGTATTGAAAATCTCTCGCGATACCAGTACGTTGAAAGATTAAATATTATAGTACATTGCAAGAAGTATCCCCCTATATTAATTTTGCCACTTTGATACTAGTGACCGATGGTAGTTTACCAAGGCCCTTGCAGGCTAGAAGTAGGCCTTGGTTGATGATGTGCAGGCCGATGCCGAGGCCTAGTGCACCCAAGCCGAACCAAATCCACGGCCGGTCGCCGACAAACATGAGAGTGCTCGTGTCGCCATGGTGCCATGAGCTATCTTCAAGGTCGGTGATGTATGGCGCCAACTCGGTTGCGTTCACAACTTGCACCGATGAAGCAGGCGGCGCAGGCTTTTGAAGCAAGTAGTTCTTGACCGACATGGTCAAGAAGAAGGGTCCGGAGCCGACCATGATGGCGGCGTGGGGCAGGAGAGGAGCCCAGAACCGGGTGATTTCATTGTAGAAGAGGAGGTTGTCAAGGGCTGTCTTGAAGGCGGGATGGTGGGGGGATGAAATCATGAGATCGTTAGAAACACCAGTTGGTGTTGTTGACTTGAATACGGCGTGATGGGCCTCTCCATCAGACTCGAGGAGGTGGAACGGGATGGTTTCGTTGCACAATGTATCCATGTCAAGATAGATGCCGCCATATTCATGGAGAACGAAATAGCGAATGGCATCTGCGCGCTGGATGGGGAAGGCGTAGTTGTCCCAGGTATCCACGAACCAGGGGTACTCTGCTGCGATGAAGTCACGAGCCAGCTCGTCGGTCCAGTGCTGAGATTGTTAGGAGTAGGTTCGCGGGAGAGAGTGAAGGAATGGGATTGAATGGTTTGTGATGAATGAGAGTGAGAGTGAGAGTGAGAGTCAGACAACGTACCTTGTATTCAAACTCAGAATAAGTCTCTTTGCAGCTCTTCTGTAGATGAATCCATTTGTCTGGGATAATCTCGGTAGCGCTCGTCTGGTGCAGAATGCGCGGGATCTTATTTAGGGCCGCGGGAGGCTTTGGGTGCAAGGTCTCATTCAGAGGCAGGACGAGGCGAGAGCCAAAGAGCTCCTCATTCCGGACCAACAGGGTGATGAGCGGCTCGAAGGCGTGGACCAGAAAGGCAACGATGAAGACGTCGGCCAGCAGCAGGTAGATGGAGACCCTCCTGAGCCGCGGCAGCTGGAGGTATTTCTTGGTGACGGACCCGCCCCAGGCCAGACGCTCCTCGTCGTAGGCCTTGTCGGCGCTGGCGCTTGCAGATGAGTTCATCGCGACGCGCGGGCTATTGATTGCGATGGAGGACAAGCAGCAGACGGACGAGATGGAAACCGCTCAGGACGCTCAGGAGGAAGGGAGAGTGAGGTGTGTGGCGGCGTCTTCTGCGAGGCCGACGGGACGTGCCAAGAGAAAAACCTGTCTGCAGGGCAGTGCAAGCCTGCGCCTGGGCTGAGGACGAATATTGGCGTTAAACCGCTTTAGACCAGGAGACGGGCGAGCGACATGCTGTGGAAAGGGGATTGGTGGAGGGAGTGTCGGGAGTCCCGTTGGGCCGTGGGTTCGTATCTTCGTATTGAGAGGTCGTACTGCGTATAGAGAGGGGGATGTATGGAGGAGGGAGTAGGGGGTTAGGGATGCAGTACAGGGCAGAAGACAGAGAGGACAGTACTGATTCCAGAGGTTCCAGAGATTACAGAGGGAACTACTGAACAGTCTACAGCGTCTACAGCACATGCTCCTCCTCTCCTGTACGTACCACAACGCAAACAAGGGGCTTCATGCGTAACAATCCATCACAAGGGTCATCCTCGCAACGCTAGCCCTAACAAAGACAAGCCTTGATTAAATACTACGTCAGACCTCATCTGGGATGCAGCCTTCCATTGGACATGGCGCGTAGATTCAGGGGCTTACGTGTCCACTGCTGACTCAGAGTAATTTCAGCTAATGAGGCCTTGCATTGTGGTGTCCACAGCCCCCTGACGACGCTGCGGAGGAGGAGTTTATTGCTGCGGAGAACGAGTTTATGGCCGTGGACTGTCGGACAGTGTGGATGAAGCTGTAGACACTCTACGCACAGTACCTGCGGACAGAATACGGAGTGCGCGGACAGAAGATACACGGACACGGACACACACAGACTCTAATTACAGAGTCTCCTCTCTAGTCTCTCCAACAGCCGTTTCTACACGTATTCATCCCATCCCATCGCGTGCGATAGCCCTCAACTGGGTTAGACCGCTCTCTTATCGGCTGGTCCCGCTCGTCTTCTCTACCGGAACTCCGGATGCTCGTTCATCTCTTGGTCGAGCCATCGCGAACTGCCGGTGCTGTGTTTTTTCCTCCATCGACACTCTCCTTCTCGTCCTCCATCCTCGACATCTGCCTCTCCACGCCGCTGCAGTTGTCCCATCGCTCCATCTCCCTCGCCGCTGCAATCGAGACATGCTGAGGACCTAGAATCACTCCCGCGAGACTCGAATCATGGCCGAACCAGCTCAACCGGCCCAGCCGGGATTGGGACAGGCGCAGTTTACCCATCATGCCTCCGTCGAGCCTGTCGTACGTCTTCCTACCGCTTGTCATGTCTCTAGCACCGTGATATACTGACTGGCCGCTCCTTAGATCATCGTCGGCATCATGATTTTTTCCTGCTACGTGAACCGCCTCCGTGGCTATCCCCTCGCTCCCCAGCCGGACCAGGACCAAGGCCTGCTCGGCCACACCAAGCTCGAGCCGCGTGATGAGGATTCATTAGACGACGGCTTCGACGACGATCATGATCGACCCTCGCCCCTCCTGGGCTCGGCCGCAAACACAGCCCGTCCTTCCAAGAAGCGCAGCTGCTGCGGCACCGTCGTTACGACCCCCGATACCTCGCGCTTCGCCAATTACTGGCACAGCCGCTTCATACAAAAGTTTCCCTTCCTGGTCGAGATGTTCTACTGGGTCGTCAACTTGCTCTTCTACGTCGGCATCAAGCAGGTTAGCGAGCTGATCTTCGCCACCGATGGTGTTTGGAAGACGGCCGAGAACCACGGCATTGCTGTTCTTTGGTTCGAGCACGAGAGCCCTTTCCGCTTCTTCTTCCCGTTGCGAGAGGTCGATGTCCAGATGTGGTTCAGGACTGACCACCAAACCCTGTTGACTATTCTCAACCGGGCCTACTCTCTTATTCACATCCCTGTGACTGTCAGGTAAACAGGCCCCTCTCCAGCCCGCCAAACACATCTAACCTTTACCGTCTTTAGCTTCCTTGCCTGGTACTACTACGCCGCGCCCACCAGCGACCAATTCGCTGCAGCTCGCCGCATGATGAGTCTCACCAACCTCTTGAGCTTCGTCACCTTCACAACCTACCCATGCATGCCTCCTCGCCTCCTCCCCGAGAAGTACGGCTTCTTCGATACCGTCCGCCGCGAAGACGCCGAGTCCATCTACGCCACCAACAAATTCTTCAACCAGCTCGCTGCATTCCCCTCGCTGCACTTCGGCTACTCGTTCTGCATCGGAACTGTGCTATTATACCACTCCGGCATCTTCCGTCGCCGTCTCGCCCCCCGCGAGAAGCGCATGTCCAAGCTCCGCCAGATCTTCTTCGCCGTTTTGAGCTTCGTGTACCCCATGTTCGTCCTGACCATCATCGTGTCTACGGCCAACCACTACTGGCTCGACGCCGTGGCGGCTATGGGTGTTGTGGGCATGGCCTGGTTGTGCAACGGCTTCTTGCTGAATTTGTTGCCGTTGGAGGATCTCTTCCTTTGGAGTGTCAAGTTGGACAAACCAATTCCCACCACTGGCAATCGCGCATGGTAAAGTTTCACGAATGAATGAGTGCGTCCAAATGACCAAACAACAACGAAGTCCCATGGGGACGTAGGCTTAATCACTACAGACCGTAAGGTCTTCACATTATAGAGTGGGGGATATCTCTTCTAATAGAGGCTGTATAAAGTAAAATTGATTTAATTCTTACACGAGTGAAGGATCATCGATCAAGGAACCGGAGCTCCCGGCTTCCTGGGGAAGGCTGTTAATGTACTTCTAGATGGAGACAATGTATTATTTCAGATGATGCCCTGCTGGTCCGTCGAATCTAGGACACTGGTCCTTGAATGCGCATTGCATCTATCTACCCACCAACTTGGCTAACACTGTGATGTAACGCATACAACGCTGAATTGGGCACAGTCAGTAGCTCTCGCGGATTTCCCACCTCGACTATTCTTCCCTTGTCCAGGACCATGACCCGATCGAAGTCGAGTACGGTATCTATCTTGTGTGCAACCGCGATGATTGTCCGCCCCTGGAACTTGTCCCGGAGCACGCGTTGAATAAGCATGTCGGTATCTGAGTCAATACTACTCGTCGCCTCATCTATAATTAGGATCCTTGCGGGGTTGACGATGGCTCGGGCGAGACAGAATAGCTGCCGTTGCCCATGCGACAATTTCTCTTCATTGACTTGGCCGTCCAGTCCACCGCTCGAATCGAACAACTCCCATATGCCCACGGCACGTAACGCGGCTACGATATCTTCGTCACTGGCTATCTCCTGGGGGTCAACGTTTTCGCGAATGCTGCCGTGCAAAAAGAATGGTTCTTGCGGGAGGGTGTTGAGACGCTTGCGTACTTCTTCTCGTGGAATTGTACTGATGTCGATGTCGTCGATGGAAATGGTGCCGGAGGTGATTTCTAACAAACGGGCTAATGTAGATATAAGAGACGACTTGCCGCTGGAAATGGATCAGCCTTGTTAAGATTAAACAGCATCACCAAGCGTTACCTGCCCGTTCGACCGCAAATTGCAATCTTCTCTCCCTCGGTGACATCAAGGCTAATGTCTTTCAGAACCGGCTCGACTGAAGAGTCATATGAAGCCGAAACCGCCTTGAACGAAATCGTGCCATGGGCTGGCCAACCCTGGGGAGCTTCACCACCCTCGTCGGGAAGATTCTCGTCCTTGACATTTGAAACATACCACCGAGTCCTGGCAATCGCCCCAAGTGCTGTCTCTAGACGCGTCCACTGGCTGACGAGATTCTGCAGAGTCGATCCAAATGTGACAATGTTGAAGAGGGCCACACCTAGAAACCCCGTCGAGTCAGTTTGCGTGGTGCAAGCAACCGATACTAACAGGATGGCAACTCCGGCATTTAAAAGGTCAAGAACGAGGGTAAGCCATCTCTGTATGCACCACAACAGGTAGTACGGCTTCTGTGAAGCGTTCAAAGCTTCATAGTGCCGTTCCAAGTAGCTCTGCGTCCATCCGTAGGCTCGGATACACGACAGGCCGTTATTGGTGTCCAGAAAGTGCGAAAAGAGCGGTGCTTTGGCTTCGATATCGAGAAGACGGAGTTGTCTAGATGTTCGCAGATAGTAAAACTGGATCAAGACGACGGCGAGAATGCAGAACGGGATGGCGGCGGCTACGTAGCCCGAACCCATGAAGACGAAAACGGCGGAGACGATGACGGAGAAAAACTGGAAGATGGTTTGGTCAATCGACATAGGGAGGCCGTTGTCGATTAATTCCAGGTCTTGGCTAAACCTTGATGGTAAATGTAGTCAGTGGATAGTCCAAGGGTGAATAGAGGCTGGGTCCGAACCTATTAAGCGTGGTGCCAGCGTCCACAGATGTGAGAAACGAAGTTTTCGCTCTGTGATGCATTAGCAGCCACAAGGTGCCAATTATACGTATATGCACACCTCATAGTGGTGTTTAACAATAGTTCGTGGAACCTTCTTGCGGTCCTGGGAAGTACTCGCATATTGAAGATGCTTTCTCTGTTAGTTCCTGGTTTAAGATGGGGATACCTCGACTTACCCATCCGCCAAAGCGCAGCTCAGGACTGTAATGAGCGCGAGCCCTCCATAGACGCCCAGCCAGTATCCAAGGCGATCGTTGGGGTGTTTCTCGTTCGCGTTGGTCCACCATTGAACCCAAAGAGCTAGAGGACTTAGCAGGCACTTGCTTGTTTGAGAAGAGACAACTCACATGGAAAGGTGACGCCGACTACAAGCCCGGCACAGGCGACGAGGTACACCGAAATGGTCCGCCAGCCGGCGATGCGTGCGTAGTATGCGTATACCCTCATGTCACCGCCATGCCGGCGAGATTCTGGGTCTGGGTTTTCAAGCTGCTCGAGCTCCTGCAACACCTCTTCGGGGAGGTCCATCTCCGGCCGGGCTGTTGCAGCTGGACAGGCGCGCTCGGGGCTTTGGTAATCCAAGCCAGCGACTGAGACATTTTCCAAAGTGCCCTGTTCGGATATCTCGCCTTGATCATTGAGGACGATGATGTTGTGAGCGAATTTTAGAATGTTGGCTTTGTGGAATTAGCGTCTGTCAAACATTATGGCGACAAAGGGCTTACCTGAGCTCGTAGATAGAATGACAGTACAGTTTAGCTTCCTAAATAATCCCGCAGATCCGAAGAGTGCGTCGATAATGTGTCTTTCTGTAGTCCGATCGAGTCCAGCGAGTACATCATCAAGTACCATGACAGGATTTCTGGAATAGAGAGCCCGGGCAAGTGACTGAATATGTTAGGACATAATCTCCGCAACCGTTTGTGTCCATACTCACGACTCGCATCTGCTGTCCACCACTTAGTCGAGACCCGCGAGTGCCCGCATTGGTCTGATCACCATTGTGCAGCTCCAGAAAGTCCGCAGGGAGAGCGCATGTATGCACGACACTGTCGTACCAAGCCTCATCCCACGCAGACATGCCGACTATATTGCTCTGGATCGTACCCCAAGTAATCCAAGGTGACTGAGGACAGTATGCTGCGGTTGAAAAGCTGGTTGAAATGCGGCCCGCGGTTACTGGCATCTCCCCTAGCAAGAGCTTCAGGAGTGTAGTCTTGCCAGAGCCGACAGGGCCGACAATCATAGTGATCTGGCCGTGAGGAATTTGAAGGTTGAGGTGCTTAAGAATATTCCCATCTTCTGACGCATATGCAGCCGAAGCATCGTGCATAGTAACAGCATAGTGGCAGTTCGATGGAGTTGGTGCGTATTCATCAGTAGGCTTCTTCTCGCTTACTGCGAGGTTTGAAAAGATAGGGTTGGAGGACAGAGCCTCTGTCTTGGACGAGGATCGATATTCTTCGCGTTCACTAGACTCTAAGTATTCTTGAATGCGGTTGAAAGAGTTCATCACCGTCTGGATTTGTTCAAAACCATCTATCATGAACCCCAATGGCTCGTTCAGCAGTTCGAATAGACTCAATGCTGAAAATGCGACGGCTTGTGTCAAGGTTCCTGAGTCGTTTGATCTCACAAGAAGGATATACGCTGTAAAACCCCAGACCGGGGCCAACGCTGAAGAGGTGAAATCTGCACATCAAATATTAGCTCCATAGTGATGTCGATAGCTGATGTTACAAACGTACTTGTCACGAATACAAGTATGTTCAAGATCCGATGCCTGCGTGAAGCTTGAATTTCGGAAACCCTCAGACTTGAAATCTTTGACGACACAATCTCAGACAAGCCTGTCATTTTAATTGCTTTCACTGCGCACAACGCTTTCGAGGCTGCAGCGAGGCGCGCCTCTATTGCTTCCAGCCACGGAATTTGAGCATTGCCTGCAGCGACCGCGAGAGGAACCCCTATAATCAGCGAGACTGGGAATGTCAGCATTTATACTAGAGCTCCGAAAACGCAGCCTAGGGAGGAATGAATGTCGTACGTATGATCCAAACAATTGGGGCAACCAAGGCTAGTCCAATGAGCCGATACAGAAGCCAAATGGCTAATGCTGTATCTAAAACAGCTCCGTAGAGTTCGTGGATAAGAGTCATACTGGAACCAATACGGTCGATATCTGCACTCATCAAAGTGATTGCTTCAGCATCTTCTGTGACTGTAGCGTCAATCTTTACGGTTTTGCCAAATATCAGAGTTATCAAGCTACCACGAAACAATGTAAGTAAACGATAGGTCTTGTGTTGATATACTGCGTAGGATAGCTGACAGGTCGTTAGTTCGGAGCTTTCGGGTTGTAGTATTGACGAACAGAGAGCCCAATATAAACGATGGCATACGCGCCTATCAGTCCATAGGCAGTGCTTCTTGTACTTGGGTCTTTTGGCTCCTCGGTAAATATGAGGACTCTCTCCACGAGAAATGGTTGCGAAAAGCTGAACCCAGTGTAGGCTAGTCTTGGCAGAACTCCAGCCAGGATTTCCCACTTGTAATGCGCAAGGAATGTTCCAAGAAGTGCATGCTTGCTATATTTGTTGGCTAAGAGATATGTTAGTAAAGGTCAGTTGATGCAAGCGGTAAAATGGTGATAGTACCTTCTGCCCAGCGGCTTGCTAGTTTAGTCGGTTTTGAAGCTGAGAGTATCTCTTCATCCAAAATGGTCAGGGTATCAATACTTAAAATTGTCCGGAATCCCTTGAGGAAGATATGGTTTAACCAAATGAAGAGTGCCCTGTTGATAACGCCACTGGTTTCTTCAGGAGATGCCCTCTTCCATTCAGTGCGAAGAAGACGTCGTTTCTCTCTTAGCTCTAAAGAGAACATCAGAAGCTTCGTCAAGAAGCCGGCGAGAAAGATTGGAGCAACCTTTTGACTCTCTGGGATGATGAAGAGGGTGCGGACGCGGGCGAGATCTAGAAGGCTCGATGTGCCTAAATAGACGCCCAGCATGGTGGATGGGCTGATCGAACGCAAATGCTCAAGATACGACGTGATCGTGAGCAGAGTATAACCAACTATTGTCATGATAATGGATGCTATGGTAAGCCTGGTAGTTGGTATGTCATGAAGTAGCCACACTACCAAAAGGGAAATTTGTAGAATCACGTAGGTGGCAAACAGAAACTTTCTATGTTAGCTAAAATAAGAAACATCAATAAGGGGGAGTGCAGTACCATCTTGAAAGCCAGGAGCCATGACGGCAAGACTTTAGCAGTTTCGGCGCGAAGTGCCAGTAATCGAATTGATGCCCATGCAACTAATAATTTTTTAGCAACGATTGGAAAACCTCAGTCTTCCCCATGTGAGACTAACGAGCAATACCCAGTGGTAGGAGGGTGAGAATGCCCTCTTCGAAGAGTAGCGTGAAATCAAATCCCCCAGCGCAGGCGCCAACAACTGTTGGGCCAAAGGCATCCTCGACGCCCATAGAGCACCCCGTGCCATCATCCCGCATGGTTAGGAGGAAAAGTGTACGCTAACAATTTTTTCCAAGTCTGAGTGGTGTGAGGAAAAGTCCAAGTTGTCGGAACGCTGTAATGCGTGACTGAGAGCTGTTGGCCCGGCTGGGAAAGGGAGTGAGATCTGGCGGCGTAGCGAGCTATAGCCGAGCTGTCCTCCAAAGCTGAAACAAGTATCATCTGACCACAAGGAATAGACAGCAAGTCTTAGCTGTAGTGAGACACGAGCTGCTGTCATTCCGTGTTACCCGGTGGCGGGATACGAGCCAGATTGCTTGTGAGAGAAACTCGGGATTAGGATTAGGCGAACCACCAAAAGGGAGCCTCGACAGAAACAGTGGACATGAAAACCTCCACCATCTGGAGCAAAATTCGGCTGCCACCTGGCGAGTTTCACCTTGAATAATACACAGGTCTTTGGTAAATTGAACTGTGTCCGTAGTCTCAGATCTTGTGCCCCATCACCTCAATATCAGTCGGTGAAAGCGCGCTCCGCTTTAGCACATTACCGAAATGATGTGCTACTGCATGATTCAAGATCGCCCAGATATCCAATAGAAACTGTTCATTGTGTAAGAAATTAATAAGGTTCTACATGAGAGGTCCACAGAACTGAGATTTCTTATTAATGTGGACCGAGAGAGGACCGATATGTCTCAGGGATCAACATTCGTGTGCAAGCTGAGTCTCGGCTCTTTGGCGGCGTAACGATCACACCAAGATGTTATATCTCAGCCCTGTACAAGCCACAAGCGAAATGGTACTATGGCGGCGCAACATTGTAGTGCGAAATAACTTGAGACAAATGAAATTACCATTGTAGTGCTAAGATGTACTAGCAAATGTCGTCGTCATCCTGTGTGAAGTGAGACATACCTACCTATGTGACAAACGCGAGTCTATTAAACTACCCCTACGATGGATCATTTCGTAGCTAGCATGACCATAACTCAACCTTCTCGTCGCTGCTTGACCGAAACCAACATATCGTCAACAGTCGCCTGTTGTTTCGTTCTACGGCCTACCTCCCAACACATACAAATAAGAGATTTTGTTCTCATACCCAGAAATCCAACAGACCAAGAACCTCAGAGACATTATGAGACATCAGCAGATCCACGATCCCACTGATATTCGAAATGACAACCATGGCCTTCCAAAAGAAGAAGCAGATCATGTGGATTTTGGTGCAATCCAGGCTGCCAAACTCATCGAAGTCGAACCCACAGTGACAAATCTGTACTGCTTGACTAAAGAAGGGGTTTGGAAAGGTCCGTCAGACCCGGCTGCCTGTTCCTGCGATGAGGTTTCCGAGATGCAGCGTCAGAAATCTGAACAGGGAGAAGTCGGTTTCAATGAACTGCAACACAAAGCCGAAAACGACTATGACGCCGAGAGTTCACAGATTGCCTCGGTGACATCCTGCGGAAGGACAGATGCGCAACTCATGCAGTCTGTCGAGATTTCATCAACAACTCGGGAAACACCACAACAAAATGAAACGGAGGACCGCATGCGAGTCCTCTGGGCGCAAGTGCTCAACAAGAGCCCATGCGATATCAGCACTGACGACAACTTCTTCAACATTGGAGGCGATGTTGCCAAAGCTATGAAGCTTTGTAGAGAAGGCCCTTCTCATAAATTGTTCTTCACAGTCAAAGACGTGTTCCAAAATCCTGTGTTCCTTGACCTCTCAGGCTCAGCCAACCCGAATCACGTCTCAGCCAAACCGGCCATCGAGCCATTTTCACTTTTGAAATCTGGCCTCGAGGAAAGCGAGGTGCGAACCTACGCTGCTCGATCATGTCGCGTTCAAGAGTCGCAAGTTGTCGATGTACTGCCATGCACACCGCTTCAGGGAGGGTTGCTAGCCCTGACCACCAGACGGGCAAGAGACTATGTGTCAACGAACGTCTTCCAAATCCGAGAAGAAGTTGATATGGAAAAGCTGCGTCGTGCTTGGGATCAGGTTGTAGCGGAGAACCCTATCTTGCGGACACGAATCATAAGCCTTCCGCGGCAAGGTCTGGTGCAGGTTGTCATCGAAGAAGGGGTTTCATGGGAATTTGCTACCGGCATCAATGGGTACCAGCAAGGATATACTCAGAGCGGGCCTGCCATGGATTTAGGCACGCCTCTGACGAGATTTGTTGTTTGCGATAACGGCCACCGGGAATGTCGATACTTCCTATGGGAAATACATCACGCTCTCTACGACGGATGGTCAATTCCGCTGCTACTAAACCAAGTCGAAGGCGACTATTACAACCAAAGCACGAAAGACCTGCAATCAATCGCCCCCTTCATCAAATACATTGCTGATATGGATGAGGCAGCAACAAAAACGTTTTGGCAGAATCAGTTCGCGGATTTGAATGGATCCCACTTCCCTTTGCCAAAATCTGGATACCACCCCCAGCCAGATCGGCATATGAGCGTGACCATGTCAAACCTCGAGTTGGGACATCGGGACTTTACGGCGTCGACAGTACTCAGGGCCGCGTGGGCTATAGTCGTGGCACAGAGTGCTGGCTCTACTGAGGCCCTGCTTGGAGTCACTGTCACTGGTCGACAGGCCCCAGTTGTTGGTATTGAGAACATGGCGGGTCCAACTATTGCTACAGTTCCAGTCCGAGTGATTCTCGACCTGGACAACAGCGTCGACCATCTGCTAGAGACTATACAACGCCAAGCGGCAGAGATGATCCCTTTTGAGCAGACAGGGTTGAATCGAATCGCTCGTATGAGTGAGGCTGCAGCTGTGGCATGCGACTTTCAATCTCTTTTAGTGGTCCAGCCAGAAGACCAGACTGGGGAATCCTCTGGAAGTCTGTTCGCGAGCGAACCAGAGCAAGGCCCAAATGCCTCTCAGTCGCAAGGTTTCAGTACCTACGCCATAGTAGTTGAGTGTCAGCTCGAACAGGATGGAGTCCATATTCGATTTGGCTTCGACTCGAGCATAATCGGAAATGATCACATGGAGCACCTGATCAAAAACTTGGAAGCTATCCTCATTCAACTTGCTGCTGCCGCACGAGCCAAAGACAAACTGGGGCTTGTAGTCACAGAGACTCAAATTCCATGGGGTCTGGATAAAATATGGACATGGAACGCCTCAGTGCCGAAGCCTACAGAGTGTTGTGTCCATGACTTGATTACACAACAAGTATGCGAGCACCCTTCAGCGCCAGCGGTATACTCATGGGACGGCAGCTTGACCTACACAGAGCTGGATCATCTGTCGACGAAGTTAGCTCACCAGCTTGTCCATAAAGGTGTGACAGGGACTATAGTACCACTCTTTTTTGAAAAGTCCATGTGGATGCCAGTTACTACCCTTGCTGTCATGAAGGCTGGCGGAGCCTCGGTGGCAATGGATGTCAATCAGCCCGAACAGAGACTGCGTCTAATGTCTGCCATGGTAGATTCTCCATTAATCCTGTCATCAATAGAAAGCAAGAGTCTGGTCCAAAGGCTCGGCCACAAGGAGGTGGAAGTAATGATGGTAGGGCTAAATCAGGACTGCTTCAAGGGTCCGGAGCTTACGCTGCCGGCTGTGAGTCCGTCGAGCCTCCTTTATGTCGCTTCCACCTCAGGTAGCTCCGGTAAGCCAAAAGGGGCCATGGTGACGCATAGAAACTTCTGCACCGCCATTACCCATCAGCAGAAGGCTTTGGGATTCCTCAGCACTTCAAGGGTTTTCGAATTTGCGTCATTTGCCTTTGACGCAGCGTGGTATACGCTACTCTTTACACTTACTTCCGGCGGGTGTCTCTGTATTCCCTCGTCAATGGAGCGCGAAAATGACTTGGCCGGGTGTCTCGAAAGATACGGTGTAACAGTAGTGGATTTGACACCATCTGTTGCGCGGTCCCTGGGTCCTGTGGCACTCTCTGGACTCTCTACACTGATATTGGGAGGCGAGGCAGTCCTCAGCAGTGACGCCAGCATTGCCGGCAGTACGACGCAAATCATGAACGTGTATGGCCCTGCCGAATGCACACCAACGAGTACATTTGCAGAAGTGAATTCGGGCAATACTCGCATTGGCCACGGAGCTGGCGTTTGCACCTGGGTGGTAGAACCCAATAACCCAGAACTGTTGGCACCGCTTGGAGCCGTGGGAGAGTTGTGGCTGGAAGGTCCTCTTCTGGGGCCAGGGTATCTCAAAGACCCTGAGAAGACGGCGGAAGCCTTTCTACAGGACCCAAAATGGCTACTTCGCGCTGCTTCAGGCTTTCCAGGACGTCGCGGACGTGTCTATCGCACTGGAGATATCGTGCGGTACTTGGAAGATGGGTCACTCATCTTCGTCGGGCGCAAAGACACGCAGGTGAAGATCAGAGGTCAACGCGTCGAGTTGGGAGAGGTTGAGCATCACATTCATCAAGCAATTGAAAAGGCCGAGAGCAGCAACATTGCCAACGTTCATGTGGTTGCTGAGACAATTCAGCCACAAGGAGTGCAGAGTGCGGTTCTGTTGGCCTTCATTGCCCTGGACTTTGTGGGAGTCGATATGACGGAAAAGATGCAGAGCATCGCAATCCAACAAGTCACAGCAGGATTGGCAGATCGACTGGCAAGTGTGTTGCCGGCATACATGGTGCCAACGTCATTCATCCCAGTCCAGAAAATCCCGGTAACAGCCACGGGCAAGACAGACCGCCGGCAGCTTCGCACTATGGGCGCACCAGTATGGCTTCATTATCGTGATGTCTCCAACACGGATAAGAAGGCAGAAGATTTGACCGACGTGGAAGCGATCCTTCAACAGGTGTGGATGTCTGTTCTCAACCTCTCGGCCGAGGAGGTGTCCGTCAACAAGGCGTTTACCAGAATTGGGGGTGATTCCATCTCGGCGATGCAGGTTGTATCACGATGCCGGCTGCACAACATCGCCATAACCGTCAGCGATGTTCTCCAGGCTGGCACTATTCGGAAACTGGCGACATGTTGCAGACTCACCTCGCAAAATACGTCCACTGAAGAGGACCAGCTCGAGACACAGGACGAGACGACTCAGGCCTTTGACCTCTCGCCAATACAAACCATGTTCTTTGACGCCTATCCAGATGGGCTGAACCATTTCAACCAGAGTTTTGTCTTGGAACTGAGCGAAGAGATATCGAGAGCTGCTCTCAACGCGGCTCTCCGAGCGCTTGTCAGCCGACATTCCATGCTTCGAGCGCGCTTCCAGAAGGACGCCGATAGTGGGCTATGGAAACGAAAATTGACTTCGGATGACGAGTATTCCTTCGGGTTTACGGAGCACATTGTGTCAAATCGCTCTCAACTTGTCAAGGCAGCACAGTGGCGGCAAGAACATCTGGATATCCGGGATGGCCCTGTCTTTGCTTGTGACTTTGGCCATGTTCCAGGTGGTCAGATTCTTGTTCTTTCGGCACATCACCTGGTTGTTGATCTGGTATCATGGCGGATCATCTGGAATGACATTGAGGAATACCTGAGATTTGGCGAACTGCGTTCTCAACGAACTGCATCATTCCGAACATGGTGTAAGCGACAGGCTAAAATAACTCGAAACACTTCCCCCCTCTCGGTGCTTCCCTACGCGATCTCAGAGCCCCAACTGGACTTCTGGGGGCTGGACTTCAGTAAAAACACGTTCGGTGGCTGCGAGACATACACGGAAGTGTTTGACAACGAGGTGACGAACCATCTCTTTGGCGCCAGCAATGACAGTTTGAGGACCGAGCCAGTGGATATTTTGCTTGGAGCCATGGTCCATGCCTTTACCGCCACGTTCCCAGAGCGTACTACCCCTGTTGTTTGGGTTAAAGGGCACGGGAGGGAGCAATCTGATGATCTACCCCTGGATATCTCGGCAACGGTTGGATGGTTCACTACCATTCACCCCCTTCCACTTACTATCCAACCTGGCTGTTCAGTTGTCGACGCTATCAGACTTGCCAAAGACACGAGACGGAAGGTTCCAGGTAACGGTCGACCGTATTTTGCCTGTCGGTACCTGAGCGAATCCGGGCGTGAGCACTTTCGCGGGCATGAAACTACCGAGCTAGTCTTCAACTTTACTGGACGATATCAGCAGCTGGAAAGCGAAAGGAGTATGTTCAAGCGACCTCAGTATGTGGGCGAAGAGCCCTGCGATCTAGTGGAAGTCTCACCATTGGCAAGACGACTAAGCTTGATCGAGGTCAATGCCGATATTGAGGATGGGCTGCTGGCTGTCTCTTTCATGGTCCACGAGGACATAAAATATCAGGATCGGTTGAAGCTGTGGTATGAGACCTTCGCTCAAACTGTGAGGTCCGTCACCAAAGATCTTTTGCATGCGCCTGCCAGTTTCACATTGAGCGACCTGCCCCTCCTCCCTATATCATATAACGGGTTGGAGGTGCTGTTGAAGGAACAGTTGCCCTCCATTGGAGTCAATTCGCATGCTATCATCGACATGTATCCCTGCTCCCCGCTGCAAGAGGGCATTCTATTAAGCTCCGAAAAGGGGTCAGCCTCTTATGGGACTTACTCAGTCTGGCGGTGCATGACATCTGGCACAACCTTGGTTGATCCCTATCGACTTGAAGGGGTTTGGCGGACAGTGGTGAGCCGGCACACTATTCTGTCTACGGTATTTGGCCTACATCCTGAGGGCAACGGATTCATTCAGATTGTTCTTCGAAAATCGAACATTCGTGTCATACATAGGACGGCAGAACACAACCCGACCCTCGAGTTGATGAGCGTGGAGAGGCCGACATTCACCGCTTCTGAACCCGAACACGCCTTTACTATATGTCAATCAAGTAATGGCGAAGTTTCATGCAGACTGGATATCAGCCATGCTCTTATCGATGCCACTTCTATATCTATTCTGGTACAAGGTATTACGGCAGCATACGACGATTGCAACATGCCGGCTGCTCCACCTTTCAGCAAGATGATTGAGTACATCAACAACGTACCAAAGGCCGAGCGAATCGCGTCATGGACAAAGTTCCTGGATGGGATCGAGTCTTGTGAGATTCCTTTGTCTGGCCCACATAACCCTCTGAAATGTGATAGTTACAGCGATGTTTCTATCCCGGCGAAGATGTTGTCGGGTGTGACGGACTTTTGCAAGAGAATCGGCATCACTCGCTCTGTCTTTATACAGGTCTCCTGGGCTATGGTTCTATCTCATTTCACCGGGATGCGCGACGTCTGCTTCGGATACTTGGCTTCCGAGAGAGACGCCCTGGTGGATGGGATTGAGACTATGGTCGGTCCTCTCGCCAACCTACTGATCAGTCGCATCGACCTCCGTGCTCCAGCACGGCAGGTGCTTGAGACGGTGTTCCAGAATTCAATCAAGCTTTTAGCAATCCGGCACATCTCTTTGGCAGAAATCCAGCATGGAATTGGCCTTTCCGGGCGGCGGTTATTCAACACGTCTGTTTCGATTCGAGACGCTGATGACCCCAATGCGAAAGAGAAACATTCGCTTTCATTTGAGTCTCATATCGCAGAGGACCTTCACGAGGTATGTGAGCTGTTGATTTGCCCTTTGTGATGCGGCAACATTGACAAATGCCAGTACGACTTGAGCCTAAGCGCTACTCTAGGCAAAGTCGACATAGACATTGTAGTGGAATTTCGGGAGCCACATGTTACTCGACAACTGGGTCAAGAAGCCTGTACCGTCTTGACAAAAGCGATCGATTATCTCCTGGTAGCTGGCACTCAGCAATGTGCGGACCACTTGGGAAATGCATTGAGAGAGGAGCCCAGGTTCAATATTGGAGTCGCTCCAGTGTCCCTTTTCGATGGGTTCTTTGCAAGCATTGTTGGGGTAGACGAGGCTTCCACCACAAAATTCTGGGACAAGATGTTCTCAAAGATCCAAGGATGCCATTTTCCCTCTCCGAAGTCGAACATACATCACCCTCGACCTGATGGCGAAATAACCCTCAGTCGACGGAGTTTAAATTGGTCAGCCAGCGAGTTTGAGCCATCTACGATCATCAAGGCCTCATGGGCAATTGTGGCAGCTCGGATGCTGAGCTCTAACGAGGCCGTCTTTGGGGCAACCATTTCAGACGAGCAGACTGTGGTGCCACTCTGCGTGTCGCTAGATTGGGATGGCAGCGTCAAGAAATTGCTTCAATCAGTGGACAATCAGACTGCAGAGATGGCTCCGTTTATTCACACCGGTTTGCAGAGGATCCGTCGCATAAGCAATGAGGCTGCCTTGGCGTGTGACTTCCAAACGCTTCTACACATAGTCACTGAACCATCCAGCGACATCGAAGCAGAAGAACCCGTGTTGATCAGCAACGAGCACAAGAGCAATGAGAGCTTCAATTCTCATGCACTAGTACTGTTGTGTCATTTGCAAGCTGACGAGCTCATCGTCTGCATTAAGTTCGACTCGAATGTGGTTGGAGAACGACATGCCACACGCCTCGGTCATCAATTCCAGCACGTTCTCGATCAATTGTCTCAACTTGGTACAGAGAAAAAAGCTATCAGAGACGTTGCTGTAGCAAGCAGCAGAGACCTGAACGACATATGGAAGTGGAACAAGACAGTCCCAGAGCCGGTAGACGCTTGTGTGCACGACCTGATCACGGCGCGAGTATTAGAGCAGCCATCAGCCCTCGCCATCCACGCGTGGGATGGCGACTTGACATATGGACAACTCAGCAATCTTTCCACGAACCTCGCACATGTACTTATAGAAAAGGGCATTGGGAGGGGAGCGATCGTCCCCCTTTGCTTTGAAAAGTCCATGTGGATGCCAGTCGCCGCGATTGCCGTCATGATGACTGGTGCCACATCGGTTTCGGTAGACAATTCGACGCAGCCAGAGGAGCGTCTACGTGCGATAACTACTCAAGTAAACGCGCAAATGATCTTGAGTTCGGTTGGAAACGGGGCTTTGGCTCGTCGTCTGGGCACCGACGACGTTCTTGTCGTAGGTCCTGATCAACTCCCAGCGAGGATCTCGGATCAGCATTCCGAACTCCCAACCGTTACGTCCTCAGACCCTCTATACGTCATATTTACTTCAGGCAGCACCGGAGAGCCCAAAGGTGCCATTATATCACATGAGAACTTCTGCAGTGCCATATCCTACCAGAGAGACGATCTCGGATTCACGAAAGCTTCTCGAGTATTGGACTTTTCCTCTTACGCCTTCGATGTTGCGTGGTCGAACCTACTGAATACACTCACTGTAGGCGGCGCTCTCTGCATACCATCCGCTGCGGAACGAGAGAATGATATTTCAGCGTGTATCGAAAAGTACAGCATCACAATGATGGACCTCACTCCCTCAGTTGCTAGCCATATCGAACCTAAGATGGCACTTTCAAGCTTATCAACGCTCATTTTAGGTGGCGAAATTGTCCTCTCAACGGATCGAAGACTGGCCGGAGATGATACTCAGGTCAAAAGTGCCTACGGTCCTGCAGAGTGCACACCTACAAGCATGATTACTGAGCTGTCTGAAACGAACGGGGGCGGCCTTGGTTATGGTGCTGGGCTCTGTACCTGGGTGGTTGAAGCTGACAATCCTGAACAGTTGGCAGCAATTGGGGCTATTGGAGAACTCTGGCTTGAGGGGCCACTTGTTGGTCAAGGATATATTTCTGGGTCCACGTTGACCTCAGCTTCCTTCATTGAAAACCCGAAATGGTTACTACGCGGGTTTCCTGGTAAACAGCTTGGCCGCCACGGTCAGTTATATCGCACCGGAGACCTTGTTCAATATAGAGAAGACGGATCACTTCTCTTCATTGGACGAAAAGACAGGCAGGTCAAGATCCATGGCCAGCGGGTTGAGCTAGGAGAGGTTGAGCATCATGTCCGACAGGTTATCGAGGCGCCTGAGGGGATGTCAACTGTGCGAATTGTCGTCGAACCCGTCCAACTCCACGGAAACAAGAGTGTTGTCCTAGCGGCATTTGTAGCCGTCAGTGGGACAGGAGACTCATTGAGCGAGGAAGACCATGCTCGCATGGTGCGGCAAGCAACGTCAGGGACCGCGGAACGACTCGCAGCCTTGCTGCCACCATATATGATCCCAACGCTGTACATTCCCGTCCAGACCGTCCCGATGACAGCAACAGGAAAGATAGATCGTCGCCGTCTTCGACAAATCGGATCTTCCCTCACTGCCGGCGACATTGCGGCACTTGCCCAGTCAGACGACGAAGGACTCCCGCCTCAATCAGAAATGGAGCGAGCGATGCAAGGTTTGTGGGCAGACGCTCTCAATATGAATCCGGACACGATCACTAGAGATAGTAGCTTCTTCCGCATTGGCGGAGACTCTATCCGTGCAATGCGTTTGGTTGGGATAGCGCGGCAGAAGGGATATTGCCTCACGGTTCGAGAGATCTTTCAGAGCCCTGTGCTCCGCGATCTGGCATGCAAGGTTGTTGTTTCCTAAATGGTGGCTATGGGAGGTAGACGGCACATTTTGCAAGGTGACTGTCGGAATTACATATATCAATATATAATGGATAGCAATTACTATGTTAATGGCGAAGATTTGACCTCCCTAGAGACCGCAATATAGACCTCAAAAGACACTTTAGCAGCAGAAAGGGACAGGAATAACACCGAACTCATTAAGTTACCCGGGGGCAGATACACAGAAAGTCGTCGCACAGGCGTCTTGGATGGTTATCCCGAAGCTGCACCAGACTACGCGTATAAGGTCGGATTGATCTGAGGCTTATGTCTTCTGATAGGGAAGCATCTAATAAGATAGAATATCGGGTCGGCCGCAGAAAGGTCTGTTGGCAAGTCCGCAATATGGCCTCCGGCAGCTAAGGGATGTTGAAGACGGAGGTTGGATAAGGATCGTAGCGTCGGTTAAAATAGACTCAAATAAATCTCTCGAAAGTAAAGGCAACAAATTAATAGACTTTCTAGCTATCTCGAGCCCTTCCGGCCTCTTTGACTTCTAGGAAGAATCTCTGATGAAATAAAACACGATGCCCTTCCACTGTGATGGCTCTAATCTCCCCTTTTTATCCCCTCAGACTCCCCGCTAGCCCAAGAGTCCCTGACCGCCCGTCACAACCCTTAAACTATCCCGTCCCCTTTATTTCGGACAAGCGCCCCAGCTGCACTTAGGCTTGGTGACATAATTAACAGTGAGAATGCCGTGGCTGCTGTCACTGTTGTCACCGTTCGGAAAAAAGACCGGAATACTGCCGCATCTCGCGCAACCGTGGTCCTTCAGATCCCAGAGGAGCTCACTGATCTTTGAACCAGGCATGCCACCAGTGTTTTGCAGGAATGCACAAAGGTTGGCAGCGCATACAATATGCTCCCCATTCTGATACCAGCGACCTAGGTCGATATAATTGGCCATGCTGATTATATCTGTGAGCCAAGCCCCGCTTGTGCCGCAATTGCCGCTGCCGTTGCAGTTAATGCCAGCGGCTACCTCTCCTGCAGCCAGGATGGCAGTAGCGATAATCGTGGTGATTTGCATTCTACATCAGTGTTAGCAATGCCGATGTGGATGAGAAGACTCATATTGACCTGGTGTTTCTGTAAGTAGATGACTGTGAAGTGGCTGAGTTGAATGAGAAGAGTGAAGTGGATGAGACGAGGACAAGTTAGTTCGTCGAGGCAGACCCTTTATATGTGACAGCCGGAGACAAAAATGGGATACAATCCATTATGGTGGATTTAAGCTAGGAGTGCATATACGAGCTGTCCTCCAGGATTAGCAAACTTGCCGCAGAACGACCGGCCTTAACCTTTTTTATCACATCCTACACTCCGTAAAGGCAGGTCTTGACGCCCAATTCATGTCTATGGATCCTTACATTGCAGGCCGATGTTAGCAGTGACCTTGTACTACGCTATCATCATCTCAAAAAGAGGGAACAGAGAAAGTTCAAGACTGCAAAGACTAAGATACTGAGTTTATGCCATGCTAAGAGTTTTTATTAATGACAGGTTTAAAGATACTCTTATAATATCATTAAATTTATGCAACTTGAATTTACAGAGTGCTGCAATTTAGGCATCGAATAATCTACCATCAGTTAACTGTTACAAAGTTAACACAGAGCCGCAGCACCTCGGCGGCGCCGTGTTCTGGAATCACAAAGGTTCCTCTAGTTTGAGTACCTCATGCATCATGCGGGATCCAATTTTCTATCTGGAAGGTTTATAAAAATGGAAGGTGTTAACTCAGAAGGGCATTGGGTAGAGAGTATAATTGGATAGATGATGATTACAATGTGCTTATGTAAAGGCCCACATTTAAGCGCCTCGGCGGGACTATATTCTGGAATCACAAAGGTTCCTTGAGTTTGAGTAATTTCTCCTGTAGGATCCATTTTTCATAACTGGAAGGTTCATAAAATAGAAGGTGTCAGGTTAGAAGGGCATCAGGCAGAAAGTATAATTGGATAGATAATGATGACAATATGCTTATATAAAGGCCTGCATTTGAGCATACGACCTCAATTTCCGACGTCCCGACTTTGGTGGAGCTTTGCGGCTCCATAACATGCATGATAACCATCCACTGCATCCTAGTATTCGCCACACTTTCTTGACCGCTTCCAATAGCAGATATCATAGAAACAACAAAGCGTGGTATGAACAGAATTAGTCACTATGGTTTTCTGTGGATATTGTAACAACTATCTGATATGTTCTTATTTGGTCGGTCTTGCCGCATTATTCATAGCGCCTTTCCCTGGTCGAGCCAAACTTCCTTAACCACTACCTCGCGACGTTTTCATTACTCCTTGCATATAAACATCCACTTGATCAATCACTTACCTTCCTTCCTCTACTATCATCACCCCTCTTCTCTGTATTCTGGTTCCTCCTACTCTCTGGCGCTAGCTTAGTATCTCATTTGCCTGCTAAAGGTTTTAGACCTCGGCCTTTAATAAAACATTCTTGTGTAGAATCACGATTGTTTCTTTTATGAGAGATACTTCAGGATAAAATAAAAGCTTCTTAGCTTTAGATGAAAAATCTTATTCTCAGGGACACATGGCAGACTACCTCACTATTGTATTATCCACCCAGTCTAATACTCTTCAAGCACCATAGTAGCATGCAAAAGATTGGACCTGATCAGCCCAAGGTCGGCAACCAAATTCGTCCCCGTAGCGCATCTGATCCATGTAGTCACCGCAATTCTTCCCTTTGTAAAGGTTGCACAAGCAGCCCCCCGCTTGGCACCCTGCGAGGTTCATAGCCGTGCCGTAATGGTAATTGTAACAGTTGCTCTTGCCGGAAATACTTGTAGCCCAAGTGACATCGACCTGGCCAGTGTAAGATTTGCACTTGGTGTCACTGTAGTAGTTGATCTGCATCTGCTTGGCAGCGGCAGCGGCAGAGATCAACGCAGCGAACAAGGAGGCAGTCGAGAAATGCATCTTGAAGCGTGCTATACATCGGCGAATTGTTAGCGCGGGGTGAAAAGGTGTTGAGTGAATAGTGTAGTGACTTACAGATAGTACTAGAATATTAGCTGGTATCGTAGTGAAGACTTCTTTACTGAGTATGAGCTTGGAGAAAGAGTGCTGGTTTTCTGATTCAAGTTTGATGAGAGTTCGAGATATCAACCTTTATATATCCGTTGAGCCTCGAAGGACTCCTTGTCACGCCCTAAAGAATTGGGAATAAAAGGCAGGCGTGTAATACTGACAAAGGTTTAGGTAAGTAGTGACAAAAGTTTCTAACATACAGGAGCAATGCAGCTTTTTCTGACAAAGCCGTTCGCTTGACAAGTGAAAAAGCCCATACCGGCCTGGAATAGGTTGTTACATAGCTAGATGGGAGAGTGAGCATATTGCAGGCTCTAGGGTGGAGCAGGCCACCTGCGTATACGAGCATCTGCATATACGAGATATGTGGAGTTTATCGCATAACTATCAGGACTTGAGGCAGGGTTCTTTAATGTATTCCACTTTAATAATGTTGTCTCTTTGTTCTGGGCATCGCCCCGTAGACGTGTGGGTCTATGTCAGGGCTGAGTGGTTGTGCGACTGTGCCTTATTGTGCCTTATTGTGCCTTATTTTGCCGAACAACCACAGGCGGTAGTTTCATACAAGGCAGTGATGTCGATCAACGCACTAATATACACTTCATAGCCCATGGCTTTATTCAAACAGGTCGGCCTATTGTCGGGACTGTAATAAACGTTTCGACTCGGCGCTTTTAGCCCTCTTTGGAATGATAGACGTTATATAATGATCGCACCTAACTACTGCACCACAGTGCAAAACATTGGGCCATGATCGCGATTTTATTAATTAAAGAGTTGCTTACAGCTGTCTATAGGAGCCTACGGTGAACCAAGCCGTAACACTTTGACATTGTGAAGTTTTATTTGGAAGAATATCGAAAAGCCTTACACTGGATAGACGATAATGTCGCTGCCTCCAGTGGTAGGCTCAAAAAAAAAAGTAATATTACAAGGATAGAGATAAGGGCTGGCGCATCATAAGATATCCCAGCAAGATCACGATTTGGGGGAAGTCGGATAGCGCGGTGTTCGACTAGTCTCTGGCATCATATCCCAGGCCTTGCTATAGCAATTGGGCATGACGATATGATCTAAGGGCCTTTGGAAAGGCATCGCTGGCGCCACCGAAAGACAGTACCCCCGATACACTCTTCCCAGTTGGATCTGCTTCCAAGTCCCTCAGGGAAGCATCAGTTGCTCTCCTGGTCAACGAAAATGAGAACCACCCTCATAACAGTATGAGGCAACCATATAGAGTCTCCTACCTGATGACTTCGTGATGCCTGGTGAGAATCATAGTGACGTCACTGTTGAGGACGTACTCAGTCGCTGGACTGGGATGACACCGTAAATACCTCCTTCATAGGTCCGAATTTTGTGCGCGCAAGAAGATCACTGACAATTTGGCAGCCATGATTGGTCGTACCTAACTTAGGGCCAAGCGCTGCTCAGCCGGATGATGCCCGATCCATCACGAGAAACCTGCCAAATTTATCAGTTGCGGCACCAAATCGAACTGAGTTCATTTATTCCAAGATGGCGTACACCGTTACTACCCATCTTGTGGAATCCGTGAGCAAACTCAGTTTCTCCGACTTTCTAGAAAACCATCTAGTTCAGCCACTTAGTATGGGCTCGAGCCAAAGGGCTGGGCGAACGCATTGACTACTTTTGAGACAATGATGCTGGAGAATACCGAGAAATTCCATGTTATGGTATGGCTGTCCTGAATCTCAAGATGCTGCGGGCATTATTTCGAGTGCAAGCGACTACATCAAATGGGTCAATGCAATAATCAAGCGACAAGGGCCAATTACGGAAGGCGTTTTTGAAGGGTTCATCGAGGGGCGAATTTTGCAGGACCTATCAGGTGAAGATAGTGTGTAGGAGACAATATATGCAGCCGGATGGGACATTCGCTGGTACTGTGGTCGCAAGATGGTCTCGCACAATGAGTCAGGAGAGGGATTAGTGTGCAACCGCTTCTTCATTCCCGACCTCAACTTAGAAGGAGTCATTATGAGCAACTCAGACATGGCAAGAGAGGTTGTGAGCGTCCGCACATACTTGATCAGGGAATGCAGGTGCCACGGCCTGAAAGCTTTCTTGGGGTGGAGAAAGACTTGAATTGGAATCCTGAATCAAAGAGCTGAAGTCGCAGTCCATGCCACTTTCTGTAAACACTGGGGAATACCAGAACCCAGGGTACCGGAAGATTAAAGTCGAAGAGAGAGAGGGGTTGCTTCTCGTTGATGCTTCAAATCAGTCAATGGTATTCACCCTCTCATGAACATGTTTGTGAGCAAACGAAATATATTGCCCATGTTCGTGAGAATCTTTACGGCGGGGATCCTCCTATCGTAACCGAGTTTATTCTTTAGGGCAATATAGCTGTTTAGGTAGGTTTGCATTTGGAGGAAGGATTTCAAAAGTATATTTGGTTCAATCAAGTAAATGAAGAAGGAGTCCATGGGGTATAATTAGATTCAGAAATTAGCACATTAACATTTGAGACTCTTTCTCAATCCCTTCAACTCATCTACGCTGGCAGATACTCTGCTGAGATGGCGCTATCTTGACACCAGAGCGTTTGTCTGCCACCTTTGGATGTAGTCTAAGTGCCTCGATTGTGAACAGAGTTGCATGAGTGCATGCCCATAGTTCCCTTTTTCCTTTCTTGTTTCTTTTTGGATTCAATACCCTGTCTCGGGACTCGGAGACAAGGAATGGGGAGCGGGAATTCCGTTGCCCACAAAACAGCGAATTCTACATAACGATTCTTCTCGTTTTATTAGTTCTGGTACATTTTTAGTGTTTTTACATATTTTATCGATGACTCATTGCAGCGCTTGTACTGTGCGTGTGTGTAGTGATGCCCTTCTCATGATAATATTGCGTCGTTTGCGGACTCAAGCAGTCTGCGCAACGCAGGCCACCTCAAGTCCGAAGCGACCTTCGAATACCAATCAAACCCCAAAACCCGTAAGTAAAAGACGACACACAGTGCTATCAGTGTCCCTGCAACCAAAATCTCAGCGACAAACAGATATAGCCGCTGCCATTTACCCTTTCGGGCGGCCTTGTTTGCTGAAGTCGTGTGAAGCCCGGCGAAATCGACATCCATTAACCTCATATCCAAGCTGGCATATTTTCCAGGGAGACAACTCATGGCCGGATTTGAGGCAGAAACCGACCGCAAAGGTGGTTTCTCTGACGTAACAGGAGGCGGTAGAGGTTTGAGTGTAACAGCCGCGGTCGAGCTTGAGGATGATATGATGGGAGCCGGATCTGAGGGTGGACTGGGAGTTGGCGCTGAAGGTGGTGCTGGAACTGTGGATGAAGCTGAAGCTGTAGCTGACGATGAAGCTGGAGGCGACGGTAACTCTGGCGCGGGAAGCAAAACTGGCGCTTGGGACGAATGCGAAGCTAGGGATGGAGTTGCAGTTGGGGGTGAAGCCGGAACTAGGGATGAAGCTATAGCTGGGGATAGAGCTGCAGTTGGGGGCGAATCCTGAGCTGGAGTTGAGGCCACAACTGGAGATGAAGCTATTTCCGGGGGCGAATCCGGAACTGGGGATGAAGCCGTAGCAGGTGGCGAATCCGTAGCTGGGGGCGAATCCGGTGCTGGGAGTGAAGCTATATCTGGGGGCGAATCCGTAGCTGTTGGTGAAGCTATAGCCGGTGGCGAATCCGGAGCTGGGGATGAGGCTATAGCTGGGAGCGAATCCGGAACTTGGGATGAAGCTACATCAGGCGAATCCGTAGCTGGGGGTGAGTCTGGAGCTGGGAGTGAAGCCGTAACTAATGATAAAGCTGGAGGCGATGGTAGCGCTGGCGCGGGAAGCGAAACTGGCGCTGGGGACGAGTGCAGAACTGGGGATGAAGCCGTAGCTGGGGACGAAGATAGGGCGAGTTCAGGAATCACAGTCGTGACTGGGGTAGGAGCTATAATAGGGGATGCTGATCTGGGGGAAAATGATACGGCAGAAGAAACAGACGACGTCGGCGAGACGACGGAACCTCGAGCTCGAGCCCGAACCCGAGAATGGCCGAGAGAGACTGGAGAATTTGGTAGACCAGGAGTAACTGGGGACTTTGAGGCACCGGGAGATCTAGGTGATTTGAGAACCCGGGTGGGAGTTCGGGGCGTTTGTGTCACCCGATGTCTCGAGGATGCCGTTGCAGCCGCGTACCGGGGAGCTTGACGATTAATAACATCTGGTGCCGACGACATTGTGTACGTATATCTCCGTGCGGTGGTTTGGGTGTATCGTATATCCCGGTGTCTCTGTCGGTTTTCGTGTATATATGTGTGTATGTTGTGTTGGGGGAAGAAGGAGAGTCAAATTGTTGAGCTAACAATCAGCTGCGAAGATGAGAGACGTAAGTTGCGACAGACATCCTTGACGGATTCGACTCAACACGGCAATAATGTAGACTGACCGTGCCAGTTCCGATGTACAGATGATGGGCTGGTTTATGCAGGTACGAATACGGTGATAGATAACCCTTTGTTAGCCAAGTCATGCACCTACGCCAATACCCTGTCCGCCCTTCACTACAGGTCTCACAGAGTTTTCTTATCAACGAGACACGATGATAAATCTGACGACTTGGACACACACGCACATGCGCCTCCGAAACATTGACGTGTAGTCACATTCCTCATCAGGCGATTCCCAGCTCCCATCCGCCGATAGCCACGGCGGGTATGGCGTGCCGACCTTGGCCAGACTAGGCGTCCGAGCCTATTGCCATTGGTGAGTTGGACAAGGGGTTGCATTTGCGGCCATGTGGTCAGTGAATCCGGGGTGGGTGGACGGAGTACGTGGCGGTTGTGGTGGCGCGAGGGGCGGCGAGGCGGCGAGGCAATCGGAACACCTTCGGTCAGGACTAGAACGGTCGATTTGGACTCGGTCTGGGCCTGGGACAGCTGCGTCTGAGTTCACTGGTGCTGTCCCTTTCTGTGGAATGTGACTGTCTTACCTTACCCTTCAATCGAGCGTGAGATGTCTACCATTTGTGTCTTTCCCAGCGTCTTTAGTATTTCTTTTTGTAATAATTTCCCATACAGTTTCCTGCTTCCCAATCACATCATCCGGCTTCTCATCTGCATGGACAAGGGTCGAGGCGGTGGCAGCCCCTGTCCCATGCGCCGAGAAGCATCCGATTAAACGCTGGCACCAGGCGAGTCTCCCTCGATGGATTGACCGCTTTTAACGTATTTGGCCATCTGGTGTATCCCCGTCGCTCCATCGGGACACGGCAAGTGAAACGATGCTCGACTGGCATGGCCCAGGTTCAGTTCGGCTCAATCTGGGATATAACGCTCGCAGTTCCAAGTGGCTGGTGCGAGACGTTTTGAGCACTGACAATATAGCGCTCACGATTGTCGCAGAACAAAGCTGACAGCGTGTCGCGTCGCTTCACCGCCACCTCGACGGAAAGCCATATCTCGCGCGATGTGCGCAGCGGTATCAAATCCGGTGCTTTTCGTCCATGATTCGTCGCTAAAAGCCGCACTGAGCATTTATGACGTGATATGAGTGCGTGTTCAAGTGCCTCCTTGCGTGCATCGCCGTGGGGCTCACAGAGTGAGATGTGATGTGCTAAGAGATGCTCTCCACAGGTCGCTTGCGAGATGTCTCAGGCGGAATTGTAGATCCGTCCGAGATGTCAGATCCCGAGTTAGCACGTGATGGTCTTGGACGGCGAGCGGAGCTATTAGAGGATGAAATGACATTCTGCAAACACGATGCTCTCCAGCTTGACTCATGGTGCGCCTCGTTTGCTAGGAAAAGTCACACGAGTAATACGCATTCGAGACATAGAAGCAAAGATAATGGCCATTGCAAGCAAGTCGTTGGAGGTCATCATCATTAGCAATGTATTACATCAAGGCTTGAACGAGTCTACGACGCTACCATCCGCTACCGAGTACCATCCGGCCAAGCCTCAGCTCGATGGTAGCCCCCAACGCCTCAAACACGACCCTCACTCGGGGCTAACTCGCCCGCGGCACACGAGAAACGGCACATGCCGCCAGTTATACGCTACCTGATGCCAATACGCTACCAGTTGCCACAGCGGACGCCCTCTCCCGGCGTGGCGTCGCCCAATTCCGGGGTAGCCTCAACGCGGTAACAAGTGCCGGAGATCGCTGCGACGCAACGCCGCGAGGTCGGTCCGGGACCTGGGCCGAATCGAGACTCCCATCGCGTCCCATCGAGCGAACTTTAACGAGATCCATGTCTCTGAGTGTCTCTGGACGAGTGGCAAGCGTCCGCGAGTCGCCCGGTTGCACGGTTACCCCAACGTTGCCATGTCCAATGGCCGCGACTCGCAGTCATGCCGCTGCATAACGAGGCGTGTATACTAACATCAAGGCGGCCTAGTCGGTCTCGCATTAGTCTTGCGGTTGCAGTTCCGCGCAAAGTCCCGAAATACTAGAACTGGTCGATCAAGTCAGCTGCGGCATTTGGCCCGGAGCCAATTTTCCCTTACTTGTATTGCACCGCCGCCGTGCTTCCTAGTGTGGTCAAACTTGATCCGTTCATCCGCAATCCGCATCATGCATCCGTGCTTTCGCCTCGTGGGTGTGCCATGAAAACCCTCCTCTCGCCGCACTACGTCGCCCAAGCTGTCACCCAAACTGACCTCATCATCGCGTCCCTGGCCTGGGGCTTTACCATCGGCTTCGGCTGGCTGACGACATGGACGGCCGTGAAGCAGACGACGCGCATTTCGAGGCGACGCGGCCGTCGTGTCTTTTCGAATGCCTATGTTGTGATGATATGGCTGGAGATTCTCGTCTGTCTTATATTCGCCATAATTTGTTTTCTGCATTTGTTAGGCATTATACCCCCGAGGTTAGTGTGGCTTCTTTTTGGTCAACGTCTTGACGCGATGCTAATGTTGGGCGACTACAGTTTCGCATTCTACTTTTGCATCCGTATGTCCAAACTATCATCGACCATGCATCCAACTTGCTGACTGATCATCCTCACAGTTACTACCTGGGCCCTTCAAGTAACAGTCTCTCCTTCTTCTATCCTGGCATAATACTAACCCAGACCCCCAGGTACAATTCCTTCTTCAAATCATCATTAATCGATGCGCCGTCATCATGGCCGATGCGGAAAAATCTTGGCGTCTAAAGGTCGGCGTCGCCATATTAATCACAGCAGTCAACATATCTGTTTACAACATATGGATCCCTGCCCGGTTACAAATATCAGAACGATACATCTGGCTAAACGACTGGTGGGACCGATGCGAGAAGGTCATATATCTCCTTGTTGATGGCTGCTTGAACTTTTACTACATCCACCTCGTTCGGGTCAACCTGGTCGTGTTTGGTTTGACAAAGTACAAGAAATTGGCCCACTTCAATATGTTCATCATTGGCTTTTCCCTCAGCATGGACATCCTTATCATTACCATGATGAGCTTGAAGAATACTTTTGTGTAGGTCCACCTCGTCGACGACAGCTTCTGGCAGCATCAAGTCGATCCTCCCCACAGAGCGCTAGCTAATGTCCACAGCTACATGCAGTTTCACCCGCTCGCATACATTGTCAAGCTCAACATCGAAATGTCCATGGCTGAGCTAATCGGAAAGATCGCTCGAGACTCAACCTCGTCCCACATATCAGACGAAACATATACCAACTCCACTGGCGATGGAGGTTACGCACTGGAGAATATATCATCGATCGAGGGCCGGAGGGCCTTCACCGGGGACGCGGAAGAGGGTCTCACGGTTGTAAAGTCGAGAAGGTCCATACGCTATCTCCCAACCGACTCGTATGCCAGCCATGCTGCGGACCTTGGGGATAGAGCACCTATACCTCCGGTCCTATTAAGGGAATGACCAAGTTAGTATTAGACATACTAAGAATAATAAACCGTCTTGATGGCGAGTTAGAGAACACCTCTCCTCTTTGTCGCGTGCAAGGCCTCCAACGGCGTCGGGAGAATCTCGACAGATTGGTGGAGATGATCAGCCCGTCCAATTTCTGTTCGTCATGTAGTTGAAACAAAAATACTTTGATTCCTCCGGAGACTCTCTGATAGGGTACCTAGATGTTTATGATGGTTGTTGGTTTGTTGAATGGAATTGATTAGCATGACCTCTATAACGCGAGTGGGGCGCCGTAGTGCACCATCACCCGTGCTTGGGTACCTGACTAGGTATAAAACAACAAAGGCAGCTTTCCACAAGCAAGTCGTTATGAGACTCTTTACTCCATCTTAATTCTCCAGCAGCAGTAATCCTCTTATAATTTTCTTCTGTTCCTGGGACAATCTCGTCCAATCGATGCATCCCAAACACGGGCAAAATGTGCCAACCGGTGTCACGGCTCCGCGGGCCCGCGGCTTCCGTCCATCCGGAAGCCAAGCAAATTGCCTCCATTGACATGTATTTCGGAACACAATACACCTGGCTCGGAGATTATGACGGAATGCGCAGAGATGTTCTCCTTCATCAACCATGAAAGGGGGCACGGCTTGGAGTGGCTGGAATAAGTATCGACGAGCTGCATCTCTTTGATCTCATTCCAGGACTGACAGTCGTTCAACTACGAGTCGCCACCTCTCCACGCCGCGAAACTCCCAACTATGGGTGTTAAACAGGATTCGAAAGGTGGCCACGAAGCCACCTTACCACTCGAGAGCCATGGAGCGGAAAAGACCGTCGACAACAAGCCGGGAGAGAGTCCTAAGAAGCAGACGGCCTTTCAAGCCTACGTGGTACGTTCTTATCATATTCTAGCCCTCATCCGACACGCCATTAACATCGGATGTCTCTTGCCGCCGAGCAGAGAGTATTCTCGTACAGCACGACCACGGACAAAGTATTGCTGGGGATTTCTCTCATCGCAGCACTGGGCTCGGGTGTAGCTGTGGCCATGCTAAACCTAGTCATGGGCGATTTCCTTACTGTGATGGGCGACTTTTCCGGCGGAGATTTCGAGATCAGCAATTTCCTCGACTCTGTTTCCAAATACGCGTGAGTTGTCAAATCCTGCATCGAGCCTTGATGACATAGAAGCAGACGCTAAGTGTAAACTCGTCTAGCTTATACTTCGTTTACCTGGGCATCGCGAGGCTCTTCCTGATCTACATCTTCAGCGTCCTTTCGAGCATCTCCGCCTACCGCATCACACGCAACATTCGCCGGTCATATTTGCGCGCGGCCTTGAGCCAAGAAATCGCCTTTTTCGATGAGGGCGAGGGCGGTGCCATTGCGGCCCAAGCAACTTCGAACGGAGCCTTGATACAGGCAGGCATCGCGGAGAAGCTAGGACAGGTCTTCCAGACCATCGCTACTTTCATCGGATGCTTTGTCATTGCTTTCGTGGTTCACGCGAAGCTGACTGGCATTATCATTTGCATTGTCCCTACGATTGTCATTGTCGTGGGCATCACGTCCGCGCTTGATACCGGCATTGAGAGTCAGATATTAAATGTCCACGCACAGGCAGGCTCATATACCGAAGGTGTGCTGGGCAGTGTGCGAACGGTAAAGGCATTCGGCCTGCGGCCTAGACTTGTTGAAACCTTCGACAAGTACCTCACCAACGCTCTACATCTTGGTTTAAAGAAGAATATCCTGTATGGCATAATGATTGCTGTCCAATACTTTACAACATACGCTGGAATGGGGTTGGCATTCTGGCAGGGCATCAACATGTATGCCAAAGGTGAAGTCGATAGCATCGGCACCGTCTTCACGTTCGTCACAACTCCGCGAAAGAATATTCTTGCAGGTGGGCATACTAACTCTCGTTAGTGTCCTGATGTCTGTCATCATCGCTTCAAGCATGCTTAGTGCAATCGCGCCCAACATTATGGCGTTCACTCGCGCAGCAACTGCAGCTTCTCAGCTCTTCTCTCTGATAGATCGAGAGTCCAAGATCAATCCATTCGATCTTGGTGGAGATGCACCTGAAAACGTGACTGGCGCAGTAGAGTTTCGGGGAGTCAACTTCACGTATCCTACCCGACCAGGCACAAAAGTCCTCGACGACTTTTCGCTGCATATACCCGCGGGAAAGGTCACGGCTTTGGTTGTAAGTTTTTTCATCTTGCGAAACGCTTGTTATCGGCTAAACAAATGGCACTTCGCAGGGCGCCAGTGGATCAGGAAAGAGTACAGTCGTTGGCCTCTTGGAACGGTGGTACAATCCCAACAGCGGGTCGATTACACTGGACGGCATTCCGATCGAGAAACTGAACCTGCGCTGGCTTCGAACCAATGTGCGACTAGTTCAGCAGGTACGTTTCAATTGCAATAGCTATTAGCATCTGGGCTTATAATTTACAGGAACCCGTGTTGTTCAATGGTACTGTATTCGACAACATCTCGAACGGCCTCGTTGGCACCAAATGGGAAAATGCTCCGCGAGAGAAACAGTTAGAGCTCGTTCAATCAGCCGCCGGAGTCGCTTTTGCCCACCAGTTCATCATGAAACTGCCGCAAGGCTATGATACGAGAATCGGCGAGAGAGGAGGTCTGCTCTCTGGCGGGCAGAAGCAACGTATAGCCATCGCACGGAGTGTTGTTTCGTCACCCAAAGTTCTACTTATGGATGAGGCCACAAGTGCTCTGGATCCCCATGCCGAAGGCGTCGTCCAGCAAGCTCTGAACAGAGTGTCAAGGGACTGCACCACCATCGTCATTGCACACAAACTCGCGACCATCAAGCATGCTGATAACATTGTTGTCATGTCCAAGGGCTCCATCGTGGAGCAGGGGACGCACCAGTCGCTTCTTGCCATCGATGGAGCCTATGCTAAGTTAGTGAAGGCGCAGGATCTATCGTTCACGTCCACCAAAGAGACGAATGACTTTAGTTTTGACTCTCAATCTGACGAGGAGGAATTAGATGACGATTCGGTGGCCAAAATCTTGACCAGGCACAACACATCTGATCAACATAGACTTGAAGCTTTGGGTTCTCGCGATGACTACGATAACCACAAGTCTTTTGGAGTTCTTTCTGCAATTTTTCATGTTATCAAGGCGACTCCTGAGCTCAGATTCCATTTCTTGGTTCTTCTCATCGCGAGCATCCTCGCAGGTAAGTCCACGCACTTTCATCCCACTCTTGCCACCCTGTTCACTACACTTCCACGATCACCTCCTCTGGGAATCCATATCTCCCTCAACATCCATAAACTACACATTTGCTTGGAATTCTAGTTGACTTGGTCCCTTGTGTAGCTGGACTATTCCCCGGCCAGGCGCTGCTTCTAGGACACGTGATGGACGTCTTCAACTACACAGGTTCACGAATGGTATCCAAGGGCAATTTCTTCGCTTTGATGTTTTTCATCATGGGTATTGGCACTGCAATAGTCTACTGCGTCGTCGGCTATACGGGTAACACCGTCGCTCAGGCAAGTTGCACAATGCTCGAATAACCCCCCAAGCTAACCGTCTCGAAGACACTAAGCCGAAAATTCCGAAGAGAAATATTCGATAGCATCCTACGCCAGGACGTTCAGTTCTTCGACAGAGAAGAGAATACTGTCGGTGCGCTCGCGAGCCGTCTGGAATCATACCCCCAGGCCATCCTCGATCTCATGGGCATCAACATTGTCGTCGTACTTGTGTGTGTGCTCAGTGTTCTGGGCTGTAGCATCATGGGAATAGCCATCTCCTGGAAGCTCGGCCTTGTCGGTGTTTTTGCTGGTGTTCCACCGATGGTGATGGGAGGCTTCATCCGTTTGCGGATCGATGCTAAGCTGGACCGCGATAATTCGAAACGTTTCTCAACGAGCGCCGCTATTGCTAGCGAGGCCGTTTTGGCGATTCGCACGGTTTCCTCCCTTGCAATCGAAGAACACATCCTTTCGAGTTATATGCATCAACTGGACAAAGCAGTCAGCGAATCTACCATTCCACTTGCGCATGCGATGGTATGGAATGCGCTGGCCCAGAGCGTCGACTACTTTGTCTTGGCTCTTGGGTTTTGGTAAGCTCCAACACAAGCACATAATCTCATCTCCCTCTAAATCATCGACTGACAACGAACAGGTGGGGCTCAACTTTGTCTTCCCGTGGCGAGGTCACATTCTACCAGTTTATTGTTTCTTTCATGGGCATATTCTTGGCAGGGCAGTCAGCAGGGCAGCTTTTTAGCTTTGCGAGTAGTGAGTTATTCCGAGTCGTTCCCTTCGTCACCCTTGGTGTCACCAGAGCTAATACAACCTGCAAAGACCTCACAAAGGGAACAAGTGCCGCGAACTACCTTTTCTGGCTCAAGGGGCTCCAGCCGTTGATAACTGAGACTCCAGAGAACAGTGAGGCTGGTCCAAAACATGGGGCTGAGGGTATTGCCTTTGATGCTGTGAAATTCTCGTATCCCCTCCGCCGTGACCAACCAGTGCTTCGAGGAATAAATTTGAAGGTGAGTCAAGACATTATATTTTTTGGCCTCTACTCGTCTTCTACTTGCTTACTTAACTCTTCAAGATCGATGCAGGAGAGTTTGTAGCCTTCGTCGGCGCCTCGGGTTGCGGCAAGTCTACTATGATCGCTCTAGCAGAACGCTATTATGATCCCACAAGCGGAACCATCCGCATTGACGGCGAGGCGTTGTCAAATCTCAACCCACGCCTATATCGAAACCAGCTTGCCCTTGTTCAGCAAGAGCCTGTGCTCTATCCAGGCAGCATCTATGAGAACATCTCACTTGGCCTTCCCGGAGTGCAAGCTACAGATGCCCAGATTGAGGCTGCATGCCGGAACGCTAATATTTGGGACTTCATCTGCTCATTGCCAGAAGGCTTACAAACACCATGCGGCGCTTCTGGAAGCAAGCTATCTGGTGGACAGCGGCAGCGCTTGGCTATTGCGCGTGCTCTTATCAGGGATCCCAAAGTCCTCCTCCTTGACGAGGCAACCAGCGCTCTGGACACGGACAGTGAACGGGTGGTTCAGACCGCGCTCAGCACCGCGACGAAGAGTCGTCAGAGGATCACAATTGCCGTTGCACACCGATTGAGCACTATCAAAGATGCCGATCGGATCTACGTATTCTATGGCGGCAAGATTTCAGAGTCTGGAACTCACAGTGAGCTTATTGCGTTAGGCGGAATGTACAAACGCATGTGTGAGGCGCAGAGTCTTGACAAAGCAGTATGAATAATTTTGATTGTGGACAGAGGGCCTCAAGACTATCTCAATAATTAATTGCCGTGTGCGGAAGCAAATGGCATGTAGAGAGTAGGCTAAAAGGTGATAGAACGGCAGAGCCGGAAAACTTTCATTAAAAGGGCATCAGACTTTCAGGCCCAGACTTTTTTCTTTTTTGTTATATTTAGCTTGGCATTGCGAGCGGACGGTGGTCAGCAAGAATAATACCTGATACCTGGGATGCAAAAGACTGGTCTTTGATCAGGTTAGTGGAAGTGGCATCGTTTGCGGTCTTGACACATTTTCCTTATTCAGTCTTTGGCCTCTGGCCTAGCTGCCGCTACAGCAATTTATTTACTTCTTTTCCCCCAACAATCCAAGTATTCTGACCATGGTCATGCGATCCTAGCTTATTTTGCATATATTGGCAGTCTAGTAAACACGGACGCCCCCTTTAAACCTGGCATCAATCCAAGTGGTGGACGTCGCGATATTTACAGGTCTGGCTGGGAGCATGTAGGTGACTGTGGCTATCTTCAGCCAGAAGGGCGCCTTTCCCGTTAAAACATGCCCAGCTGACAGTTCAGCTTTGAATATTATTTATTTGAAGATTCTGGTATCAACCACCTGACTACATTCACGCACTTGAGCTTTTTATCGTTAACCGCCAGTCCAATTCCAGTCAACAATCCATGACGAAATTTAAGATCATTAATAGTTGTCTCCTATCTCCTCTTACGATTACAAGGTATTGACAAGACATGCCATTTACAGAGAGTATCACAGACGGCTGCATGCACAAAGACTTTAACACATAGTAACAATTTTAATTATGGCAATACTAAGGCGTGGCTATGTGTCGTAATATACAGGACTCTCCCATTGATAAATAGGACTGCTTATAGTGCAACAGGGGAGCTAAGCGTAAGGGTAACAGGTGAGCCGTTAAGCGTCACCCACTGGATAGGAGGCTCAGAGCCAACCACATCAGAGGTGACGGAACCTCCGGACGCTGTGGAGGAGCCGGAGGGAATGGTGACGGGAATCTTGGCAGAGCAAGTGTTACCATCGGCAGTGACGGTGATGGACTTGATGGACAGGCCGTCATCTGAGAAGGTGTAAGAGAGCTTAGGGTTGCATCCATCGACAGTCTGGCGGTCAAGGAAGTACTGAGCAATGTCGTCATGCTTGAGAGACATGACGGGCCAGTTGGTCAGGCGAGCGATCTCTTGGGCCATTGTCTCAGTCCAGTACATAACGAGAGACATCTGAGCACTATAGTCACCAACAGACCGAGTCTCAACAGTAGTCTGGTGCATATTGGCCTGGTGGAACATGTAGGGGTCAGCCATCAATGCGAGCAGGTTGCGCACATTGGTAGACTTGGAAATAGCCATAAGGTCATCGAAGACACCGCTGCCGCTCGAGATAGCAGCCCACTCAGCAGCACAACACTCGGCAGTTGCACAGTTATAGTAGATTGCAAGAGAGAATCGAGGCACAATAGTGAGTCCGTCATAACCGTTGGAGGCCACAGTTGAGGTCAGAGGCCAGTAGGTGTGTCCGGTGTTTCGGAGGACAGATCGAGTGTTGTCACCAACGACGTGGTTGATACCGTTGTCCATCCAAGCCCGAATGACATCTCCGTTGTGAAGACCAGTGATGGCAGGCGGGATAATACCATGAGGAGAGAAGTGAGTGGCCTGATCGATACCAGTTTGGGCCAACCAAGCCTGGTTGAACTCGATCTCACGGGCAGCATCGTGGTAGGTGGCGTTGTTCAACTCGAGGTGAGTGAAGGTGTGAGAAACGTGAGCAAAGGCGTTGCGGTTCTCCTCGACCATAAACCAAGCAGCAAAGTCATCCAACTGGGCGCAAGTCTTGGTCCAGTTGTAGGTCTCGTACCCAGTGGGCCAGCGGTCCTCGCCGGTACCAAGGGCCTTCATGAACTCCAGCTCGGTATCGGGAACCTCGTCGTAGTCGATGGCCTCAGCAGGGATGCAGACATCATCAGAGTTGGGCACCTCGGCGGCAGAAATAAAGTCACCGTTACCGTTGTGTCCAAATTCGAGCCAGAACGCAGAGCCCGAGGGCAGGCGGCTGTTAAGGCTGGTTTGCCAAGCGACGTGGGCCTCAAGGTCGGCAATCTCAAGCTTGAAATCGGTGCCAGCAGGGAGGTAGAGCTCGGTGGAAAGCTGGAGATCGTCGATCTGACAGCTCAGATGAACCTTACGCTTGCCAAGGAAGACACCGCGAGTCATCCAGTGGATATGGGCGTGCTGGAGGAAGGACGAGGTCTCAGACCAATCAGGGGCCCAGCTCATGAACCAGACAAATTGTTCACGACCGCTGAAGTTGTTGATAACAGCTGCAACACTCTCGGAAGTGAAGCCAGTAGCGATACCGAACATAGCTACGGCCTTGGTGGTGGCAGTATCAGTAATAGTAGCGGGAACATGGTACAGACCGTCAGTGGCCATCTCAGCGTTACTAGAAATCGTTAGATCGAACTGTCAGAGGGATTTAGATATACGCACGCCTTGACGTTGGCAGTAGGGAAGTCGGAGACGTCAGAGAAGTAGACGCTCTGCTCAACACCAGAGTCACAGCAGCTGGTAGAAACAGTGGTAACGCCAAAGTCAACACCGGGCCACTCGTTGATACGAACCATTCGAACGCTGAAATCGGTCTGGTAGGCATGGAGGGTAGTCCACTGAGCAGCAGTGATGGCACTGGCCCAGCCCGAATCGTAAGAGTAAGAGACAGCGTCCATAACAATGATGCCTCCATAGTTGCCGTGGGTCTTGGTGTCGTTCAGAGTAGGGAGCTCAATACCGGCAGAAGGCACAACAAGTGACTCGTAGGGGATACCGTAGGCCAGGAGACCAAGACTGGCAGCAGTGACACCGGCGTCATCACGAGCAATGATGAGGATGGTGCTGTCAATGGTGGCAATGGGGGCAGCCGAAGTGGAGCTACTAGGAGTGGTAGACGGGGTGGTTGAGGCGCTCTGGGTCGAAGACTCAGAAGCAGAGGTCGTAGTACCAGCGGGCGTAGTAGTATCGGCAGCGGGGGTAGTGCTAACGGAGCTGCCCTCGGCGGAGAGACTCGGGGTAGAGGATCCAGAGAGGGAAGAGGTCGTACCAGCAGGCGTGGTGGTATCAGCAGCCGGGGTAGTGCTAACGGAGCTGCCCTCAGCGGAGAGACTCGCGGTAGAGGACTCAGAGAGAGAAGAAGTCGTGCCGGCGGGCGTGGTGGTATCAGCAGCAGGGGTAGTAGAGACACTCTGGGTAGAGGCCTCAGACTGAGACGCAGTTGTACCAGCAGGCGTGGTGGTGTCGGCAATGGGGGTGTTGCTAGCAGAGCCGCTCTGAGTAGAGGACTCAACCGACGTGGTGTCGGCAACAGGGGTGTTGCTAGCAGAGCCGCTCTGAGTGGAGGACTCAGAAACGGCAGTTGTGGCATCAGCAGATGGGGTAGTGTCAACAGTGGTACCAGCAGCAGAGACGCTCTCGGTGGAGGACTGAGCAGCAGTGGTGGTATCGACCGGCGTGGAGTTGTCAGCGGCCGGAGTAGTGCTGGCAGTGGCGTCGGCAGAAGAGGCGCTCTGGGAGGAAGACTCGGCGGCCGGGGTGGTGTCAACAGTAGTTTCAGCAGCAGAGGCGGTCTCGGAAGAGGATTGAGTGACAGCAGTAGTATCAGCAGCCGGGGTAGTCTCAGCAGTAGTCTCAGCAACAGAGACACTCTCGGAAGAGGACTGAGCGGCAGCAGTCGTATCAACAGCCGGGGTGGTCTCAACAGCAGCGCTGGTGTCGGCAGCAGAGACACTGGAAGACTCGGCGGTAGCAGTGGTCTCAGCAGCAGAGATGCTCTGGGTAGAAGATCCGGCAGAAGCAGTGGTGTCGACAACTGAGACGCTCTGGGAAGACTCGGCAGAGCTGGCAGAGGCGGTGGTGCTATCAGTGCTGACCCCAGCAACAGAGCTGGAGTCGGCTGAGTTGACGGCGGTTGAAGATGCAGCCTTGGTCGAAGTGCTGGAAGGAGCAGTGCCCCAGTTCTTGATGATGTCCTCAATGGTCTCGGGAGTCGCCTTGTTGGTGATGAAGATGGAGTCAACGTAGACCTTGGCGCCGCCGCCGGTCTTGCAGGTCAGGGCCAAGACAAAATCCTGGGTCCTGGAAGTGGCAGTGACAGCCTTGATAGCAGTGACCCAAGTAACGGGTGATCCGGCGGTGATGACATCGGGGAAGTAGGCAGAGTTGAAGTAGTTGTTGGAGCCCAGGTAAGAGCGCATGCGGCAAGTGCTGGCAACGGCGTTGGAAGCCACAGCATAGTAGAAGAGAACAGTGTAAGACGATCCAACCTGGAGGTTGTGCAGAGTTGCAGTGAGGCTGGCAGAGCCGGTGGCAGCTCGCTTGGCAACAGCGCCATCAGCATCGTCCTCACCACCAGCCTCCAGAGCGGGAACAGCGTTTCCGTCCTTGCCCACACCATCCAAGGTGACTACTCCGTAGGTCGTGGCTCCGGACAAACCGTTCTTGAACGCACCGTCGGGGTACACGTTGTAAATGACTTCGTCAGGGTTGGTGGGAGTAGAGGTCGGCGTAGAAACCGAAGTCGTGGAAACAGAAGTCGAGCTGGTAGAAGACGTGACACCGGCAGCGGTCACGCTTTTCGTAGGGGCCTTGCAAGGCGATGCATCGCCGAGCCTCAAAGCGCTGAGGGCAGCGACGGCAATGGCGAGATAACGCATCGCGGCGGGTTGGGTCCTGGATGGACTAAAACGAATGACTGGCGAAACAACACAACAAAGCGAAAGTGGTGGCGACTCGTGCAGAGCCTCCTGTTGCCTCACGACGATTCAAAAGAGTGAATAAAAAGGTCGGTGGTGGAGAGGGAAAAGGGAAAGGCGGCAAGTTGACGCTTTAAGAACAACCCGACAAAGGAATCATGGGGAATGACGGGAGCCAATCATGGAAATCACCGTACGATCAGACCAGCGCACTAAGATTGACAGGAACACACTATTAAAAGCTATGGAGCCCAGGGTCATCGGCGGGACGGGGTTGTGTTTGCGTATACGGGAAAAGGGGGGTCCAACACGACGAGCCGCAACGAGTCGACGACGACCAGGCAAAGCGAGCAGCGAGTCGCGAGCCAACCGTCTGCATCCATCCATTGATTCATGGAATCATCATGGGCGGACTCTTGTACGCCCGCCCTGCGCTAATAGCCCGCATCTGGCGACTCAGCTTGCCCCTGGGCCTTGTAGACGCTGGTGACAATGGTGACGACCCTGAACGGCCCTGGGTAATATTGGCACGCTAGCGAATACGGGTGCCAGATCTGGGTTAAGCGCCAGCCCAGAATACTCCATCGTGGAGGTTCCATCGACCGGTAGTTTCGGCTCCGACCCTGGAGTGGATGACTTGTTCGGGAAAGACGGCCTTGGCGAGCGTTGCAATATGGTGAGACGGCCATGCACAAGTGGGGAGAGGCGGCTTTCGGCTGCAGGTACGCGGAAATACACCGTGGCAGGGATGAATGACATGGGGCTTCTTTTCCGGTCTTCTCAATGCGAGGTTGAGTTTGGGAGACAACCAGACGATCTGGTCTGTGAGGCTAAGCCGTGATCGACAGGTAATCGCCCTGAGGAAGCTTCCATCGTACAGCCTTACCGGCCCTACAGGTTTGTTCGATGTGATGCGTTAATCTGGATTTAAGATACGCTAAGCAGTCGATAGTCGTTAGTCGTCGTCAGCATCGCGTTCTAAAATAGCGTGGTTTTAGACATTCAGCCAACACGTCATCGCTTGTCGACTACCCTAGACCTGCCACGCTCTTTTTGCAGAATGTCAGGATGATTCCATGTATAGGAAGGATTTAATGGAGTGATGGGCAATGTGTAGATGTTGATGTGTTGTGTACTAATCGTCATCTCTATCCCTGCGTGTAGGCTCAGTGCTAAGATGACGCGAGACTTTGTCATCTTTGGCTCAGGTTCGGATGGCTCGGACTTATCACCAAGCGCAAGAATTCTCTGTAACAGACGGTCATTGATGCATAGAATGCTATTGTTTTAGATTCTATCACAGTAGAAGATAACAAACATTTTCTTTTCAGGGGATATTGGTGACTTGAGAGTCCAAGACAGTTGCGGTGCAATGATCCGGTGCAACTGAATTGCTTCGCGATTGCATTTTAGTTAAACCAGTTTAATTCGGATCTTTTTACATTTCATTTTCATTTTGGTGCAAATTTTTACAACTTTACAAACAGGTTGGGCTTATTATTTCAACCAGCTTCTGACCCGCCCCAGCGAGAAAAGACCGACCTGGCTCAACGGCAGATTTAGGTCATCTTGTCTGCGACAGCGGCTTCAGAAAACAGACCTACGGGTCTTAACAACGAGCATGACATTATCTGTGACGCTCCAGGTTACATGCATCATCGGCTACAGAGTAGTGCATCGAATTCCCCGATCAATTCACCGTCGCTGACAAACCCGTCTTCAATATTGAATTTCCCGAGTCAGGTCAACACCGTGGACAAATCAGTCTCCAACACCTGGCACTCCTCTGGAAGACCCCACAAATTCTATTTCCATCCTCAAGCACGCTGCTCTCACGCTGGCAATGCACCGGCATCGCGAACATCCGCACAGCAATGAATGCTGCTCGGTGGAGTCCTGCAAACGCAGCCGGACCGGGCATGACGAACTGATTACTGCATTTAAAGTAACGAGTCAGTCAGTGGATTCTTGGCAAAACTCTTCAGCGCGGGGATAACGTGGTAATAACACATTTCCCTGCGTTGTCCTGACTCAAAATGCCATTAATTTAGCAAAACAAACCAAATCGTCCACCCATGACACCATACGAAGTTTCAGTGGCGCGGTGGGGCCGCTGAGGAAAAAAACCCAGCAAAAACCCAGCAAAACCCAGCAGAGACCCAGTAGAGACCCATATATCTCACCGGAAGAGGTGATATCACCTGAAGTCACGTTGGTGGAGACTCTCCATGCTCCATGCCATGTGCCGAAGGTCCGTCTTGGCACGATGGAAATATGTGGGCGATTTCGGCCGAATCGTAGGGAGTGCCGAGAGCGAAATCATGGTGATGTCTCGGGTATTTCGCCACGATACGGTTGCATCTGCCTTATGAAGGCGTCTACTAAATACCATCTTGCTCTACGTCCATGTTCGCATTCACTACGGTATAAATGGTCTCTCTGCCAGGTCGTAGTGCCATCTAGCGTGTCATTAGATGCTTACGTGGCGCAATTCAAATGAAATTTGCAGAAGCAGCGCCACCATCTGACCAGACTGGATGATTTTGTGCCGGCTCTTCTCTTCCGTCCCACCTTAATTCCAAGCATACTGCTAAGGTTATGAACTTTCGGAGATATCCATACTTCCGCGGTTAGAGTCACGTCACGCAGCCAATAGCTCGACATCCTTGGTGGGTGGCGTTGAGCCCACCAGGGAGTAATTGCCCCTGCTCGATGCTCTCCCGGTTATCCGGCCGTCTCCAGGCTCCCTGGATTGCTGCTCAAGGCCAAGTCAAACGATCCAGTCGGCTGCGTCAGCCAAGGCACGGATCAACCGTGATTCTGGGATTCGGGAGCACCATCCGGGCGATCCACCTAATGCCTACGTCAATTGGTGGGCACAACGGTCGTCAGAGGCTCGGATTCCAAGGTGTTAGCAAAGAAGTCAATGGTTTCCTTGTTATGGGGTGAGAAGTTGTGTGGTATATGTCTAATACCTACTTGATCGTAGCCATGCCGGGCCCGGAGCTTAGTATGCGCATGGCCTTCATGTTTTCGCAATTCCGCTACGGCAAAAGGGAATAATTACTCCTCTTGCCGGTAGGGTTATTGTGGTCCATATCTACGTCTGACACATGTCTTCAGCGGCTGGAGGGCGACTGCTGTAATTTCACTCTCTTCAGGAGCTGACTTGGCCAGTGAAGAATGTCTGCCACAGACGCAGAGGCAGAATATGACAACCTGCTGGGAACTCTCTTGTCTCCATATGACCGAATATCGTGGCCCGTCAAATACAAACACCCAACTGCAATTTGTATCAATACAGGCGATAAGCTGATCACAGAACACCACATCAGATGTTTCGTAATACAGATCATCTTCCAAAATATACTATAAGTAGATATTACTAGTCATTTGATTCACCTTCAGCACTTTCCACAATTGGAAGCAACCCTTTTAATTCCTCGCTTAGCTCAAATTTCTCCTTATTCCACTTTCTCTCGCTCGGAATATTCTGTATCCTTGACTCTAGTGCTGAAACATCACGTCCATAAAAAGGATGAAAACAGGCCCAGAAACAGTCCTGACTGGTGAGTAGTAACTCGTCACGCTTGTTCTTCCAATGCAATTCGTTCTGCGTTATCTGCTCTTCCACCATGTCATAGCCTGCTTTTGTTCTGAGACCACCTTCAAGTTTTGCCCGGTTGATCTTGTTGAGATTCCCGCCATTCTCAAGGAGTATCTGCAACATTGACAAATCGTAGTTGAAGGTTGTGTGGCCAGCTGGATGCTCGCTCCAAAAACTCATACTTTTGGCAATGCCGGCGACTATGATGTCCATTGCGGTTCGATTTTGCGTATCTTGTACATTCGGGTCGGCTTTGAGCTCAAGCAAAGCTTTCAACACCATCAGATCTGGTAAAGTAACGGGGCGGACGTACAAGAGCAAACTATCGGAATGACCTCCGTCGTGGTCTATATCATTAGTCATTGAGCAGTTCACAGCAATGTTGATCAATGGCTGGAATTGGCCCTTGATTGTACTTGAAGGGAATTGTAGATCCCTGACCTCTTTTCCACATTGCTTGACAAACTTGGGGAGCATCGACAATTGTTCAAAGCACCACGGCAGTCGAGAACCAGATGGTGCGATGACAACTTGGTAAGCCTCCTCCATGGAGAGAGTATTGAAGGCAGTCATGATCGACTCTTCGTATCTTGAGGAATCGCCGTCGGGGAGTTTCCAAGGCATGGAAAGTATCTTGGCACCCTCAGCCTTTTTCGTTACCTCGAGGGATGCAAAGAAATCAACCACTTCTTTCCGGCCATAAACCACGGCCCACCACAACGCATTCATTGAAATTTTCCAAGTGTCGCAGATGCATCTGTTGACAACTTCCTCAAGTGTATCAGGCTTGGCAAGCTTCAAAACACTTGCTATTTCTTCGACGCAGCTTTGAGTCTTCCTTCCGGGCCACATTCCTGAGATTGGACGGGCAATAGCGAGGAAGTGCAAAGGCGAAAGACCGAGGACTGTATTTATGATTAATCACTCAATGTCCCAATTAAAAGGTGGGGTTTTTATAGCTCACCTTGGCGTTGAGTTGATTGGGGTCTTGGGAAGACCTCGCCCGTTGGATTGGGTGCTCTCGTCGTTGGATCGCCTATTGTGTGGTTACTACACCTCACCCCGTCCTCGAACGCTAATAGTGGGTTTCCTTCTCTTAACATGTGTACTTTAATACAGTCCCAGCATACTTCATGTGAGCATGAATGAGTTATGGATCCCGCAACGACGAAATTACTTTTCAAGTAATGGAGAGCTAGATTTGCCGCTTCATCGATACCTAGCTTCTCCATCTCGTCCAAGCAGGACTGAAGCCTGTCCCGAATTTCGGCTGGAACTGGAACAGAAAGATCTGGTTGACTAGTGGGTATCATTTCTCTCCACAACTCCTCGTCTGGGTCCGTACTTTGGCAGCAGATGTTGGCCATCAGGGCCATGGAGCTCAAGGTGGAGGCATGATCACGGCCAAATACATCCATATTTGCTTCAACACCTCGCATTCCGTGGGCCTTGGCTACTTCCCAGTTTGGCGGATCGTTGGAATGAGCTTCAGCAAGGAGCGTGTGAGCCGCGCCCTCTTGAGCGCGCTGAAGGGGATGTTGCTTGAGAACCCACGTCAGTATGGGGATGACATTTGCCGATTGTTCACACTGCATCATAGCGGTGCATAGAACAATTCGGAGGTTTACAGTTGTTGTAACATCTCCTGTTGAATCTGGCTGGTCCGGGTCTAGTGAGGTCTGATCGTATGGCGCGAGGATCTGAACAATGTTGGCAAAGGATTTCTCCTCAAGGAATTTTTCCGCCATCTCCAACCGGGCCTCGTCGAGTTTATTCCTGACATCAGGAAACCGCTGACAGACTGAGTCTGCTACTTGGCCCACTGGCTGTGTCTCAACCACTGCTTTTGCCAACCACTGAGTCAGAATATCCCTCTGTCGCGCATCGTCCGGATCAGTGCTTTCGCTCAGGAGCCGGATTAAGTGCGGGATGGCTGGTTCAAAAAGCTTCGTTTTCATCAGGCTTTCGGCTTTCCTCAACCGCCTCTGATGCATCTCGTCTACAAGGCTGAGTCCACTGCTTGTAGCGACACTAGACAACCCAGAGGTTGACCTGGAGGCGGTTGTGAGGGATTGACCCAGAGGAGACCTGACTGTTGATGGCAGAGAAAGGCTCGAGGCAGTATCGAACTCGACATCATGGGCCCACGATGCTATGGTCTCCCGCTGCTTTCCTTTCATGGGAATGCCGATGTCGACTAGATGATCAAACTCGGGTATGGACACCAAGTCTGAGACGGCGTCATTTTTCGCTGGCCTCTTCTTTTCGTTGCGATACCGAAAATAGGTTGTGCCGGATGTCATTGATGCGCAGTCCACGGTTGATGCGTAACTCTTGGCATGAGCCACGAGACGTTTCGTTGTATCGAGCATTGAATTGGTCTCTTCTGCGATCTCAATCCTCAGCTCCATCTCAGCCATGGGTTTCTCTTGTTGGGCCACGGATGCTACTTCGACTTCCTTCTCTTGGGACATGGCAAGGTTTGGAATTTCCTCTTTAAGTCCTCGGAGTGTATCTTCGGTACCCTCTAAGGTGGAGGGACCCGCGGTGACCTCTGTAGTCATGTCAAGCGATCTTGCGAGATGATTCTGTTGTGCTCGGGCCATGGAATTCTCGAGGTCAGCCATACGGCTATCGAGCTTTTCGAGGAGGCCCACGACTTCATTCTCATGCGCATGGTGAGTGCTGGCATACGTTGAGCTGCTGTTAATGTGTCAGTGCTATCAAGCCCGAGAAATACCACAAGAGCTAGGTTCTGACATTTCCCGGATGAGGACAGGCACTTGAAGAGCCGACGTGTAAGTGTTGATGCATAAACGAAGGTGATGTATGTCGCTATCGTAACGTTTCATCTTGATGTAAGTCCTCACAGCTACTGCTGAGGACCTTTCTCGACTAATTTCGGTGAAGATCGCATTGAGCCTGTGGTAGGTTCGTTGAAATCCCCCGAGAAGTCCCTCAACATCAGATTGCTCCCACCAAGACTGTACCATGTCGCTTGAGGCGTCACGCTGGATGGCGCGCTCGAAGTTCGTAATCAAATAGCCTGTGGCATTGAGTTGGCCATCAAAATCCCGCAATGTTTCTTCGATGCCCCGAATTTCCGTGTAGGCTTGGGTCGTCTGCATGACTGTGTTCCCGAGGAGTTGAACCAGCTGGAGCACTGCTGCCGCCCCCGAGATGGCCTCCATCGTTAGGTGTGACCACTTTAGGAAGTAACAGAGGAGTGGAGTGTCAACAAAGGACGAGGAAAGCTGGAGGGGATAGCTTGAGTATTCATTTTTCAGCCGGAATCTCACATTTCAATAGTGCGCGACTTGCATGAGGCTGACCACCCAAAGGGTTGAAAGTGTAACCCAAGGCAAGCCAAAGGCCAATCACATCACGGCGCAAGGCATAAGTGAGGCGTCGAAGGTAACTAAATCATCTGACTATTTAAAGGCCTGAGGCAAGAATTTACACTTCCTCATGGATCCATTACGGTCGAATCGATCAAGGCTATTGCCTAGTTCCGCTGGGCCGGCCGAAAGAGGGGTTTCTGATATCGCTTCTGATTAAGGTCAGTATATCAATCAATAGGAGGCTTTGGAGCACAGGATCATCTTGCAAGGTTTAAAAATGAATCGCTTCTTTGGGACTGGTGTGTAGGTTGGTGCAGTGCGGCAACGATAATGTTATGGGTTATTGTCTCAGCATCACATGTGGGAGTTGCAAACAAACTGTATTCAATGAGCCACCGCATTCTAAAGAATTTAGATTGGCCCCTCTACTAATTTAATTAAAAAGCTTTTCCAGCACTCGGTCCACCTTTCCAGTCTCTCGAGGTGCGTAAATAGCTTCATAATTGTCAATCTCCTCCTTCAAACCGCCAAGGCTCAAGTCTGCAGTCCCTGGTCGAACGTATTTGGTCCTGAATATCACCTTCCAGCCTACAAACATGATGACAAAGAAAGCGATCATGCCGTAGTCTAGGAAAAACCACATAACGTCCCACCCGCCACTGAGAAATAGACTGTACCCTCCAGCCAGTAACATAAATGTCGTACCACCCATTGCGAGATAGGATGTGTACGGCTGAAATCGCCCCTTGTATGGGAGAGTATCCCGCGAAATCCCCTGTTTCTTTAAAGCGGAGTAAAAGTGTCGGTATGTCAGAGCTGTGAAGCCGTAGTTGATCAATTGACAGCACGTCACCAGATCGACAAGGTAGGTCATCACTTCGGCAGAGGAACTGTTGACCTGCAAAAAGGCGAGAAGGCAGAAACAAAGAGAAAAGAGAAGAGCCCAAATTGGGACACCGCCTTTTGTGCACTTCGAGAAGAATCGAGGTGCGTGGCCTTCGATGGACATTCCATGCAAGGTACGAGTCGCCGAAAACAAAAGACCATTTCCGGCGCTAAAGATGGATGTCATGATCAGGGCGTTGACAAGGTGAGGAAGACCATGGATTTTGAGCCGCTGCATGGCAATGATATATGGTCTAAATGTGATTAGCCTGGGTGATCAATGTGACATGTCCCAAATGCAGAAGACTTACGATGCAGCACCCGTACCAGACCCAGAGATGTCGCCTCCTAGGATGGCAAGGAGTGTTGAGTCGTTGGACGGGATGACAATTCCCATGCAAAGAGCAGATCCTACGAAGAAGACGAGAATACGCCAAACGAAGGATCGATAGGCGGGAGGCAGAATCTTTCGGGGATTCTCGGACTCGGCAGCCACCATAGATATATATTCTGGCCCACAGATCCTGTCATTGTCAGATAGAATCCAAGGAAAGGGCCTATGGAATGCTTACGAGAAACTGGCCTGGTATAAGCAGGACAAAATGCCCAGGAATCGACCTGTCCCTCCAGGAACAATATGCTCAACAAATGCCCCTGGGTTATTCCAATATCTGAACCCATACGCATCATGCAATGGATTTCCCCCCACCATGGTGATGAAGGTGAAGAAAAACAACCCAACCATCAACAGAACCTTGAAGATTGACAGATAGAACTCGGATATTCCGAAATACCTCACCGTGACGACGTTGAGGAGGGCGTACAGCACAATCATGACGACAATGATAGCCTCGACGGGAACTTTATCCGTCCAAAAGGTTATCATGATGTTCATTGCAACGATTTCAAAGGGTACAAGGAACGCCATGTTGAGAAAGAAGTTCCAAGCCATAGCGAAGCCCAACGCGCCGTCAACCCACTCGCTGCCAAAGCGGATGAAGGGTGACGGCACCGGGAGGTAAGTGACCATCTCGGCAAAGCACTCATTAACCGCCCACATGACAGTTCCCCATATGAAGAAGGCGATGAAGAGACCGGCAGGTCCGCCCTTTGGGAGAGCAGAACCCATCTGCACATAGAGAGCTTGAAGCTCGTCAGTCTTACTCCATGCTACAGCTATGGAGGTCTGTCAACTTACAAGTACCAATTGCACCTCCAATAGCAAAGAGCTGCACTTCTTTCCCCCGCAACTTGCGATGCAGAGCTTGCGAGCCAGCGGTGACGTCAATCGTCGTGCCCACGGCGGCATCATGGTCAGCACCCATGTCGGGCTTGCTTTCGGTGGACGAGACCGGCGGTCCCTTTTCGAAATAATCGGTGGCCGACATATTGTTTCTCTTAAACGGGGACGATTTTGATTCGAGCGGAGATCTTGTGCATGTCAATGCAACGATGGGAAGCACTGTCGTAACCTTGAAGATGTCGGCACGTTGGGTCCTATTATTGGGCCTTGTTGGGCCTGACGTGTGTTTAAAGCAATTCCATGGCAGCGAGGCAAGGGTTCAATGCACCCTGTCAGCACCGAAATATCTCCAGAGACACTTTCTTATCAATACAAAACCGCGTTTTGGCCGATCCTCTTGGGTGTGGAAACTGGACGGGGATATGAGGGCAATAGTGGATAAGACGGGGGTTACCCAGCCATGATTAGTGCGTGTTGTCGTGTTATCAGACCGTGACGATGTAACGATAGCCGTTGTGAATCCCAGCATAAAATGTGCTGCTATCTGAATCATGTTGTGAATCGGCTGCTCCGACATACGATGTGCCTTCTGACATAACCACTCGGTGGTGTCATGTAGCCTGCCATATATACCATGGAAATACCAATATGTAGGAATATCTTGTGCAAATTGTAGGGTTGGCCGTTTAATTAATTAATTCTTTCAGTATGTCTAGGTTACAATTTCCTTCGGTACTGGATTGCGCTCTGCCAGGCCAATTCCGTGTGTAGACCCGAATACACGACACTAACCAATCCACTCTCTATCCCGCTATGAGAGAGCATCGGCAATTCGGACGGACAGAACACTAATTTCATCAGGTTCAGCCAATTTCGAAATTCCTGGAAGTATTCAGACGGGTTCCAACGGCGTGAGATTAGTTTCATTGTGCGAACCTCGAATATGGAATGGTGTCTTGCCTTGTAGGCTGTCGTCGGATCCGAAGAATGTTGATGAATACTGACATCTACTAGCTTAGAGAGTTGAACAGTTCATATTGTTTATTGTTTCAATTGAGTAGTACAGTAGTCGGTTAATCTACCGTATCTTGCTTGCTACTGCTTGAAATGGCCATTCGATAAAAATTCCTCATATTGATAGTGAGGTTGAAACTCAACGAAAAGTGTCTCCTATACTTCTTGTTAGTAGGTACTCTTAGTAACAGAAAAGTGAGGCTCTAACGTACTGGGGTGCTAGCCATCTTGAAGTTGTAAGCGGCTTCCTCGTCACTCACGATCTTCTTCTCGAGTCCAGTCGCGTGAGCCAATAGTTGTACCTTGCAACTTCTCTCCATCAAACAGAACAGAAACGCTGCCTCGTCGACAGTCTCTCCTACGGTTAGGAGTCCATGGTTCATCAGAATTGCAGCCTTTCCATCTCCGAGGCTTTCAGCAATCCTTTGCCCCTCGGACGACTCGTTCGCGATACCGCCGTAGTCCGAGTATACGGAATGGGCTTTGTAGAAGTAGCACACGTCTTGGTTGATCATCTCAAGCGGCTTTGCGAACGCAGACCAGGCTCGGCCATGAACTGAGTGCGTGTGGCAGATTGCGTGAACGTCCTTCCGTGAGCGGTGCACCGCGCTATGGATCTGGAAGCCGGCGGCGTTGATTGAGCCATCCACATTCCCTCCGATCACATCGCCATCCACGTTGACGCAGATCATGTCACTGGCCTTGAGCATCCCAAAGTGTACTCCGAGTGGGTTGATCCAGAACTGATCCTCGAATTCAGGGTCTCGGACGCTGATGTGTCCTGAAATGCCTTCCGCATAGCCTTCTCGTGCGAATACACGAAAGGCAGCAGCCATATGCTCCAGTTGCCATTGTCGCTTCTCGGCATTCGAATTGAACTGGGGGATACCGGGAAGCGCCTTGCCCTTGTGGGCCATGGCAGCCATAGGGTCGACATGTTTGGTGATGGCAGTTTCAACACCAGGTTGGGATGTAATGGGCAGGGTTGCGGACGGCGCCATCTTGACGAATTGCTAATGACTGGGTGTAGATATGATGCTAAGACGATAGGCGGAAAATGTAGATATCAAGTTTAGCAGATCAGTGTCGATTGCAAATTATCTGATATAGTGCCAGTCATCTGCTTGTCCTAAATACAGCGAGGGAATCCCTACATTTCCTACGAAGTATCTCTCTCATAAGCTCTTGTGACTTGTGCACTGTGGTCCGAATGGAAGCCCGACATGCAATTTAGTGCATAACTACGATGAATACTGCATAGTGCGTCTCCGGGTCAGAGCTAAGATAAGAAAAATACTGTGAAGGATTGTCGGGCATTCCGATTATCTGTTCGGACTGTCCGACAGATAAAATGTGGGGAAGATAAGACGCACGTTGGACATGGCATCTGACGACTCGTTACCATTTAGAGACGTCATAACTTCCCTGCACAGCGGGGAGATTGACCGTCAAGCCGGTAGCAAATTGAACCTGGTGCATTAAACATGGCTGGAAGTTTTGCCCGCGGCGGTGAGTTGGACCTGTAACCCAAGAGGTACTCACATCTGATGCAAATCATAGGTGCCGAGGCTCTGTCCAGCAACATTGTGCCCTTGACAATTCTGGCTTTCGTCGCCTACCTCATCTATCATCTCATCTACCAGCCGCTGTACGCGACTCCCTTGCGAGCGATCCCGGGCCCAAAGTCCTTTGCAGTAACCAAGTGGCGACTGGCACTTTCCGATTACTATGGAGTGAGAACATCCAAGATTCACTCCTTGCATCAGGAGTATGGCACTGCCGTGCGCATCGGCCCGAATGAAGTGTCATTCTCATCTCTGTCCGCCTTGAGAACAATTTACGGTGCGGGATCCGGTTTCGAGAGGACAACCTTCTACAGAATGTTTGACGTGTACGGACGCCAGAATCTCTTCACCTTCGCTGGCACCAAGCAGCATGCGGAGAGAAAGAAAGCGCTCGCTCACGCCTATTCTAAAAGCGTAATCCTATCACCCAATGCAATTGCAAAGCCCCTCATAGAGAAGAACGTGAAGGAGTACTTGGAACTTCTGGACCACGAGAAGGGAGCGGCCGAGGAAATATTCCAAAGTCTGCACTGGTTCAGTCTTGACAGTATCACAGGGTTTCTCTATGGAGCTCAACATGGAGGAACGCACGCACTAACAGGATATGAGGCGGATAGGAGAATGCTCAGTGATATCGTTGATCATAGCCGACGATACCTGAGCTGGTACGCGGTGCATTTGAAAAGTTACACCAAGTGGCTCTACACTCGAACTGGAGTCATGGAGAAAATTGTAACTAATTGTGGGTTGCTGCCCATGCAAAAGCCTGCAACGTATACCGGTATTCGAGCACACGCACTTGAATCGTGGACCAATTTTGAGACTGCCGTCACAACAAGAGGTCTGGAAGAAAACTCGTCGATTATGGAGAAGTTGTGGAAACACAATGAAACTGGCAAAGGCACCCGCCTCGATGGCCTCGACATGGCCTCCGAATTGGCCGACCATTTTCTCGCTGGGATCGATACGACAAGCGATACCCTAATGTTTACGATATGGGCTCTCTCACGGCCAGAAAACTGGAAGTATCAGGAGAAATTGATCGAGGAGGTCGATGGTATCCCCGACACGGATTGCAACCACAATGGCCACCCCACGGTGGAGGCTGCAGACAGGTTGCCATACCTAGACGCCGTGATCAAAGAGACGCTTCGTCTGTATGCCCCGTTGCCAGCATCAGAGCCGCGCTCAATGCCCGTCGACACAACAATTGACGGCTATTTGATTCCAGCTGGGACTGTGGTGAGCATGTCGCCGTACACGCTCCACCGCAATCCGGACGTGTTTCCAGAACCCCTGAAGTTCAAACCGGAACGGTGGCTAGGCCAGTGCGGAGATCTTGCAGAGATGAAAAAGTGGTTCTGGGCATTTTCAAGCGGAGGCCGCATGTGCATTGGTTTGCAGTAAGTTCAGCCAAAGACACTGAATTAAGTCGCCCTATTAACCATTTCCAGCCTTGCTATGGCAGAGATGACAACACTATTAGCTGCTATTTACAGGGAATACACAACTAGTGGGTACGAACGACAACAGGAAGTGAGTCCCGGCATTACAAGCCGTTTCGAGGTTTTCTATGATGAGACCTTCCCAAAATACGAGGTCAGTGAAGATTCAACAGTGAGCATAAAACTCACAGGCTGATTGTATCTGGTTTAGGAACATAAATGTTGGATCGACTTCCAAAAGCGGAAAGCGTCACCTCAATAGGACGCAAACGGGACGGCGAGGATATCAGCTTCATTATTACGTAACGCTACGACATGATTCACTTGTTTTATATTCGCTTTATAACCTTGTCACTTATGTCTAGTTAATACTGCCCGGTTTACAACTGGACACCAAATAGCACGTATATTGACTGCAGCACTATGACCAATCACTTGACTTGAGTTTTGGAAAACGGGTCTGTCCTGAGATCTACTGTAAGTCGACTCTTCCTGAGAGGATTGGGATCCTGTTCCTTATTCTGGTTGTTCCTGGACACAGTCACTTGCGAGAATCGATACAATTTATGGGCCCATGTTCTGCCCGAATACACCGCTTGCACATTCTGTAACTCATCCTTTAAGCGAGGATTGGCACCTTTACTCAAGAGCCGATTACTGTCGCTCTATTTCGACGTTTCGAAGACGGAATTAGCTAAATGGACCTTGAAATCTTACGGGTAAGACGACATAGAACTTATTTAAACACAGGTTCACTGTTTTATACTTTACTGGAAAAAATACGGGAACCTCCTTTGAGTCGAACCATTCCCCTAGAGATGATTGGTCCCGTACGTCTCCAAAGATTAGTAATCTGCCTGATGAGTTGGACAGATTCTCAAATGGCTGCCTGAGAGCGCAAGACAACATTGAAACCTCACATGAGAGCAAAACACTAGACTCTCGAAGCGATAACGCAATCGACAAAATGAGCATCGAAACTCTGCCAATTGAGATCCTTACTGAAATCTCAACATCTTTGGCTTACCGCGATATCGCTGCTTGGCTTCTCACCAACCGACAATTCGAGCAGCGCATCACGCCTATTCTATACAGAAAAGCCGAATCGTACAGATCAATTTTCGCTGCGGAAGATGAACCACACGACTCGGAACAGGACATATCACCAAGTACAAACGTCCGCCGGCCGTATATCCTGGCCTGGGCTGCGAAGCATGGGCACATCAGCACCATCAACAAGATTTTAGCCATCGAAGACATCGCACCTTTCATCAACAGAACGACCCCGATATGTGACTCAGATTATGAGCTGGGTAATCTAGGGCTGGCGCCTCTGCACCTGGCAGCACTTCACAGCCACCTCGATGTTATTGACTTGCTTATCCAACTAGGGGCTGATGTGGATACAACAATCCAAGACTTCGTACGCCCCATCTATCTGGCTCGTCACGAGGCAACGGTCCGATGTCTTGTCCGCCACGGAAGCTCAGTTCACTCCAAAGACGCCAGTCTCACCTCGCCTCTGGCATACTCCATCTCATGTCAGGTGGAGCCAAGCGTGATAGAATGCTTCCTCGAACTCGGGAGTGATCCCAATGACGTCTCTGGGTTCTCCGCAGCTAACATGGCTTTGCGTGCTGGTCACCTCAAAGCTCTGGAGCTTCTTCTGAACGCAGGATATGATGTTTCGGATCCTTCTCCGCCCGAGGGTTCCCCAATATTCCGTGCAATCGGCCACTTACAAGAGATGAGACCAGAGATTGCCTTGGGAGCGGTCCGTCTCCTGCTTGATTTCGGTGCCCCGGTAGATGGAGGGATATTCGTGAATGTCGGTATACAACAGGTCCGTAGTCTACAGACTAATTTGGAGTACGCGGTCGGCCATCGAAACAGGGGCGATATGGTGCGCCTCCTACTTTCCCGCGGTGCACAAGCAGACCGGAGCCGCAGTATTCTTACGCCGCCTTGGCACGACAACAGAATGGTCTGTTCGACAACACCGCTGTGGCGACTCATTTGTGACTATGGTTGGGGCCCAGAAGACGACCTGGACGAGAAGATTTCTCTGATATCAGATTTCGTTGCGCATGGAGCCAAGGTTGATGGCCCGTATTGGTATGCAACAGTACTCCATGTTGTTCTCGACAAATTTCGAGGAAGGGCTGGATGGGATCGAGTAGTTCTCTGCATGCTTGACCATGGAGCAGATGGACTGGCAAGAGCCGGGGACTCAGAGAGACGACCCCTTCATACGTTGCTCGACCAAGAGCGGTGGGTAGCGTGGTGGGAAAACGAGCGTATAGACTCAAAGGCATCGCTACAAGTGGTTCAGCGATTGCTCGACTTGGGGTCTGATGCAAACCAGTTGGATGATAAAGGGACCTCGCCGCTGACGTTGGCTTGCTCTCTCCCTATCACCGTTAGTGCACGCGGAATCATCGAGCTATTGATGTCTCATGGGGCAGATGTCAACACGGTCAAAGAAGACAAATACGATCATATGACACTTCTTGACTGTGTTTTGAAATGGAGCGAAGGCGAATTCGGGGGGGAGGTATTTCAACGATGCGAGGCTATTGTTTCCACACCTGGATTTTCTATAACCTCCCATACGAGATGGGGATTCACGCCACTCCTTGAAATAGCAACGCGGGACGCTGGACACAGAAAGAAGCACAAGGCCAACCGGAGACGGATTTTGACCTTGATTCTCCAACGTGGTGATGGAACGGAAATCCACCACAGAATTGGCCCACTTGCTCGTCCTGACCTACGGATGAGGTCTGTTACTTACCCCAGGGACGTCATGTTTCGACAGTACCGCGGCGGCACTCTCCTACACGTTGCATGTAACAGCCGTGACCCGGACTTGGTGAAGCTGATTCTCGAGAAAGGCGGCGACGCTGATATCAACAAACTCAGCGACAGTGGCCTGACGCCGCTTATGGTCCTGGCGAAAAGTGCACTAGAGGGGGTGACGAGGGTCAAAGATTTTGGCGTGATTTGGCATCTTCTCGTCAACGCCGGCGCGGATACAACAATGGAAAACCCGATGGGAGAGACGGCGCGACGTATGTGCAAACGAGGCCTGTCTGCCCAGTGGGACGCTGCTATTGCAGGAACGCTGTATGCCGGTGGGAAAGCTGCTTTATTGCGAGACTGGGACTGGAGCGATGAGCTTGAAGACTGGAATCAAATTTTTTTATGATAGTACTGGGTAGAAGTTTCTTTCGAGGTATGATTAGGTTGAGTGCTCAGAGTCATTTACTAGAATTTGAGTTCAACCTGATATCATCCATAATATGAGCCATAGATCAAGGGAACATAATAAAGGTTGGCCTGAACTAATCATCTCATAATTTGCAACTCACGTGGCCCTGCACTCGATGGTCAACATGAGTCTCAAACGACTTATGATCATTTGAATCATTGCACTAGTTGAACTACATGTCCGAGACTTCCTCTGTATTTGAAGTATCATCCATGACTAATCCGAAGTCTGTGCCAGGAAGCGGGGATAAATCACTCCAGTTGATATCAGTGTCTATCAGCTCCAACAAGAAATCTTCCGCGTCGAGATTAAAGAAGTCGAGGGGTTGAGTGATCTCAGAATCGCCTTCAGAACCGTTTCCATGCTGAAAAGCAATATTCGGTAATGAAGGGTCGAAACTGAAGCACAAGTCTCGCTGGTTCAAATGAGTCGTACTGAGCAGTTCTGTATGCTCAAACGGAAGTCCCTCCCCAAGATTGTCAGCCGTACCATCAGCTGGGAAAACTGCTGCCATCAGCGAAGTCGGGGTTTTGGAAACAACATCCTGGGCGCATTTGGAAAGATCGCGTACAAATCGAAATGACATTGAAGCGCCAGTTGCCAGTTCCACGCGACTAAAGTAGCCGGTGGCGATGTCCAAGAGCGCAAGATCTGCTTGAACGGTGGGTAGATTTGGAAAGCGAAGAATGTGGATGAATAGATTGAGTATGGCGATCAAGGGGTGATAGAATGACAACCTAGAGTGGATGAACAAAAAATACGAGTATTAGCAAGTTGACTTCAGATTTGGAGTGATGTGATATGCGTCAAAAATCTATTTATCGAAAGGGAACTTGGGACCTACCAAACTGGTGTAGCGCAGTCAATATCGATAAAATGTGTCAATTTAATAATTGCTCTCGCTGCGCCCATCACCAGCAGTGTACTTTTCTGAGACTGGCTTTCGTAAAGCGCGGTATTCTTAGGCCTCAGGCTTTTAGCTAGCCATGGCCAAGCAAATGATGAATTCAGCGCAATTATGGTGCCATGGAGTGCGTAGTGAATGTAGATGGTTTGGTTAATATGCAGCTTTATGCTGGTGGTTGATGTTCGCTTCAAGTCAGGACCGGGGCGCAGAGGTGCTGGGAGGGAGTGAATCCACCCGGTCAATTGATCGTTGAGACTTTGCAACTTCCGAATGGAATCCCGGAGGGTCACGTTGTCGCTCTGGAAGGTTGATAACCAGTGCGTCACTTCGGAGGATAGACGAGCGTGGTGGACAACTTTCGATAACCAGACACCTTCAAGCCCGCTTTGGACTGGAAATTCGGGCAAGGTACATGTGATGTCGCTGTCATCTATTGCCTAGAAATACTTTAGCTTGACAATACGTTGCCATTAGTATGGTACTCATACCGATGGCCGCCCAGCGCGTAATGATATGTGCTTATCATAAGCATATATTGTCCAGAAGAGAAGACTTCTCTGTGCTCTTTGAGCCTTGGACAGGTTCCAGCTGGATGGAGGGTCTCGATGTAACCCTTGGGACTGTGCCAGACGAGACGCACTTGCACAGAGCATGTATTGCAAGTTAGGACTCCCAAGTCCTTCTACAAACATGGCCTACGGTACAGAGTCAGCAACCTTCCAAATGCAACGATTCGAATTTACAAATTAGAAATGGCTCTACGTACCATCGCAATCAACGCTTGTACACCTAAGATCTCGACCCTTGAGAAGAGGATCTCAGAGTATACAGTCATGGCGTTTTCAAAATAGGGCCAGCATTGGGATTGGATATGAGAGAAACTCAGCTGAGCCGGGTTGTTGTTGAGTAACTGTCGTTTCCCAGCCGCGTAAACCGTATTACGGAGTGCGTACCAAGCCGGGTCATCAACCGACGTCTCGTCTTTATTGAAAGTCCCACGCAGGCGAGCTTCAAACACAGGACGGTTTATGACACGAAACACTGAGTCAGCCTGTTGAAAATACGCTGCAGTCCGAGAGTATAGTCAGTATCATAACAGAACCTGGAGCGAGGGGAGGCTCTAACTACCTTCGTAATACATCCATGCTGTCTCAAAATTCGGCTCAGGGGCCCTCTTCGAGCTAAACCCCTTGCCCAACGTTAGTTGACTGATGATCATGGACGCGATTGATGCGCTGAGATCAGAATAGCATGTATTCCCTGTTTGTTGAACTACCCAGTCAGTAGCAGCTTCCGAGCAAATCGCAATGATTGAGCTAGTCCCTGTGACAACATTTAACAATTCAGTTCATCAACTTGGTGTTGCAGGTATGATAATTACCATGGTATTCACTCCCAGTCTGCCAGAAGACATTTTGTTAGCGTGAAATTACCTTGGAACGAGAGACGGCAATTCAGTGCACAATTACATTAGGTCCAATGATTGTTCCTTCAATGCAACGATTGTCGTTGCTCAGAGCTGCTGGGTCTGAGGTATGGCCGTGGTAATTCTCCCAAGCCCATGTTGACCCAAAGCATGTGGTTCTATCAGTAGGTTGATCCAAAGAACCAGACGATGAACGCCTCTGTTCGTGAACAGGTAGGGTCGAAGAACCAACAAGCTGGCCATCGGAGGCACAGCTCCTTCGGCGGCCTAAGTCACGTATTAGATGTAATATTACCTCCAGGAGGGACAAGAAATAATACCTTCTTGATTCTGTCGGGGAGTGATGGTTGATTCTGATCGGGGTCTGTTGGGAGACCTTGTGGTGGTTGTTTCGGAGGAGTCAATCGTACGATCATCAGCTGGCTGCAATCTCCCTAATCCCAAATGAAATGTTACCATGTGCTTGCTAATTGAATCAGCGTTGGGGGAGACGATAGATACTTTTTTGTCGCCGGCGGCGTGCTTTGCTCGGAAAGATGCATTCTATTTGGCGTGGCTAGATTCACTATCAGACCTGATTTCCCTCTGCTCTTGCTCAAGTGTTGGCGAGGCACAAAACCTACTTCACAGTAGCTGCATGGGTGAGACCCATCGCCTTCATGCTCTTAGTCAATATTGATTTTGTAGTTGCTGTCGGCTCATTCCACCTCAGGGTCGCTCACATTTTACTTTCTTCTCTCGGCAGTGAAGACATGCAACCCGTCGGCCAGCGATTGAGATGCTCTGGTGACTATCGGACATAGTGCACCGTGGATAGACGTGGAAGAGGTAGTAGTGATTCAGAGGCAACAATAATGTGTAGATACGGTGGCCAATTTGCTGGTGTTGATGTGGAGTTTGCCTGCTGGAAATTTGTTGACCAGCTCAGTTACCCCGGATTTCGTGCCTTATGTTCCCCAGAAGCGGGGTATGAGCATTAGGCAGTAGACCGTCACTAATGGGACTTGCTCCTGGGCGCTTTAACCGGAATAGTATAAACTGCGGGGTTTCATTTCTCAAGTGTGTAGCATTGCTGGCACATGGCTTGACATCTTGACTTCGGGGAATCGTTGGAATTGCTTCTCTGCGGGTCAACTTGATCTCGCATTAAAGGAGATGAATGAGTGCTACGACGAGTCCTAAAATGTATAAAATTTGCTTCCCAGTGAGAGGAGTTTGTAGTAATACGGATATTTTATTCAATCCACACAAGTGCCATATTGTACTAATGTGGTCTTGAGGTTCCCAAGTTAGGTCGTGCTCCTCACCATACTCACCGCGTAAGCGTAATTGAGAATTGACATGCACCGGCTGTGTAGGATATCACAAGCGTGGAATGGTAGGGAGATACTGTCATCTTGCCATTCCCCGGTAGGGTATCGATTTTGTTCCTGCATAGTTTAATCTTGAAAAGAATCCTCGAATTCTAACGGGCTGAGGTTATCTTTATGCAATGCAATGATCCCCCAAGAAGTTGACCGGAAAGTCATGATCCCAGGTGGTGTCAATTAACTTCAGATCATCATTTCTTCTGAGCTGTTTTGACTGTTCCTGGGCTTTGATTGGCGTTCGGCCCGAAACCACTGATTAGTGCATTCTTTCGGCACCGAGACACTCGCATCTCGGGATTCGGGGCAAGCGTGTATCGTCACGAGGACTCTGCACCAAGCTTACAATTGGCCGGCCAATAGTTACGTGTGGCTAGTGTATTGTGCTACTTTCTTTACCTTGGATCTACAATTAGCCAGGGAAATATACACCGGGATACATACAGTAAATTAGCGTGCCGCCAATGTCAAAGTGCTCTATAAAACCGTAGATGTGGCGGTATTCAACCACACTTTTCTCTCGGAATGTTCATAAAGGCGTGATGATACATTAAGCCCTCAGCACCATGGCAAATACCTTTCAAAAAATCAATCGCTCGTTAGAGCACCTCACGACTACCGGCTGGCTCAAGCCCAAGAATTTGCACTACGCTTGCGCTTCCAGCGGTCTCATCTGCGGCACCCTCTTCTTTCTTGCCTTTATCGCGTCCGATTTTCTTCCTCCGCCTCGCCCATGGTGGACGCCAGAGCGCACCGCCGAGCACTACGCCAACCATCAGAAAGGCGTACACGCAGGCAGCGTTCTGTTGATGTTCTCGGGAACGTTCTTCTTGCCTTATACCGCCATCATATCAGACCAGATGCGCCGCATCCCCAACATCCCCTGGGTTCTCCCGCAGCTACAGCTCGCCTCTGGTATTGCGTCTACGATCGGCTTCTTCATGCCCGGAATGCAACTGGCGGCGACAGCATTACGGAAAGATCGTGATCCGAAATTGATCGAGCTATTAAGCGACATGTTTTGGATGTTTGCAGTGATGCCTTTCCAGACCTTTATCTTAATGTCCTGGGCTTGGTCTTACGCTATCATAATTGACAACCGACCGAAACCGTTGTATCCTAAAGCAATGGCCCTTGTCAATTTGGTGTCGCCGGCAATGTTCCTCTGGTCGGTGGCTATTCATACTACTCTGCATGGACCATTTGCTTGGAATGGCGCGTTAGGCTTCTGGTTGCCTCTCGTTGCATTCGGACTACAATTCTTAGGCGACACATACTTCTTGTTTAGGGCTATTCATCGGGATTATCTCGAAAACGATGGGGTTGATTCGTCGATCACTGAATGTAGTGAGACCATATAGAACGCGGTGTATTCGTGTAAGTTTAGGTAGAATGAACTCATGAACAACGGGTATAAATTTGATCCTAACGTTAAAATGGATGGGCAATTGTTTCCAATGGCTATGTATGTCGCTCTGTCTTAACAATCTTGTTTGTCTTCATTCGCTCTGGTCAGTGTGCTGATCACGTCAGCTTGCCAGCAGTACTATACTCACCAATACATTGCTTGATTCATTATTTTTTAACCTGCATTCACCCAATGACCCCAGGATGAGTAGATTTCCATCGTCTTATCATATGAACTTCCTCTTCTGAGATCAGTTATGCTTATTCATATGTTTATCAATGACCCAGGATGGGCAAGAGTGGTTAAGCTTAAGATAATCCTCGAGGAATCTTCGTCGAATGAAGCTAACCTACTCGGAATATTCTATAGACAACCTCCACACTCCCGCTTTCCGTCACTCTAATTTTCCCCATGCCTAGGAAGACTGTTTTATTCACCCAACCAAGCTCCTCGCTTCTACTCGCAAGTAGAGGGGTGGTATAATAATAGCCTTCCCCCCAATCCAAAGATTCCTTTTCTCCTCTCCAGAGCTGCAGCATTGGCCCATGGAAAGCTATTCTACCCTTGTACTCAATGTCGCACTGGATTTCCGGCTTCGTTCCAGGCAGAGAAGCACAAGAGACCCGCGCGTCAATGTCTGCATAATCTTGATGCAATCTCATCCAATCGCTACCAACGCTCAGGGGGATGTCTATCGCCCCGTCGGCCGATTTTAGGGATCCAGTATGAACTGTGAATAATTTTGAACGTTAGTAACAGCGAATCCAGGATACAAGACACCTACCATGTGCTACACTTAGATTGGATTGCGGGCTGGATTCTGACGCAAATCCTGGCGGTCCACGTATGGTGAGGTCAAATGCGTGTGTCAATTTGGGCTGCTCGATCGGAGCCATTGTGATATTCGTACTTGGCGTGACGGCTTGCCACGGTTTCCAGGGAATCCTGATTTTGAGTATATGGGATTGACTTGAAAATATACACTATGTGATAGAGTAAAAACAATTGAAAACATCAATCCCTCCTTGACATTTGATACGACTTAATAGAAAAACACATAACTCGCAGGTGTGCGGGGAAGTGGACGGAGTTTCCTTTCGGCCCGCAAAGGCCGAAGCCGAATGGTCTTGGAGTAAGGACGGCATCTTCAGGAATTCCGGTGAGAATCTCTTCGGTCCTGATCTTGTCCAGTTCACCTTTCGGCCTCTTATCGAAAAGCCGAGCCCGAGGAGGGTTCACGTTGTTCGGGGACACTAAACTCCGAAATTCCATTTACAAATCTCAAACATCCAACCGAGTGTGTTATGTACAAACCGTCACGCCGTCCATCTAGCCTTAGAAATGCAATAAGGGTTGCGCACTTCCCATTCAGCCTGTTGAATACTTCTAGATTGGGTTTCTTAGCACTTGTGAATGACTTGCCGCCAACACGGATTGCCAGACGATGGGAAATAATCTGATACGAAGTGGTGCGGTGTCTCTGATTGAAGTAATCTTACTTCATCGTTTTGACTATTTGGCATCGACACATCTGCTACAGAAGTGCATTGCTTTGGCCGGAATTCACTATCTTGCTATTCAAATATTTTACATTTTCATATGGCCTTTCTACTTCTCCCCTCTTCGGAACCTGCCAGGCCCCAAGGTTGTAATGTCTTCCTTTCATTTTAAACATTGCTAATAGGATCAGAGCCGATTTCCTTTTGGAGAAATATTGAACCAAGCCAATGCTCTCCCGAGCGAGTTGGAGACGCGTTGGATGAAGGAATATCCAGATGCACCGTTTATTCGATACATGTCTATATTAAACCGGGAAATGCTGATGGTCAACAACACACGAGCACAAAAAGAGGTTCTCCAAACGAAATGCTACTCATTTATTAAGCCACCTTACTGGAAGCGGGTTGTTGGTGAGATAGCAGGGCATGGTATTCTGTTCACAGAGGGTGAAGAACATAAAAAGCAACGAAAGCTTTTAGTTGGTATGAGTTGATATTATAAGAAAGACGACTGTAAGACCAATACTGACAACATTCCATAGCGCCTTTCTCCTTTGGCAATATTCGACGAATGCATTCCATCTTTCAACAAAAGGCTGAAGAGACATCCTCAAGTATGTTAACTTTGGTCAAAGAAGGGACGAATATTATTGACGGTCAGATATATAATGCATACTGCTGTTCTTTGTTTCTGATTCTGTCCCAGTCTCGAGCCTTCTTTCACATACGACTCTCGACATCGTTGGTCTAGCAGCTCTGGGCTATGAACTCAACTCCCTTTCAACATCGTCGTCATTAGCAACGAACTACGAGAAGATCTTCGAGTTTGCAACACCCCTTCAGCTTCTCATCTCTTTTATTCACCAGTTTATCCCCATACGACCACTGCTACCATTCAAAGCGAATCAGAGTTATGTCGAGGCCAATGCGGAGGTTAGACACATCCTACGAAAACATATCCGGCGCCGAAAGCTAGAGTTTCGTGAGGGAACCTCCACTGGGGAAGATGCTGGCCGCGATCTCCTAACTCTAATGATCAAAGAGAGCAACGACAAATGGTCAGAAGAGGACATGCTAGGCTATGTGAGTTAAAAACCCTAATGCCGGCGCCATTTAAGGAGGCTAACAAAATTCAGCTGCTGAATTTCATGTCTGCGTAAGTTTCCTCGACGGTTTATGTCACTTTGCCGCTGAACATACCTACAATAGGGGACATGAGACAACAGCAGGTGCACTAACTTGGGCTTTGCATGCTCTCACTTTAAACCCGGATATCCAGAACCACTTGCGCAACGAAATTGAATTGACAATAAAATCCACCTCTCCAACTCAAGCTGAACTTGAGAACCTAACGTACTTGAATAATTTCGTCAAGGAGGTCCTGCGATATTATCCACCAGGTACGGAAGGATGACATTACTCCAAGACCTCAACTAAATCTGATAGCTCCAAACTTCCCTCGCCAGGCAATTGAAGACCTGGAAATAGAGGGTGTGAATATACCCAAGGGAACAATGGTGATGATAGCTCCGGCTGCACCTCAGTTTAACCCTGAAATTTGGGGCCCGACTGCTGATCAATTTGACCCCGATCGATGGGATAATCTACCAGAGCCAGCTCGAGATCCCTACGCTTCTCTCGCATTCTCTAATGGGCCACGGATATGCATTGGAAAGCAGTTTGCTCTTCAGGAGATGAAAGCAATACTGGTCGAGTTAATCCGGAAGTTTGAGTTTGCAAATACTGGCCCTGTTGAACCTCAGAAAAGCGGACCGAGTTTGAGGCCTTTGAACGGGATGAGGCTGGACGTTTCTTTGGTGGAGCTAAACACCACCGTGGCGGGTGACCTATGAGGTCGGTTTCACCTTCACATTACGCAGAATAGCGGTTGGCATGCACCGTCAACACATCACTATAGTATCACCGGCCAATATTATCTTCTCATCAGGTATTCACGCAGCTATTACTCATCTGAAATTTGCTCAAGTCTTAACAATACTCGATATAGTAACATGCATATAGACTTGAAACCAGATGTCTTTTTGTGTGACTAAGAGCTTGAATTAATTAAGATCGATGTTAGGCAACCTGATGGTTAATAATCACTGATATCAAAAGGACCTTAATACAGTCTTTAATCACTTGAGAGGAACATGCCGGCTCTCAGGCAGCACTATCGGGGGATAAATATGCTAAAGATCGGCTCAACATAAATTTGAACGGTAGACAGGCGGCGCGAGGCCATGTCCTAACTATCATAAACGTCACGTTGAACAACACCTCTGGTGAAATCTGTAGACGCCCATATATATTGTTTCTGAAGCTAAATGTGTTATTTTCCAATCAAATTTCCATTAACTCGACGACTCATAGTTGAGTAGGTCTGGCCCGGATATGTTAGCCCAGGTCGTGAAGACCACCGTAGCGCTTTTACCTAGAAGTTGGTTTGGATTTCTCAGTAAATTGTTGAATATGCGTGATTTCATTCAGAGACCTTTTCCGGACAGATCTATGATTGGAAGAGGATGACACGCCTTGATTGTCGGCCCGAAACGAGTCGCTTCGGACCGAGGCGGCCAAAGGCACTAGAGGAGATCATCATATGCCGTTCATTAAAACCTTGATACGAATTAAAATACTCGAGTATTATTTCAGGCACAAACAGCCCATCTTGCTTTATTTTCCTTCCTAGAACATCTAAGCTTACGTTCTGATCACATCTACACACCTGTCATACAAGATGACAAATCTTCTTTCAGGTGTCGCGCTCATTACTGGGGCCGGATCCGGTAGGAAATTCTCCACGGCTGGAGACCTCTCGCTGACAGCGTCACCTTGAAGGTATCGGCCAATCAACCAGTATGGCTTTCGCTAGGCATGGAGTTCAGAAACTAGCACTTCTTGACATTGACGATGCTGGATTGGAAACTACGGCTGCTTTGATATCCCAGCAAACGAACAAGAGAGTGGAGTCACTGAAAATTAAGATTGACGTGAGCGATGAGAAAGCGATAGTTCAAGCGATTCAGAAAGTAGTGGATGCATTTGGGCGGATCGACATTGCCATCAATAACGCGGGGATCGGAGGACCGATTATGGAATCAACCAAGATCTCCACTGATGAATATCGTCGGGTTCTAGATGTTAATATGATTGGTCTATGGGTCTCCCAGAGAGAAGAAATACGACAAATGCTTGGTCAAAGTCCTATTGAAATACGGTGGGATTCTCACCCTGGCATTTAAAGCAGTTGCTAACTGTTTTCAAGTCCAGGGGTTCAAAGTAAAGGCGTTATCGTGAATATGTCGTCTATCTTTGGGCTTATTAGCCCGTCTGCGTCGACTCCTGCAGCACCATACAACACCAGGTAAGTTTTAAAAAACAGTAGTTAATTTTAACGGACATCGCATGGTTTGATTTGACTAATATGCAAATAGCAAGCATGGGGTGATCGCAATAACAAAAAACGTGAGTTTGGGAGCATGAATCACTGCGGTTGAGCCACTAAAAACGGGCACTAGGACGCGAATTCGTTTGCCAAAGACGGCATTCGAATCAATGCGATATGTCCCGGGTACTCAAGCCTTCTTCACTGGTCTCAGTTTGTTATCTGATACAAAAACAGTTATGTCACTACCAAGAACCTCGCGCAAGCGGTGACCGAAGACGACGTTATGCGCAAAGAACTTGAGAAGGTTCCTATGGGTCGCCTTGCGGATCCATCCGAGATTGCAGAAGCTATCTGCTTCTTAGCATCGCCAATGAGTTCTTATATGAGTGGGGCGAGTCTTGTTATCGATGGGTATTGTTAACCTCGTTAACCGATTTACAGTCTGCCATTTGAGCTAACTCTATATAGGGGGTACACGTGCAATTAACATAGGTGAAAGCTCCCTCTAGAGCTAGGACACTGTCTCTTGTGTTGGAGTTTGGGAGAGTTGGAGCTGGTTCTGAGCCGTCACACGATTGCTTTGCTAGTGACTAAAGCTATAATACAATATACTAAGATCCCTCCCTCTCGGAAATGCGAATCAAGAGAGGAATTATTCGAACCTGTAGAGTAAGTTGGTCGTTCCGCATTTGGACGGGTTTGGGAGTCCGAGTGAATCCGGTTGTACAAATGGGTCGCCCTGTGAGATTCCCTAGACTACGGGCTACGTCACAATATATCACTGGGCATTGATGAATGTACTCTGGAGATGTTGGCAGCCTGACATTACTTCACAGTGGGGGGTGGGTATGTCACGAATGGCGTCGAGGAGTAGTAACCTAGATTTCCAGTTAGACTTGAAGCTGCAACAAAGTGTCTGGTGGAAAAATGAATATTGAGACAAGGTCCGAGTCAGGGCTTGTGTGAGTAGTGGTCTCATGGCCTGTCAAAACAGGCTCTGAAGTAGCAAATACTTGGGTTGCAAACATCATGTAGGATCGGGGCAGGGAGGATCGGCTTTCGCCTGTTTCTTACACACCTTGACAAGCTTGTTCACATGAATATCGGACATAGCTCCGTGATCACTTCACGAAGTTTCGTCCACGAAAATACGATGATCTGCGACACTTGCATGTTAGCCTTGATGTCCTTCAAAGCGAGTTCAAACATGGTGTGTTGTGATAATCCGTCATACGGTTGTGATGTGTTTCATCAGGAGATATCAGGGTTAAAAAGCTCTTGATCATTTGTATAATCATCCGGAAGTAAAAAGACTAGTAGCTAGACTAACCTTTGTCGTATGTTAACCCTGTTACACGTAGAGATGTTGGTTTGAAGGGGCTGCAGGACAACCGGGAGGCGCAGGGGTCCGTCTTTTTATAAGGCGTGTGGAGCGGAGGGTAGTCTTTGACGATGGTGGTGAAACTGAGAACAAGCAGTTAGCAGAAGCCAGGGAATTGATATGATTGGTACTTACCACGTCGTGACATTGACCAGACACTTGAAGACGCGTCCGGTAGCACGTGGATGGGTCAACAGCAGAGTCGATGTCGTTCCATGCCGACAACAGCGTTTGGCCCAGGCCGTCGCAAGACTTCCATAGCCAATGCGCCAGGAATGGCGTGGGTGCGTCAAACTGCATCAGCTAGGCGCGTATAGTGACGGACAAAGGCACCAGCAACCAGAGATCAGGCTGGCTCGAATCTGGACGCCATTGTTCGTCAAGGCAATCGCGTGCTCGACGTAGCGCAGAGACTTTGCATTGCATCGAGACGTCTCTACGGCAAGCCACAGTGATGTGATGACACGTTGGTTGGCGCCATTCGAGCCTCGGGTGCTCGTTGCGAGTGTTGTAGTAATTGTTGGTAGATGCAAGTTCGAGATCTTCTCGAGGAAAAAAAAAGTGAGAAAAGAGACCAGAGGTGGAGCAACGCGTAAATTACGTACTAAATTGGTTGGCCGGGCAATCTCTCTCCCAGCCTCTGTAGCTACCCTACAACCCCATGAATTCGTTGCTTTCTAGTGAATCCAGTTCCTTATTATTATATGTGGCGTTTTCTTTCAGGTTTACTCTACATCAGATCGCCCACAGCTGCACAGTGGTTAGAATAACAAGGCTTCACATGCCACACTATACCAAATTTATTAACTTCATAGATGGAAACAAGTAAAAGACAAAAACAGGTACTCCCTTCAACACCTGCTTCGAGTCCTGTCTTTCATCCCCGTCGTAGAGCATCAGACCATTGCCAGCTACATTCCCCACTAAGCCGTTCGGGTCATCTCAATCACACCTCCTATTCCCTTCTCTAAATCATCACTCTACAAATTAAGTCTCCCCTTCTACCCGGCATGAACCCGACCCGACCAAAAGATCTCGCCTTGCGTCGGCATCTCGAACACTAAAAGGGGATTCCAAATCAAATCCATGTTGCATTTATCTCCCACCAACACGAGATATTTATGACGCATACCACTGACATGGATGAGGTGAGTCATGAAATTTTGGCACATCAGGCCAAACTCCGCTGTGATAGGCAGCAATACGCACTCATGCAATACTCAGCCGAGACCTAGCTGAAGCACCAACACTAGCATGAACAACATAGAGAGAATGAAGAAAAAGAGCGAGAAAAGTGGATTTTAAATTCAACGTTTGTTTATGTCGCAAGCACACCTTTTATCACAGTCATCTCTGGGAGTAACCACTAACCCGTCAAGAACATTGCCCAACTTAGCTGCTTAATTCAAGCTCCGCATCCTCTCCCTCCGCCACACTTTTTACCGCACTAACTGGGTATGTGTGCCATCGATGTCCTCGATGTGTGCGACAACCAGTATCGACAGGCCGAGAATCAGCTGAGGTTATAAAGGACATCATCTTCCTCGACTTCCCTTCCCCATCATTATCCCTATTGCTATACCAACAGAATTGAAACAACAACCATCATGGTCCTATCTCGGGCACCACTGTCTTCGAGTGGGATACCTCTTTGCGGGTGCTACATCATCGTCGACAGCGCCAGAAAACATCTCCCCCAACTCAAAGTCAACGTCCATACGACCATTCTCGACACCACTACTCGAACGGCTCTCACCCAGACCTTCGTTAACCCCTCCAAAATCGGTGGACTCGACGAGGTTAACTACGTATTTCCCCTCTATGATGGAGTTTCGGTTGTCGGCTTCAAATGTACAATCGCCGACCGCATCATCAATGGCGTTGTCAAAGAGCGTCAGAATGCCAAATCCCTTTACGCAGAGGCCAAAGCTCGTGGTGAAACAGCCGCTCTACTAGAGCAGTTCCACCACGCTTCCGATGTTTTTAGTACGGCCATCGGAAATGTGCCAGCCGGTCAAACAGTCCAGGTCGAAATCACGTTCCTTGGAGAGCTCAAGCATGACGCAGAGATCGATGGTGTACGGTTTACTATCCCGACCCACGTTGCTCCGCGATACGGTGACACAGCCAGTCTGCAAGGAAACACCCCTTTGGTCGAAGAGGGGATCTCAATCACTATCGATGCAGAGATGCCCGATCGTTCATCCATCAAGTCTATCAATTCACCGTCTCATCCCATCTCTGTGAGCATCGGAACCACTTCTCAGGCTGCCGCTGCAGAATCTTCTCTAAGCAAAGCCTCCGTGACCCTATCTCAGAGGTCTGCCAGCCTGGACCAGGACTTCATCATTCATGTGGTAACCGCTAAAATTGATGAACCTGTTGCGTTTCTGGAGACTCATCCTACGATTCCCAACCAGCGCGCGATAATTGCTACCTTTACACCGAAATTCAACCTTCCGGCCGAAAAGCCTGAAATTGTGTTTTTATGTGACCGAAGTGGCAGCATGAGGAGCAAGTTGAATGATCTAATTCGTGCTCTTAGCATCTTCCTCAAGTCTCTACCTATTGGAATCAAGTTCAACATCTGCAGCTTTGGATCTAGGTTTAGCTTTCTATGGCCCGAGTCTAAGACTTACAACCAAGAAACCCTTGATGAGGCAGTTTTTCATGTGCAATCGTTTGACGCCAAGTATGGCGGGACTCGTATATATAGTCCCATGGAAGCGATATTCCAGCAGCGATCTAAGGATATGAACCTCGAAGTCTTCCTTATCACTGACGGCAAGATATCATCACAGCAAGAGCTTTTCACTCTTATCAACAAAGAAGTCACAAAGAGCAAAAAAGCATTTCGCATTTTTACTTTGGGGGTTGGATCTGGTGCCAGTAGTGCCTTGATCGAAGGAGTTGCCCGCGCTGGCAACGGCTTCGCGCAGATGGTGACAAACTCGGAACAGATGGATAAGAAAGTGGTTCGTATGCTTAAAGGTGCTCTGCTTCCACACATAAGCGACTACAGCCTCGAAATCAACTACGAAAAGACCGACTCCCGGGGCATTAAGGGAGAAGATTCCGAGTTTGAGTTCGTTGAGAGGGTGATGGACTCTCTTAGCATCAGAACTTTCGAAGAACATGTTCAGAATGAAACGAAATCGAAGTCGGAAAAACCCTTGTCTCTGTTTGATCCCAACTTCGACGAGAAAGACGACGACACCAAGCGGGCTGATGATATCGACGCCGAGCATACTCCTCCCCCGACAATCTCTGTTCCTCGGTACCTCCAAACTCCCTCTGATATCCCGCCTATGTATCCTTTCATTAGAACCACCATCTACGTCTTGCTTTCAGACTGTGGTTCAGACATAACGCCCAAATCGGTTGTACTCAAGGGCACCTACAAGAATGAGCCGCTGAGACAGGAGATTCCTATTATCAATCTCCCCCAAAAGTCAACCACGATCCATCAACTCGCCGTCCGCAAAGAGATCAAGGAACTTGAAGAGGGTCGCGGCTGGCTCACCAATGCAAAAGATGCCAGCGGAAAGCTCCTGAAAGATGAGTATGAGGAGATCTTCTCCGACATAGTCCAGCGCGAGGCCGTCAGGCTTGGTGTCAAATTTCAAGTCAGTGGCAAATGGTGCTCATTTGTTGCTGTTGAGAAGTCATCGAGTAAGTTCAATGATGAAAGCGGAGCTGAGGAATAGTTATCGGGCTCTGAAAGATGACATTAACAACCTTTGAATAGATGAACTTGACGATCCGGTCGACCGGCTTGCCTTTGTTTCCAATTCCGATGATATAAGGGACCATGAAGGCTCTTCCAGACCAAAAAGCTATAGCGCTGGCTTTGCCATGGGTGCGTTCGGCGCCACTGGTAGACGAGTTTTCCCTCCTGGTTCTACTTCGGCTGAGCGCTTTTCGATGAGTGTTGTTTCCACTGGTCAACGTTTCGCTCAACCCATGGCTTCCTTCAGTCGACCTGGTGGTGAGTTCTCCCACGCCGTCTCCATGGCCAGACCTCCCAGGTCTCTTCGCCCGTCTAGCCGCTCTACTCACCGTGGCCGAGGCAATGACGACAGAACCATGCCTCTGACTGCGGGCTTGGAGATTAAGCCACTAGATATTACGGACAACGGCTGGAAACCACACAGCGTACCAGCCGCCACTATGAAGCCTTCTCATGCTGTCCCGACGCCTGCTACCCCCAAAGCTACCACCTTGGACACGGCCCCCGATGCTTCCCAACAACTTCAGAATGTTGTTGCCCTTCAGAGGTTTGCCGGGAATTGGGTCTGGAATGCTAAGCTGGAGATGATCGTGGGGGTTACATCCGATGCCACCCTGAAGCTGAGTCTTCCTGAGGCTGTGGCTAATAATGCGAGAAAGGATGATATCTTAGCTACCGTTTGTGCAGTAGTCTTTATCAAGACCAAACTGGACGTGGAAAAAGAGGCTTGGGAAATTCTTGTGCAGAAGGCGACGGATTGGCTGGAAGAGCAAATCGGCGGAGGTGTGGAGGAGTTGGAAAAGATTATTAAGAGCGTTACGTGAAGGAATTGGAAGTTATGCGGCTCGCTGTTTTCTCTCTAGCAATCAATTTCATCCCTTTCTATGTATTTACCCATCTGAGATAGTAATAACCCATGGAACTTATAACTGAGGTACAGCTCTATGGCCCATTCTCCCTTTTATCCACCAAGTTGAGTATTCGCAAAAGTCCCAGGATGGCCTGCTTCGGGAGTTCGTATAACATGAGGCATATAAGAACAGAGAGATGGACGATGACCTCCCACACCTGGTGTATTCCATTTCTTGTTTTCATGCCAACCGTGTCCCGCCCTTTCCACACTGACTTGGGGAAATCGTAGAGTATCTTTCGAGGTATAATCCACACGAAAATTGCAACGAATGCAGCAACAGCCTGTAGTCCCTTGCCTGCTTTTTTGCCAAGCTTTGATCGTGTCTTCCACCTGCGCCACATGCCGCCTCGGCGGATTGGCAGATAGGCCACAACATCTTCATGGCAGTTCGCAGCGGCAAGACGATATGCAAGGGCCCCGTCTGGTGCTACAACTCTGTCATCTGCTCCACACTCCTCGATGAGGAGCTTCACCAGGGCTAGGTTACCAAGTGTGGCAGCTAGTTGTAGTGGTGTGCGGCCGGCATCGGTGTCAGGCAGTTGTGTGCGACCAAGACGGTTTACATCAGCGCCGAGTGAATGTAAACATTGGATCATGGCGCCACTCCCAATCCGCACAGCAATGAGGAGTGGCGTCTCGCCGGTGTGAGATGGGAAATCGGGGGAGACGATGCCACGTCTAAGAAACTCGAAAACAAGGTCTTTCTGGTCCCTGTTGACAGCAATGAAGAATGAGGCGAGGACATCGATCTGCAGCTGGAATTCTGCACAGGCAGCAGGATCATTCTTATCTGGGATTGGCGGGAGCTTGGATATAGGTAGGATCGGGTGACCAAGCGAGATTGCTTCGAGTTGTTCGATACGCCTGAAGATTGTGCTCGAATCGATTTGGATTGCAGCTGGAGTAGAAGTTCCGCAGGTAGCAGTTTCGCCCATGGTTCTCGTGTTGAACACACAACCTTTCGTCCTGTTTCCAGCTGGGTGCGCCTTGAGCCTTTTAAGGGGATCAGGGGATTATCCATTCAGCCGCACCTGGTTTGGGTTAGTCTCTGGTTTAGGATCGGCGACAGTTACTAATTGGTGTTGTTAGGCTAGTCCAACCAAGATAATGATAATTGCAAAGGGGCCCATTGAAGGTTCTTATCTGCCAAGCCGCTATCAACTCAGCAGGGAAAAAGGAAGGTGGAACTCTGTACTGACAATAATATGTAGCCATCTACTGTTTTTGTCCCATTGCTACATTAATTTGTTCAATGTTGGTTCTATTGGCCTCACCCACCAACTTCTTTAAACTCTGCTACATATTAGCATTTATGTGAAAGCTATATGGATAACAGCTGTAAAAAATGAGGGTACACACTTAAAACTCGTTTTAGACAACCATGTCAATCTCGGGTGGCTTACTTATTATCGAATGAAATTGTCGATAAATCCCCCCTCACTTGACGTTTCTCCAGCTCATCATCTGGGTGCTTCAGAATAACCTCGCCCGAAATTTACCGTGGAAGAATTCAAGGCAGATTGTGAGTTCCTCAAACAGGTAGAGATGGAGGACAAATAACTCGCCAATAGAGCTCAGACCAACCTCAACACAAAGACCTACATGGCTGGTGCCTTGCATCCTATTCAAGAACAGGAGTGCAATACTTTGATAACCTCGTGTAGAATATTTTGAAGTCACATGTGGAGAAAGAGAAGGTAGGGGGTCGCGAAATCTGGCCTGCAAGCCGGACTATCGAGACAAAACAACTCGATGAGGATATGGCCTTCTGTAACGGTGTCTGTTCTGGTACCGAAGGCGGGGAGGTGGGTGTACTGGCATGGTGATGAGATGTTAGTTGTTGTGAGCAAGGGTGGAAATGTGTGGTTGTTCTCTCTTCATCACTTTCTTCAGAGTGGCTCATCTGTCCCAAAGTGGATTTTCCTTTTTTAATCTAGAATGTACGCTGGATATATAGTCCCCACTGAAATCGTCCGTGTTTGAAAAATAACTTGAATGAGATTCAGGGAGTGATGAAATTCGGAATGCTTTCCGGGCGTAGCAACAGAAGTTGAGTTGATCACGGTCCAAGGCTGCAAAGTCGCGGAGTATAGGGTAGCTGGACGCAACTCGGCATCAGAGCTAAAACGCCCCGAGAGTGGAAGTGGTGAAGAGGCTAGAGCACCAACGGACGATTAGATGCTATCAGAAAAGAGCTAATTGAGCTGTGCTACACTATCCCGGCTCGTGCAATCCTAATAACAAAATACCTCCGCTTAAGACTCGGAATCTCGTGAGTCCAGAGCGTGTATGCACATGGAGTCGAACCCAAACCACACGGAGACAATTATTACTACCTCTAAACATCCAACTACTCAAAGAAATAATTTCTGAGGCTATGTTACTGTCAATACCTCTCAATGACCCACTGTCTTTGCTCCGAACTATCCATCGCGCTGAGTGAGCTAATCTCCTGCTGTTTAACTGCGACGTATCTTTCGACACAGTCTCCACCAAGCAAGCTGCGCAACTGTTCATCCTGCCCCAAGACACGCAGCGCTTCATCCAATGTCGAAGGCAGATTTTCTGTGATGTTCAGATTTGCCCTCTGAGCCGGGGTGAGTGTAGCCGGGTCCTCCGTGCAATCCTTCCACGACAGTGTATGGCTGTTCAGGATCCCGTCCAGGCCAGAGGCGAGGATAGCCGCCATGGCGAGGTAAGGATTTGCCAAGCCATCAATGCACTTGAGTTCCCAATGGCTATCTTGGATCTTTCGCAGCGGCGTCTCTCGATTCTGAGTTCCCCATGCGACCCACGTCCCACCGGCCCAGCAGCTGTCGACAATCCGAGCGTAGCTAACAGGACTGGAGCATGTAAAGGCAATGATGCTCCGAAGGTGATGTAAAACACCGGCATAGAACGGGTTGTATACGCTAGGGTCAGATCCCCCAGCCGAAGAAATCGACATGTGGACATGAGCGGCGGTTCCAGGAGTCTCGGCGAACGGCTTCGGATGAAGCGTCATCTTGTACCCATGTGCGTTTGCACAAGACGAAATAACCTGCCTGGCAAAGAGAAGGCTGTCGACAGCTTCGAGGGGCGGTGCCGCAGGCAATACTATTTCGTACTGGCCAAATGAGCTCTCCGGGTGCATCGTTTCCACATAAATCCCGGCCTTTTCCAGTCTGGCCATGGCTTCCTCGATGACAGTGACTACCACGGAATGATCAGCGGCCCCGGCAACAGCCCAGGCATGTGCATCCCCATCCAGCTTGCTGAACTCTCTTGGACCGGTTCGCCGAAGAAGAACAAACTCGACTTCGAAACCCAGTAGGAACGAGAAACCATGGTAGGCCGCCAGCTTTAGGGTGTTTCGTAGCACCGTTCTTGGACAAATGGTGACTTGCGACCCATCCTTCTCTCTGAAATCACCCATCAACGTAACGTGCCCGTCTCTCGGACCCATACGCAGACTACTAAAGTCCGCACAAAGATCCCATTCGCCTGCAGGCGATATGCCGGCCACCATGTGATCGTTCTGAAGGACTGACAAGGCAGCCTTCGCAACGCCGAATTCCAGCGTCTTTTTGGACTGCAGGAGTGACATTACACGGCGAATGGGCGTGATTCGGAGTCTTGTGGTTCCGGTGTAATCATGCCAGCATAGCCGCATGTATTGGATGGAGTCATCATTGCTCAGCAATTTTGCAAGCCACTCAGCGTTGTATTCTGGCAAGTCTGATTCGCTCTTAGGAGTCAATGACAATGATGGAGAGTCCATTGACATCGAGAGACCATAGAGTTTGTTGGAGTTGTGAAACAGAATGTCCTCGACGACCTTCTTGGCTTGCTGCCAACTTAGGTCGCCCTTTCTGACATACTCGCACAGCACAGTCTCGAACGCCTCCCTCATCTGAATGACGGCGAGCAGATACGTCTCAGGGAACCAATGACCATCCGTGCTCCAGATGACTTTGGACGAAGGGCAGATCTCCAAGATTTGCCGAACAATCGTCTCCTGGCCATCTCGACTCACCATCGGGAACACTTCACCAATGTCCGCATAGACGTTTGCATACACCGTGGCCAAGTAACCAGTGTCCCGGACGAAAGGGTAGCCCGAGTGCAGCAAGACTATGGGCACATTGGGGTACTGCCCGATGAATTGCTGCAGATGCGAGGGAGAGGCCTTTGTCAGAGTGATGTCGTTATCACCAAGGCCTGTGTGGAATTGTATTGGTTTCGGGTGCGCAGCAGATTCACTGATGAGACTGGCAAGGCAATGGACAACGTACTCGTTCAGTCCGTTGTGCTGGAGTCGATTGAATGGCTTCGCCCCTGGCCGTTGTCTGTCGTAATGAATCTCCTGAAATGCCGCAAAAGCCTTGTCTTGGTCTGGATGCTGAGGTATCGCGAGACCAGTCCGGTAGCATATGGCAGACTTGAACCCGACCACCACAGGATCGAGTATGTCTTGGGAGATGGCATGGTTCAGGCTTCGAATAAAAGAAGAGAAGGCTGTTTCTGGACTACTATGCTCAGTGCATGCTTCCTCAATCAAGATTGTGGCCACATGCTCGACACGTACAATCCTTTTGGACTCGGCCGGGGTGAACTTGTCAAAATAATCGTACGCCTCGTTGTCCCCTTCATTCCCAAGATAGTCATCTACAAGAATGCTATGAATTCCAGAAAGACATGTTCTGATCCAGTTTTCGTAGTCGTTTGGATCTTGCTGTTTTTTCTCGAGAGCAGCCGAAACCGAGTCCCACGTCGGTTCACATCCGAGCACGTCGGAGAGTTTTCTGACAGCTCGGAGATGGGCTAGGCTCGTCGTAGTAGCCTCGAGGGCAGATCCTTCAGCTTCGGTCGTGATCGAGAGTAGGGAAGTATTGTTCCGAGCAGCTGGGCGCAACAGCGGGTGTGCATGATTGTCGATTATGGGAGTTGTTCGCACAGCATGGAGAAAAGCGCCTTCATCCTGTGAAGGGTGGGCATCCATCTTGGCCGCAAGATTCTGGGGAATGCTGGGGATTCTGGGGATTCTGGGGAGCTCTGGGGATTGCAGTCGTGTTTCCGACGCGGGATTGCAACAGCGTGAGAAATGTACAAGGGAGTTGATTCCTCATGCACGGGACATGGAGCACGCCTGCAGGTCAAATACATGGTAATAGGTGGCTTATCAAACGCAGGCATCATGGATGCTGGAGAAGAGAACGCATCACGGTCCGCACTCGGGCCCATTCCATTCCCCTGGCTTGCATGCGTGCATCACAGGGCCCCTGTGGTGCAAGATAGTTCCTGGATGAAACCCCGGACCCGAGGCGCCACTGTGGTCACAACGGTGATAGATTGCGGACGAGGTGAAGGATGGGGAAGCAAGCGATGGAGTTACACCTCCGCCCCGAGTGTACGGAAACGGTAGCTCACCCTAGTGCAAATCTAAAGTCCCCGTCTTCCGTGCGCAGCTGGATGACAAGCTTAATCCAAGACGCTGCGTGTTCCACTCATTCCACTGCAACGTCGAGAAGCAGGACCGAAAACTGTGCAGCAAGGGTCCAATGCTGGATGTGATATGATATGTGCCGCTCCGCCACATGATACCGTGATGGTGCAGGGTCAATAAAAAGTATTCATTTGCCAGGACTGAAAGGGTCTAGAAGGCCTCATGCGTGGGATGACGAGGGTGTTGGGGAGCGCCCCTTTTCCCATTATCCCGAGATAAGCGCCCCAAGGGAATATTCACTGCGTCTCTCGCGACTCGAACTCTGTTGGCTGTGTCCTTGTAGATGCGGCATATCAACCCTTGTACGGTACATTATCAGCTCTCAGCTGTGGAGCGTCCCCCTCCGCTCGCCGACTTGACAGGTCGATACGTGCCGGGATTCCCGGACTTGCTTGAATCGACGGTTCGGCATCCTCTTCCCCTAGCGTCTTCTCTCGGCTGCGGCATGGACCGTTTAGTGAGCATTCCGCAAACCTAGATGCCATTCTGTCTTGATTGGTCTAGTGGCCCTGGTCGGCTCGTTTGGCTATCAACAGGGGTGGGCTTTAGATGCAACGTCGGGCACTAGGAAGCCGTGCCGTCGCCCCGTTTTCTAGGCGGCTGCTGTTGGTCATGTTTTAGTACCGACACTATTCAGCGGTGGCGTGTCTCGTTCTTCGGGACGGTTAATGCATCCCTGACGCCCTCATAGTCGGAACGCTGGTTATACGTTGTTTGAGTTAACGTAGGGGCGTCCCATTGTTTGACGACGACTCCCTGTCCGTCCGGCAGAAGAAAGCAGCGAAGAAATCGGACCAGAATGACTGCTATCTGCATGTCGAACTGCCGGTCTCGATTGTCCCGAGCGTGGCTGGCACCGCGTTCTTCCTACCGGGTGGATGGAATGGACGTTTTGCTGATGTTGCTTCGGCCCCATACTTTAATATGTATGCGTCCCTTTACCTTTTGAAAGTCCAGTCGTTATTTGTCTTCTGATCTAAGAAACCATCCACCATTCACGCTGCGCAGGCCACCACAAGCGTGTGTCTCGTCCACACCAAGTCGCCACAATGATTCTGCCGCGGGAGCACGAGACGCCCTTTAACAAGGCCCCGGTGATACGGGCTATGGCAGCGTTGCTCATGGTTATCACGATTCTGTCCGCGATGACCCGACTCATAACAAGAGTGGTCACCATCAGGAGACTCAAGGTGGATGATTACCTTGTTGCTGCATCAACAGTAAGTCTACTCTATTCTTTTTTCCCACGATTCTTGCTGACTTGCTGTAGACTATGGTTGTTGCTCAGTCGGCTGCTGTCATCGCCCAGGGCGCTAATGGACTGGGCAAACTGGAGGGCGTGTCCGCGAGTCAGATCTCTTCCATATTAAAGGTAACGATGCATTCAATCCCGCAGATCCCAAGAGTCTAAAGACTAACAATATCTTTCTTTTCGATAGGCCTCATATGCTTCCGACGTCCTGTTCATTGCCGCATTGCTGCTGGCCAAGATCTCCGCAACGAGGGCAATCTGGGACATGGCGCCACGAGAAAAGAGGCGTTTGATCTTGGTTACCGAAGCGCTGACTGGCTGCTGGGCACTGTCCTCCATTGTGGCGTCAATGTTCAAGTGTTCTCTTCCGGAGCCTTGGGACTACATCAATGGCCAGTGTTTCAATCAGGTACGTGGCGTGCTTGGGTTACGCCTTGTTATGAGACACTCAACTGACTGCCGCAACAGTTCGCATTGTGGATGTACGTGGATTGCCTCAACATTGTCACGGACCTCGCCATTACTGCCATCCTCTTTGAGATGTTTATGAAACTGAAGACATCGGCGTCGAAGAAGGCCTTGGTGATGAGCGTCTTTGGGAGCCGTGTTTTGTAAGTACCACCCACCCCGTTGCCTGCGAGAGGAGGCAAGAGATACACTTGACACCAAAGCTAACCGTGCAAAGTATCATACCTCCTGTCATGTGTCACATGTACTTCTTCAAACGCGCGATCGACTCGAAGCATCCCATATTCGACATGTGGCAGCCAACAATTATAATACAGGTCATCCAGTGCATGAGCGTCATGGCAACATGCATCCCGTATCTCAAGCCTTTCATGGACAGCCTGCAATCTGGGCAGATGAACGCCAGCGAAATCACCGGAACCAGGACTGCAGGCAGCTACGGAAGAAGCAGGAGTGGCTACACCTCTCAAGGGAGTGGTCTTCGCGGGAACACCGCTATCGGGCTTACATCTGTCACCGCAATGGCCACCAAAGCGTCTCATAGGAGGCAAAAGTACGAAATGATTGACATGGACAAGTCTGCGGATCGGGGGAACAAGAAAAGGGCTGCTGGTACTCCCGCAACTGCCGGCGGTTCGTGGGATGGCCAGAGCCACAATAGCCAGACGGTGCTTGTTGAGCAGACCTGGAGAGTGGACGTTGAAGCGAAGGCCCCTACTCCTGGAGCTACTTGATTTTCCATAGACAGCATAGATCAATGCAGGCAACCTTTTTTTCTTTTTTTGACCAAGCTAAATGTCCGGTTATTGGCCTCAAACGCCGGAATCACACGGCATCGTCTCCGTGGAACGACATTGGATTGCCTCGGTAAGCCACAGTGTAAGAGTCCAGGCATTCAATCACCCGGCACCCATGCTCATGCTAAAGAGCTCGCGTCGTGTTATCTCTCCATGCCTTCGTACCGGGTTGACGGGGATACGTGTGAAATAGCCGACCTTCGCTAGACTCGAAGCATGGTCGATGGCGTTTGAATTTACATGGCGTAGACGGGGTCCCCAAAGTCCGCTGCAGAGTGGCTGCAGAGTGGAAAGTCAATAAACGTGCCAGTGGCTTGGTCGACTGTCGCAGCATTGGTGCTAATTGTCCAGGACTTGAACGAGGTTGGCTTAGCCACCCAGGTGAAGCTGACTGCGCCGCGGCCTAAAAAGAAAAACCTCTTCAATGGTTTCACGTAGTGCCTGAAAAGGCGCAATACCGGAACAGATATTCTCTGACCTCTTGCATTGAGGCGTGTTGCAGGGAGTTTTATTAATTTGGAGAGTCACAACGGCGCCGGTAGCTTCAGCAGGGGAGCTTCGGTCGAATCACTCCCAAGTCTTGTTGTCTCCTGCAGCTAAGTTCCCTCTCTCTGCCGGATAAGTTAGTGCCTAGCTCATTCCGCTGCAGGCGTAACATGCTTACAGACGCAAAGCGAACGCCGGCGTGCGTCTCGCCCCTGGCTGAAGATGAATAGACGCATGAACAGCCCCTGTCCTGCGCCGACTCGCAGCCACCGCCAGAACGGCGCCGCTTCTTTTGCTTCTGGCGTCAACCTCAAGCCCTCGACTCTCGACTGCCGGGAGATATCCCCTCCAGGGTCCACTTAGCCACCATTGCAACGTACGTGGTGTGCCCACTCTCCGTGTATCCACAGCGGCAGGGAGTTGTTGGCCCTCCGCTAGTGGCCGATCCTCCTCGCTAACTTGCCCCCGCATTAGCGATGGAGGTGTGTGTACGGCACGTATGGAGCGGGTTGTGGGACCCTGGAATGCTTGTACAGTAGCTTCGGGGACCCTGGGATGCCTGTAGCTGCTTGGAGGACCCCGGGATGCTGGTACTTTGCCGTAGATGCTTGTCCAAGCCAAGATGATTGTTGGTCGGATCAGTTTCACCTCGTAAGAGACCCACGGCGTGCGTCTTACTGCGTGGACTGCGTGTTACTCCGCCTAATCCCAGTCAGCTCGGCGTTTGCCATGGGTTTCCTGCTCCCAATCATACATAGTACTTAACAATAGCTCCCTTGCTGCGTTTGTCTGTCTCGCTGCAGGTGCTTTTTCCCATCGCTTTCCCTTATCACCTCCTCCCAAATTGCTGATCGCATTTTGCTCCGCTACGCATTGGCGCTCCTCTTTATTTTGTCGCGACTTGCACACACCCCGCCATCACAGAGCGTGCTCATACCCTCACGATGAGTACCGGTATTTCAGATGACAGCCACGAGCTCAGCGACATGAGCCAGGGCAAGGCCCGGGAGGCCAATGTCGAGGTTGTCGCCGAATCGATTGATCGCGACGGCTTGGATCGCGATCAATTGGCGAAGCTGGGCAAGAAGTCTGTGTTGAAGGTACGACGCGCCGACTTCCCTCAATTCTCTGTCTTGGCCTGCGATAAAACTGACTGCGAGTTCTCAACAGCGAAACTTCCGCTTCCTGACCATTCTGGGCTTCAGCTGTGCTATTCTCGTCACATGGGAGGGCACGCTGATGAACTTTGCGCCCGGCCTGGCAAATGGTGGCCCTGCCGGTCTCGTCTATGGCTTCATCTTCGTCTGGATCGGTAACATCAGCGTCTTCTCTTGCCTCTGCGAGCTCGTGTCCATCGCTCCCACGTCTGGCGGCCAGTATCACTGGGTGGCCATGCTGGCCCCTCGGTGGTGCTCCAAATTCTTGAGTTACATTACCGGCTGGTTGACTCTGGCCGGGTGGCAGGGAACAGCTGCTGCCGCTGGCTTCCTGACTGGCACCATGATCCAGGGTCTTGTTACCTTCATGATACCCTCCTACGATGCCAAGACGTGGCAGGGAACGCTGATGCTCTGGATGTGTATCTTGGTCGCTGTGTTTATCAACACCATCGTCAGCTCCATGCTTCCCAAGATCGAGGGAATGATTTTGATTCTGCACATCATCGGCTTCTTCGCTGTCCTCATTACGCTGGTCACTTTCGGCGCAAATGCTGATGCCTCCGAGGTTTTCCTCGAGTTCCGTAATCAGGGCATGTGGCCTACTCAGGGACTTTCTTTTTTCGTCGGCCTGTTGGGCTGCGTATTCTCCTTTGCCGGTAAGCCTCCAGTTCTCTAATCCCCTTCATTTGAATATTAACTAACATGGAACTGTCTAGGTGTCGACTGCTCTTTCCATGTACGAACCCTTGGCAAAACCTTTGCCGGACCTTTCTCTCACTTGCGTACGAGAACAGATTACTGACAGCGTATAGATGTGTGAGGAAGTCCAGAATCCTTCCGTCGCAGTCCCTCGATCCATTATGGCCAGCATCATGCTCAACGGCGCCATGGGTCTTGCTATTCTCATTGCTATGCTCTACAGCGCTACCAATATCGACGAGGCTATCAACACCCCAACTGGCTACCCTTATATCGAGATTTTCTACCAGGCTACCGGATCAAAGGCCGGAACAGCCGCCATGACCTCTCTGATTATTGTCATGACTCTGTCTGCTATTGTCGGCGTCATTGCCGCTACCTCCCGCATGTTCTGGGCTTTTGCTAGAGATCGAGGCCTGCCGTTTTGGCCTACTCTGTCCAAGGTACGTGATGACCCGTATATCAAGTAGAATTCTGCATTCACGCACAGCTCAACTTACACTGGCTCAGGTTGACCCTCGGACTAACGTCCCTGTTTGGGCTATTGCCGTCACAAGCGTCGTCGCATGCCTCATTGGTCTTATCAACATTGGCTCTGCCGTCGTCTACAACGCCATCATTTCTGTCGCCGTCTCTGGTCTCTACTCATCCTACCTTATGGCCGCATCTCTACTTCTCTATCGTCGCATCGGTAAAGGGTACAAGTTGCCTGATCCCAGTGCCCTTCCTGCTCTGGCCGACACCACTGCTGGTGATGGTCAGACTCTTGCCTGGGGGCCATGGCACGTCCCTGGCGTCTTTGGCACCATTAACAACGCCTTCGCCATCATGTTTATGCTCGTTGTCTGGTTCTTTAGCTTCTGGCCCCCGGCCACCCCCGCCACTCCGGCCACCATGAACTATGCCTCGTTGATGACTGGTGGTGTTGCACTTCTCAGTATTGTTTACTACCTCCTTTGGGCGAAGAAGGAGTATAAGGGGCCCCATATGGAGATTGTGGCTAACTAACTTCCAAGAGTCAGGAAGGAGATTGCGACTGGAATACAAGTACTTAATTAAACAGCTTACATAGAATGTAACATAGCCGAGTGAGCTACCTAATCACAATTCCGCCGGTGTCCTCTTGTTTAAAGGTGACCCTGTCTACGAAACTGTGATAGATTAATGGCCTGATCTTAGGTAGTTAGGGGTTTTTTGCCAGGGGGCCCAGCCGGATCCGGGTCAAGATGATCATCAACATCATCTTCATCATCTTGAATACTCTTGCCTGATCAAATTTACCGTATCAGATCCATCACCTCTTTTTCATAAAATTGCATTAATATTGTTCATTGGCTAGCCGCTAGCTGACTCAGCGGCAATTGGCTGACCAAGCAGTTAAATCAAGAAACTGAGGAGTTGCCAAGTTGCACACGTATGCATCCTTCAGTTGATGAGAACACAGGGCTGCCAAGACGTCAACACAATAACTATCGCAAAATGGACGGCCTCTCTGTTGAGCTTCCCCGTCTGGCTGATGACAAGGTGATCGCATACCTGCAACATCTAGGTGTTCCACAGGTCAAAGTCGATCAAGTTGAGCTTCCTAAACCAACCTTCTCGCTTCTTTGTGAGATGCAGAAGCGACATCACGATAGGATTCCCTTTGAATCCGTCTCAGTCCATTTGGGAAAGAATATCCGTTATCAAGATTCCGATCCAATCCCCTACCAAGAGGGCAAGGGCAACATCGACGTCAGCCCTGATGCGCTATTTAACAAGATCGTCACTCGAGGTATGGGAGGGTATTGCTTTGAGCTGAATGGACTCTTCGCAATCGTTCTGCGCTCCCTTGGATATAACATTACGAATCACTCGGCGCGAGTGTATGCGTACCAGGGCAAGACACCGGAAGATGCGGGGTGGTCGTGGTCCGCTCTTTCACATCAAACTACACATGTGCACTTTGCCGAGGACGAAGTGCGTGGTGAAAACATTATTCCGGGGGATTGGAAGGCTCCCAGTGGAGGAACTGGAGTAACATTTCACTGCGATGTTGGCTTCGGCGTCGGACAACCGAGAGAGCCGATATTGATCAACACCGAAACAGCTTCCAACCACCACATACATGAACGCCTGCCACCGTTTCGCGAAGCCGATGGTGTACCGGCTGGATACACTTTATATCACAAGCTTTACGACAACGAGAGCAGCAAATCGGGACGGAGTTCCGCTTTCAAATTGGCCCCCATGTACCACTACACCGAACAACCCCAACTACCAGTGGACTACCTCACATCCAACTGGTTCTCAAATACCTGGCACGATTCAATCTTTGTCAAGATGATGGTGGCCACAATGCCCTTCGGGGTCGAGAGAGGTGATCCTTTGGGGACCCGCGGAAGACATAGCTTCATCTATTCGCATCATGAAGCCTTGGGTGCCCGCAAAGAAGGAGATAGACAGGTGGCTATCTATAGACGGAAAGGATTGGATGGAAAGAATACCGTCATCAACGAAGAGCGGACCGTCGCAACTTTTGGCGAGTTCAAGAAGCTCATGTGGGAGGTTTTCGGCATCAACACGAATAGAATTACGTCTAACTAAGGACGCCTTTCCATGAGACGTGCTATAGGCTAGTGATATCGTAGATAGAAGAGTTGATCAGTTGAATAGACCTTTAGACCGACTTTTGAGCCTCACTCGATGAGGAACCTGCACCAGCTTTCCTCGCACAAAATGTGAGGCCAACTTGCTATCTGCCCATTTTCACGGATCATTGTCACACCGTCAAGTTACGAACATCTGTTCGCTGCTTCAGTTTATGCAATTTCTATGCCCTAAACTAGTAACCCGTCGTGAGCCCTCGGCGGACTGCATCCTCGAGAGTTTCCAATTCCGAACCCTTCAACCCAATCACATCATTGTCCGACTTCTCATAAAGAGTCCCGCCCTCCGCCCAAATCCGCCGTAGCGTATAACTCGTCGCGCTTCCCTTGCCTTCGGCCCAAGCCTTTGCTTCTGCATCCTTCAATCCCTGCAGCGACGAGTAAGAAACACGCCACTGCTCGCCAGTCTGCTTCTCGAACTCGGCCAGGATCTCCTTGGGCGTGACGACGAAGGATTGAACCTTGAGCGCCTTGTTGGAGGATGCTTCGGGGTGGTGCAGGGCCGCCACAACCGATTTGCCAACACTGGAAAAAGTGAGTTGAGGATGTCTCAAAGTGGGATTACCATACGTACTCTGGCATTGTGGTAAAGCCGACCCGGCCTTCTCCGTCCTCTACCAATATAGCACGCTTGTTATCCACGTCGAAGCCTCCTGCTTCCGGTGCAGCTGGCGACAAGGTAAAGAACATGTCGATGTATGGACCTGTGACAACGAAAGTGTACTTGAGCTTCTTAATGTGCTCTCGGATATACCGTCGAACCTTGAGCTTAAGCTGGTGAGGTTTCTCATCCGCACTCTTGGGGCCATATTCGATGTCCGTGCCGTACTCGGAAGGGAAAAACCACTTCACGGAGGAGGATTCTTCGGCAATTCGAAGCAATTCAATCTGGGTTTCCAAGACATTTCGTCCCACGGCGCTAACCACCGTGTCTACACCCTCGTAAGCGCGTTTGATGTCGGCCTCGTTGTTGACATCTCCCGTGATGATCTTAACGCCCTTTGCCTGCAATTTGCTGATGTAGTCTGCTTTGCTAGTCACCGTTTCCGTCGATGTAAAGATGGCAACTTGCGCAAAGGAGGGTTCTGCCGCCAGGATTTGATCGGTAATGTACCGGCCAATTTGGCCAGTTGCGCCAAAAATTAGGATACTAGTAGGCTTCAAAGACCCCATGATTTGAGTAGAGTTTGGACAGAATTGATAGTTATGGTTAGAGCGGAAAGTACGTTGACTTTTAAATCGCTCAGAACTCGTGGCTTAGAAATCCAGGGCGGGGTTCTGAGAGATCAACACGTTAAAATGGTGGTTAGCGTCGGCCGTCAGTTGCCTCATTCGCGCTTCTTATGACACCATGCTAATCAGTCCAAAATTTATCGGATTTACTGAATATGGCTATCTTGGATGAAAGCTTGCCATGTCAACATGGCGACTCGAGGGAGTAGCTATAGAACGGTAAGAAAATTGAAGCCGATGATGAGTCAAGCTCAGATCAGAGAGGACAAACAGGCTGAGGTGCTACCGATCCCCTCCTCCTCTAACTCTGCCCTGCCGCTATCTCTACCTCGTCCTTCCCTAATCCTTTAGCACCGCTGTTTATGGAGCTTTGAAATTTCTGCATTGGCGGCCTACGGAAATGCTGGTTGCTCTGTGCCCCGACCTTGGCTAGTGAGAGGTTGAGGCCGGGTTCAACTGTGACTTTTACAGCCGGGATAGCAATACAGTACAGCCCAAATAGCAGTACTCATAATTAGTATTTTGATTTATTCTTTAGAATATTTATATATTCTTTTCTGATTTACTATTATCAGATGATCAAAGCTGTACAGTAGTTACAAGCAATAGCGGCACACATTTAGCACTGTAGTCAGTACTAGAAGATATAATAGCTCATACAGTAAGGTCATTGTACACTTACCTTGCCGTTAGATTTCAATTCGACGCCTCTCTCTTCAACCGTATTAAGCACAGACAATGGAAGATCTAATGCAAAGGTGATGTAGTGTCACGGCTCGTGCCGGGACCCCCGGCGGTGAAGGCGATTGTGAAAAAAATAATGTATCGTGCCCTGTATGTACTAATTTCATACCACCAAATGATTCTTCCCTTGTTCCTTCAGCAAGTATACCCCTCATATTCCCACCAAGTCTTGAATCCTAGTTGCTCGTAAAAGCCCCGTATCGCGACGAAATCAATGAGGATGCCCTCAATCCCCCTCTCCTGCATGTTCTCCATCGCTTTCACTATCAATGCCAGCCCGACACCTTTCCCTCTTGCGCTCTCATCCACACCAACGGCGGCAATCAACCCCGTCTTCTCCTTCGATGGCACCAGAGGCAAGAAAGCATAAGTGTCGCAGACGATTGAGGTGTGAGAACACATCAGTGTCCATCCGATCTGCGCGTTTGTGTCGGGGTCGAATGCCACCATTACTTCATGGTGTTGGTTGTAGGCTGCAAGAACTTCATACGCTCTACCCCAGCTCTGGTTGCAAGTCAGTTATCGTGAGTCTAGGAGATCTAAGAAAGGACTAACAAAGAGGGCTTTCTGCTTGGTCATGCATTCTTCGTATAACTCTGGCGACCATGGAGAGAATCTTATGTTCATCTTGGAGACTCGCTCCAGGACTTCAGGTGGCGCGACAGCGCCGTGGAGGTCTTTGTAGAGATCCCGAACAGTTGGTTCTGGAGATTTATGGAAACCTGTACACTATTAGCACTTTTGATGAGAAAATCTAGTTGAAAGCTATCATGAACCTCTGTGGAGGAAGAAGTTTTTAACTTCTGGTGGGAAGTCTGTCGGCATCCGGGGCCAGAATCGAGGGGTCACAGATCCAATTCCCAAAGATTTTAGTTCACTTTCTCCATTGGCACGAGCCAGGTTTCTCAACTCGGCCTTTGCCTTTTCTATAAAAGCAGTACCGAGTCCTTTGCCTCGATACTCGGGCAAGACGCCAACAGCAGCGATTTTGCCGTGCGCTCCGTCAGACAAAAAGGATAGACAGAATCCTTTCTCATGGATGTAATGTTGACCAGGGAGTAGGTGAAGAATCTTCTCCATTCGCTGTCGCTCAATCTGCCATTTTGGGAAGATGGCTTGCCACATCTGCCATATTTTCTCAAAGTCTTCATCAGAGCTGGTGAAGTCTCTGATGTCATGCTGCTTGGCAATAGATGGCTCCATCTTGTCTTTTGCTCAGCCGTGAAGTGCGGGGAAGCTTCAATTCTCTCAGTCCAGAGATGTCACAGCAGAACAAAGACCAAAAGAGCGCCCTCACGTTCACTGCGCTTGAGTAGCCTGATTTGGAAGTTATAAAAGGGCAGCGTAAAATACCACCTAAGTAGAAATTGAGGATCTTAATAAGACAAAAGGGAGAGGTTCAGAAGATGGCGCAGTAGTGATAAGCGAGCTGACGTGGCAAATTGTCACAACGCATATACGAACGACAGGATTCACGTGGGGTAGATTTCAATTTCCCGCAGTTAATGTGTACAGACAACTGGAGGAAATAAAAAATAAAGACAAATGTGGTGGACCCATTTCAAGTCGCGCAAGGTTATGACGATGCATCTGTTGCATGATGTCAGACTACGCTAACTGCGGGGTTTCTAGTTGCATTATTTAGGCAACAGTAATAACACTCGTATTTCGTATCGCAGCCTGTAAACATAAAGGACGTTTGCCCCGGCAGAATCTCCTGAGCTTGGCGAAGATGCCTCGGTTTTCGGCGAAATAACCATGTGAGATCTGGTGGGTCCCATATGCAGCGGATATGCCTGACAACCTTGAGTTCTGCTTTTACATCCAGGCTTGAAGAGATTCTACATCAGGACTGTATCCAAAGCGAGGTAACCAACCGGTACGGGGAAGACTTGCAGATAATAAGCGACTACTGTTTCTGTTGTCGTGTAGAGATTTGGCTGTTTAGTCATACTCCTGCAGCGTATTTGCAGCGGTAGCACTGTATCAAAGCAGAGATAAATTCTGTCAGACTTGTAAGAAGGCTAGAAAGAACGGATTAAGTATTTTATGACTTAGTAAATATGCTATAAACGAAAGTGTGTCTATCGGGCCGCAGACACGGAGACAGAGGATGGGACAATAAACTAGCCACTACATACGCTTACGCCGTGAGGAGCAAAATGTCAGCCGAGACAACATCACTCAATTACCATTTCCTAGGTAGATATAGAGATTATAAACGGGTTGAAAAAAGTACCATATATACCGCATCATCTTACCAACCGTAGTGAATTCTTCTTTCCAAGACGAATTAATTTGTTTGTAATCACTGCAGGCATTAATCCTCACTTACATGGCACAAACAATTGCCACAGAGTCTTCGGCATTAGCTAGTTATTGACCTGATGAAAAGGAAAGCTAGGCCTAAAACTAGGCCGGCGGCGAGACAGGTGGCGATGGCACCTGCCGGTGACGATGGACGCCTATGATGAAGAATGAAAAGCTTCACTGCCGTAATAACCCTAGATATCCAATATCCTGATACATGTGACAAATCCTGGCCTAGTTGGCTTGCCGATTCAGAGTTGATGTTCGCAGAGTATTTACCATCTTCCTTTTTAATGTTGCTTAGCAAAGAGCTGTCGTCATAGCAGACCACTTACCCATTTAGGGAATGGCGTAAATGTGTGACGATCTCCGTTGAGAATCAAAGTGCCTTTAAACGGGCAAAACTTCACAAGGCCGTTCATGGTAAATAACATGAATAGGTATTTCTGAATCAAGATTTCTCGAGAATCCGATCGCCAGGCCAGCAAGTGCAAAAATGATGGTGAAGGGAGGTCTCTTCTAAACCGTCTTGAGAAGCTGGATTATCCAATCTACCGCTTGCCTGCTCTCCTTCACGCCAAACCTATACGCCATTGGAAAACAGTGCATTTGCCCGTGCCATGAGAGCCACTCTCCTTCAATGCCCGCTTGCTTGCACTTTTCACGAAAAGCGACAGCTTCCGGTGCCAATACGTCGTATGATCCCGTGATCCCGTGGATCCTAACACCATGGTGAACTAAAGGTCGGAGGTCTGCGTGAATTGGAGAGACTCGTGGATCCTCGAAACTCCAATCCTGACGGGGGTGATCGCCGTCTACTGCAGGCTCCGTGGCATCACTGGGCTCCCTCGCGACCGGACCGGGACACCATGTAGATGCTGTAGAATTGATGAAGGAGTGTGACAGGATAGGATCGACCTTGTCCAGCTGCTTAATCTCAGGGGCTTCGTGACGGAGATCTGTAGTAGGGCTGATGGCTAGGATCGCCGCGGGCGGTTTCACCGTCTCATCCATCCACGTAAGCAGCGTCCATGCCACCAAGGACAAAGCCAGGTTTCCTCCAGAACTGTCTCCGGCCACTACCACGACCTCTCCAGCTTCTGTGGACTGCCGCAACAATTCCTTATATACCTTCTCTATCCGAGGGTAGGCAACTGAGACGGGATTCTTCGGTGCCAACGGATAAGAAATAAGAGTGACTTTAGTGTCGGGCAATTTGCAGACGAGATTGGCACAGAAAGCCCAGTGGTTATCGCTCGGTGGCATTTGCCATCCTCCGCCCGCAAAGTAGAGAATCCTACAACGGTGGCCTTTGACTTTATCGTTGCCATACTGCGAGGACTCGGGCTTTTGGGTCAAGTCATAGACCCAAACGTCATCAGATTCAGTCTCATGAACGTGGCATTTTTTCTTTGTGTTGCGAGGCTCGGTCAGTCGAGTAGACTCCGGGGCCTCGTGTTTGGCCTTGGCTAATCCAGGCTTGAATGGTCTCAGGGCGGCGTATAGCAGGCGGGTCATCAGATATCTCTCGCTGCGTTCATGGACCGTAAGTCCTGAGGAGTGAGCTGCGGCGCCGGGTGACTGCATCTCTGTGGCCGTGACATCGGGGGCATCTTGGCCATCATGGGCGGTCATGCTCATTTGGTGGTGCCGTCAGGTGAAGTAATCCAAGAAGTGAACTTGGAAGAATTGTATTTGATATGCCGAATCCCGCTGCATTGTTATTCTTTTTGTCGATGACTAACAAAACCCTCGAGATCGTCGTTTCTACTTACCTTGGCTTGATGAGCGCTAAGAGTCCACGACGTCATGAGCCGCCTGACGTCATTAGCAGAAATGGCATGTTTTGATCTGATAAGAGATAACCTAAACACAGACACATACGATGTCTCCCTCTCTAAATGCTCCCAGAAACAGATCTGATGAGACGCTGTATCGCTGTATCCTATTCCGCTGTCTCGACTGATATGAATTTTATGGTGTCTACACTACTACCTTGATTACATCGGGCAGGAACGATTTCAATTTCACACCTCTTGCTTACCGATTTACTTGTGTTAACGATGATGTTTATTATTATAACTGATGAACACTACAGAACACACTGGAAAGCTTCGAATCTTGCTCAAGCCGCCCAAAATTCACAATCATTAACGATCCAAACGGGGAGTTAGTCTACGACTCACTTAACCTAGGCGTTGAGGTCCGTTTGAATATTCGAGTTTCCGAGTATTTTGAAGATGGTGATTTCGTCGGTTTCATCGTTGGCAACGAAAAGAACACGAGCAGGCCGTTACTGTATGCGATGGTGTACACAGCTACGGTCGCCGTCACGTCGTGGGAGCCCAACAAATGCCGCAGATGAGTTGCTTCGCCGCATACCGGCCTTGGTTCACACTCGAGCAATTGGCTAATAATCCTGTCACAAAGCATCTAGCTGAGTCCAAGGAACTGCGACTATTCACCTGGGCTGGAAGGGACACACATACTACCTTCATGGCCTTACCCAAGCCTCGAGGGCTCATGGTGTTGGTTACTCACGAAGTAATATATTTCTGCAGCGCTAAGCGATTATTATTCCAATTGACCGATGTTAGGATTGCCGATAGACTACCCGAGCTTTGGAGTCAGAAGGGGAATATGAAGGATATGCTCCAAAATGTCGAGAACTGGGATCCCATCTGCCGCGTTGCTGTTGAAGCCATTCCCAAGGAATCTCTGATCGGTTGGAAGCTGTTATGACGAGATCCACTGAGAAAGTGAGTGTCTGACAAAGGCCACGTCGTCTTGGTGCTGCGCTGGTGGCAGCCTGCACGCACTTGGAAAAGAAAAGACCCATCTAGCCTTTGAGTTCTTCGAGAAACTGAGGTCTGTGCTGCCTGAAGAGAGCGCCTTACGCTGAGAATGCTAACGCACGTAATTTAAATGTGAACGTATCAGTCTCACTCAGCAAATGAGGTGGGATTGTGCTCGCATTGCATGAGAAATTACAAGGTTTCTCTATGGAAAGTCCGAATTGCTAGAGCTCGGGCTGAATGGAAACACAATTCGCTATGGTACTAAATGACTACTCTCGCTGTGTTTCAGCTACATGTAATCACATTGGCTATATGAGCGGTGCATTAGCCGTTACAGACGTAACACCACCAGCATCGCTTAACTTCGGCGCCACAATGGAGAATCTAATCCATCCCCTGTTTCCGAGGATACTTGAGAAATTTCTCTGGCATTATGAGACCACAACGTCGTCTTGTGCCTCGCAGATGTCACTACCACACCATGATTGACCCAGCCGAACCTTTCTTAGCAAGCTTCAGAAGAGTGCTCTCCCCGCACGACAGCCTCCGCACAAAGTCCCAAGCTTTTTTCCCCATGGGGAGCACTAATTAAAGTCACTCCGACTCGGCGGCCGAGATCAGCAGCTTACCCCGGGCGAGACCCACGAAAGTGCATAGAGTAGACACCCTGTTAACCAATGGGATTGTCCCTTTGTCGCGACATGGGGGAGGGAAATAAATCCCACGGCCGAGTAGTGACGTAATTGCGCCGAGAAGTGAGCTCACGAGCAATGGTATGTTAGTTATACCAGGGGCTTCTCGGTGTGGCGTCATGGATCTCGACTGTCCGAAACGGGAAAGCAAAAGGGACGATCAGTCCGTACCTGATCCTCGCGCCACAGGAGGATCTTAGCTCCAGTCTACCCTGTGATGCCTTTGAGTGCCGATTAGTCTTGCCAGATGAATGTGGCTGCCTCTTTAGCCTTCTTAACACAGTGTGCGTGGGCGTACATGGCCGTTTACTGTATTTAAGGATTCCGCATTGAACACCTGAGACTCTTTTTAGATTGTACTCTGTTCTTTCTTCACCCTGCTGTGAGAATGCTCGAACCCCTGCTGGTGGCCAGTCGTGCCTAGCCATTTCCAGTCCATCGTCAATCTAGCGTACCATTGATTCCCCGGACCGACCAAATAAGGGTTATGCATATTGTCCGGACCGAATCCACGGTAGGGGTGCATTCGAGTGCGTTGGCGGCGGAGACTCCGCCTTGGTAAAGTAGTATCGTCACGTTCGCAGAGGAGACTCCGCCCTCGGCTAGGTAGTATCGTCATGTTTGCAGAACCAAAGCGCCGACGAACCGCCTTGTCAACCACAGAGTCGAGTATATAATGATGGCAAATAATGCACGCATGAGATGGATTCCGCAGAGGCGCTCATCAGCTTCCTTCCTTCGCAGACATGTTTCTGAAGAACATTCTTACTTCGGCTGCGGTTCTGAGCAGCACTGTCTTTGCCCAGAGCAAAGCTGGTGTCGAAGATCTCAACGACCCCGGCAATGATCTCTACGTGAAGGACCTCTCCAAATGCCCTGGCTACAAGGCCACGAAGCATTGGAAGACTCGGTCTGGTTTCTACGCCGACTTGTCTCTTGCGGGCAAGGCTTGCAATGTCTTCGGGACTGACCTTCCAAACCTCAAGTTGGAGGTCGAGTACCAGACCGAAGACCGGCTGCATGTGAAGATCCTGGATACCAACAACACCGTCTACCAGGTCCCCGACAGTGTCTTCCCGCGCCCGGGCTTCGGTCAATGGAGCTCTCCAAAGGACTCCAACCTCAAGTTCGGCTTCACTGCCGACCCGTTCTCATTCACGGTCTCCCGGTCTGACACGGGCGAAGTGCTCTTCGACACAACAGGCAATAAGCTCGTGTTCGAGAGCCAGTACGTTTATCTCAAGACGCACCTCCCGCAGAGTCCTCACTTGTACGGGCTCGGCGAGCACAGCGACTCGTTCATGCTCAACACGACCAACTACACCAGAACCATCTACACGCGTGATTCGTACGGCACGCCTCAGGGACAGAACCTCTACAGTGCCCATCCCATCTACTTCGACCACAGGAATACTGGCACCCACGGAGTCTTCTTGCTCAATTCCAACGGCATGGATATTTTCATCGACAACAAAGACGGGGATCAGTTCCTCGAGTACAATATCAACGGCGGCGTTCTCGACTTTTACTTCATTGCTGGGCCCTCTCCCCGAGACGTCGCCCAACAGTACGCCGAGATTACGCAATTGCCGCTCATGACACCGTACTGGGGCCTCGGGTTCCACCAGTGCAGGTACGGCTACCGAGACGTCTACGAGGTTGCGGCTATTGTGGCCAATTATTCAACTCACGATATTCCCCTCGAGACAATGTGGACTGATATCGACTATATGGATCGTCGCCGCGTCTTCACCATCGACCCGGAAAGGTTTCCGGCCGATCTGTACAAGGACCTCGTGGACACGATCCATGCAAGAGATCAGCACTACATCGTCATGGTCGATCCCGCCGTCTTCTACAAGGAATCCAATCCGGCGCTCGACGCAGGCCTGAAGTACGATACGTTCATGAAGAACCCCGATGGCACCGACTATCAGGGCGTCGTCTGGGCTGGTCCAAGCTACTTCCCCGACTGGTTCAATCCCAAGTCCCAGCAATATTGGTCTGAGCAGTTCCTGGGGTTCTTCGACGGAGTCCACGGCCCGGACATCGATGCCCTGTGGATTGATATGAACGAGCCCGCCAACTTCTACAACCGTCCATACCCCGGGAACAACACTACGCCAGAGAAATTTGCCGAAGTAGACGGAGACCCTCCCATTCCGCCACCAGTCAGAGACGGTCCGGATGCTCCTATTCCCGGCTTTCCAGACAGCCTTCAGCCAAACTTTGCTTCCAATGAGGCTGCCAAGCGCGAGGCTGCTGTTGTGCAGACCTCTCACACTTCATCTCACCCCCGTAGCACACGAGGTGGTGGCCATTGGCGTTCCAGCAAGCGTCAATCAAGTCAAGGCATCTTCAGTCGTTCAAAGCCTCAGTGGCAGAACGGCAAACAAAGTGGCTCAGGCTGTGGGCCCAAGGAATGCAAGGGTCTTCCCAACCGCGACCTGATCCGAACCCCGTACATGATTCAGAACGGTGCTGGCGCAACACTTTCCGATAGCACCGTCGACACGGATCTGGTCCAGAGTGGCGGTTATGTCCAGTTGGACACACATAACCTGTACGGTGCCATGATGTCGACGCGTTCACACAATGCCATGCGTGCCAGACGTCCAGACGACCGCGCCCTGGTCATCACAAGGAGCACATTCGCTGGCTCCGGCAAGGACGTGTCTCATTGGCTTGGAGGTAAGGCAGATAACTTGAGCTATGTTATGGTAAAGGACTAATCATTCTGCAGATAATATTTCTGGTTGGCTCTGGTATCGTCTATCCATCAGCCAGGTCCTACAATTTGCGTCTCTATACCAGATCCCCGTTGTTGGCCCTGACGTTTGCGGCTTCGGCGGCAATGTCACTGAGACTCTCTGCGCGAGGTAAAACTGGACCATCATTCAGAGCTCGTATTCAGCTAACTCGTTAAATTAGATGGGCATCACTTGGATCCTTCTATACTTTCTTCCGGAACCACGCCGAGATCACTTCCACGTCACAAGAGTTCTACCGCTGGCCATCTGTTGCCCAGGCCGCCCGTAAAGGCATTGCTATCCGATACCAACTTCGTATGTTGCTCACGGGATCTAAGTAGTATGAATTTCGGTTATTAACATCACACAGTTGACTACATCTACACGGCCATCTACAAACAAAATCAGACTGGCACCCCGACACTGAACCCTTTGTTCTTCAACTACCCCAACGACCCCAACTCCTTTTCCATCGACCTGCAGTTCTTTTACGGCGATGGAATCCTCGTAAGCCCCGTCACAGAGGAGAATAGTACTAGCCTCAGCTACTATTTGCCCGACGACATCTTCTATGAATGGGGCACGGGCAAACCGGTCCGTGGGCGGGGCGAATACGTCTCCGCTACGGTTGACTACACAGACATCACGATCCACTACAAAGGCGGCATCGTGTATCCTCAGCGCATCGAGAGCGCCAATACTACCACAGCTCTGCGCACGAAGGGCTTCAACATCGTCGTCGCCCCTGGTCTAGATGGTACTGCCGAGGGCTCACTGTATCTCGACGACGGCAAGTCTGTTGTGCCAGATGCTGTGTCAGAGATCGACTTCAAGTACGCCAACGGCAAGTTTAGCATGACTGGTTCTTTCGAGTATGATGCTGGTGTCAGCATTGAGGCCATCACTGTGCTCGGTGTTAAGTCTAAGCCGAGGGGTATTAAGAATGCGGAATATGATGCGAAGAACAGGAAACTAGTTCTGCATGTTGATGTGCCTTTGACAAGAAAGTACAAGACACGCATTCTATAGATTAGGGGGGAGTATGATACTGTCTTGGATCTATTCCATACCTAATTGAGACGAATATTGTGCTACAGACTCTCATGGAGAGCCATTTGGCCATTGCAAGTCTTTCCAACACAACTCCAGCATTCGCATTTTGTGAAGGTCTTGTAGGACTCCATCCCAAGGAATGAGTGCATCCCAATCCACAGAGTCCGATACATCCAGGTCAAACACGTCCCGCTTAAAGATCGTTGGCAACAAACATTCCAAGGATGACAAAATAACAAGGCGAGGTCTTTTTCTTTCCATTTTGTGGCCTATCAACTAGGACTTCCAACCCCATTGGATCTTCGTCGATAACTGAAACAACCAGTTCAAAATCTTACTCTCCTATTGTTGCTAAGGCACCAGCACATCTAGGTTTGGCGGCATCGGTCAGAGGAAATAACGACCCCGCATTCCCTCCATATTTCGCCTTGAGCAAAGATATAGAGCCAATCTTGGTGAAATCTCAGCTTCCAAGAACACAGCACGATCGGTTTTTTTTTTTCAAAATGCGTCATAGCTCCTACAATCCAACTTGTGAATCCTGGTAATAATTAACCCAATTGGGCGGACTGTTTGACGGAGAGTGTATTCTTCGTTAGCCCGTTTCTCTACTTCTTGACCGTAACCCGTGTTTGGTGGTCTGCTACCCTACATCAACCCAGATTTTCCAATCATCTCCTCAAAATCCAGGCCTTCATTCAATTACAGATCGTCACAATGACAATATCCCAGACCCAGACAGTGCCATTAGGTTTTCAGGCTGTAACGCGATGTATCGACTCCGCAACCGGCAAGCATGTACGTGGATGCACCGAAACATGTCTTCGGCCAATTTCCCGCAGTGGTAAGAAATAGTGTAGAATACCGTACCGTACCAGCTCCGGTTCAACTATGATAAGAGTTTTTGCCTGTTTTCTGATATCGTGGCATGGGGGAGTGATTGTGATGATGGAAGGCGAAGGGGAGTTGGGTGAAGATAACGGATGATGTGACGTCCTTTGAGACCACATTCTCGGATGTTCGGCTGATCAGGAGATAGGACATGTGTTCAGCTGACAAGGGGTGGAGAGGAGGGGAAGGAATACGAGAAAATTCGCTTCCTGTGATGGAAGAACAGGCAACAACCAATCAACTTCGGCATCTTATTAATTCATGCCGGCTCAGGTGTTTAAATGCCCTGTCCAGACTAAATTTCCTTGTCTTTTAGATAATAAAAATGTATTCTAAGTAGTTTATAGAAAATCTAGGAAGCGATACACAGTCTGTGACCGAATCCATTTCTGCTGTTGGTTGCTTTTGCTTTTGTTGCCTTAGTACCAGCCGTAGCAAAGGTTCCATTCAGCCTCATAGATCAATTAGGAAGGTGCTCTAGCTACTCTAGCCACCCAGGACTCTCCACAGCTTCATAAAACCCTCAAGATATCAACAGGCTCGACTTGGGACATTTATCTTAGATTCTTCACGCTCCAGGTTACAAATTCTAGATCATCCCCTTGTCACGCCGACGCATTCACAACCTCGCAAGTCTTTCAAATCACACTCGAGTCTCCACGCTCCTCCTTGAACTTCTTGCCACCGCCGTCCTCCCCCTCGTCATGGCGACTTCATCCACTACACCGCCCGAACAGGATATTGGCACAGCAGTTCTTGCTCCAGAGGGCACTCGAGATATCAGCATGTGGACCGATGACACGCACCAGAAGACCATGGTCAAATTCCTCAATGTCCCCAATACCTATGACTTGACCGATATCAAACATGTAGACCACATCGGCATGTTTTACACGTTTAAGAACGGAGATACCTGGTTGACTTTGAACGACAAACGTCTTTTCCTTACCCCCGATATGGACGAGCCCGACACTCAGCGAGGTTCTGAGGATACCGAGGACTGGCCTATAATGAGCCCCGAAGAACTGAAGGAGGTTCTTGCAAAGCATCCCTCTTACGAAGAGCTTGATGCTATCTGGCAAGAGGCCCAGGCGGGACGCCGTGCCATAAACCCCCTTATGGCACTCACTTGAAAGTTCACTAGCTCATTTCATACTCATGGCTGGCACTGAAACTATGAGTGTTATCAATTGTCGACCTCTTGCGATGATTGCTACCGTTGCAGAAACGATGTTCTCACTGACCTATGGCGCTTGGGCGACTTTTATTACTGATTGTCCATGGGTCACCAGTGACCAAGTCAATACACTGATTAATCGCCGATAAAGTATGCGTTCCATAAGCACCACCATACCAGCCCCCACGCTGCTTGTCTTTCCACGCACTTGCTCCTACCTTGTGACCTTTACTATGGTGACTACTGGGCGTGACGGCACTTCGTTCCCCGGACGCGCCTTGATCTCGCGTCGAGGCCATGCTGATTTTTGATGGAGTTGGAGTCGGTGCATTGAGTGTTGGTCTTATTTTCGATTGCATAGCGAGACTCACACTTGAGCATGTAAAGCGTGCTCTGTGAGCAATCCTTCATCTTTGATATTATATTATCATCATGAAAAAGCTACTTTGCTGCAAACACAATCTCACAGACAAGACATGCATTATTTTCTTTTGCCAATCAAAGACGTTTTTGCTAACGTAACCGATGAGCACACCATGACCGCGGAGCCGTAAACCGGGAGCCCCAAACCCCAACGGAGATTCTTTGGACGTTTTATTGAGCCGCAGGTTGTCGATGGTAATAGCGCTTTGGATACACAACCGGCGCCTATGCAGTCATCGACACCGGAAATCTCTCCATGGTTTTGAACAGAGGTGCCAGGCCCTGGGCAGCCTGCGAGCTTCAGGTCTTCAGACGGAAACCAACGACGAAGCAAGGGCGGCCAGGTCGTGTTGGGCGGCAACGAAATCGAGGCTGATGAGGAGGAGGAGGAGGAGGAGGGCAGCACTCCCAAGATCATAAAATAACTGTTCTGAACTTGACTGAATTTCACGTTGGAAAATGATAATGCGGCACAGACAGCCCTATCCCTCAGAAACAATCGTTTAGCCGGGGGTTTACTGAGGTGGAAACAAGCGTACGTCATTCATTACCCTTGACGAAAAGGAGTTATCTATGCTCGATCAAATCTGATTTCATTTCTGCCACGAGTTATTAGCCGACCCTATCAACTTCCAATAAGAAATGATGTCTGACCTTTGTTGTCCAGAAAGGAAAGGTCTGGCTCCTCAACATGAAGTTCGAATCCGTCCATCCTAGCTAGAGCCACATGGCATTCATCACGGGTTGCGATATGCATGGCGCATTGCCTAGGGTTGTTTCTAGCATCCAGATTCGTTTCTGCTTCGAGAAGTCGTCGTACTTGGGTGGATGCTCCGTTCTAGCTTGACCCCGCAGCTACTATCAAGACTATTGAATTCTCTCCAATCCGGTGCTCCTGCAAATTTCGTCTGCTACGGAAGTCGAATTTCCCGGTATTAGCCTCGGGGGCTTGGCGTGGTGTTGGTGTGAGGGGCCAGTCGTGGTCAGGGGAAGGCTAAAAGCTCGCGCCCGTTTGGCGTTGACTTTATGGCTCTGGGTATTGTTTGGACAATTTTGAGCCGTCCTAGGTTAATACATAGATACCGTATCTACAGTCGCGTAGGCAGTAGCGTAGGCATAGGTTATGTCAACACGTATTGTGCACTAATGTATGCAAATTGTGTTGGTACCTAGAGCGTGTAGCAACGTACTATGCAGTATGCAGCTGCTTATAAAATGCACTTGCATTAGGACTACCAAAGCCTTGGGAGAAGACTAATCTAGAACTTTAGTAATTCAAGGACTGCACAGCCCTATCTAGCAACCATCGCCGTATCTAGTCACCATAAAAGAGTCGTCATCTGATGGTCTAGGGTACACCGGCACACACAGATGACTAGCGATCATAGACGATCCAATTGCCGTTAGCCACACCCGGCTCAAGGAGGCGGGCGCATGTACCGGTTCTAAACAAGTCTGCCGGAGCTAAGGCACGTTGAGGCGTCTCGGATGGTATAATACCACGAGCCGCCAGACAAGAAACGGGAAGGTGAGATTAGTAGCTTATTTGTCATGGTTCTAGAGTTTCCTAGAATGAATTCACCACCGTACTCAAAATTATCCGCACAGTTGCAGCACAAGATCAGTTACTCCGTAATCAAAACATCGATGGGGTCTCTTTTGGGGTTTCGCTACTTAATGACTCGAGCTGAATGACTCAATGACTCGTGTCGCTACTAGCGGAACTATATAATGGGGCTAGAGTGCATGAAAAGTGCAACCTGAGGCCGCATTTCACAATTGTAAAGATGGCAGTGATATATCATATTTATGCTTCTTGGCTACGGAATCGTCGGCAACTCATTTGGGGGGACACGTGTACAGCACAGGAGCAGAGTGGATCTTGTGCGGAATTTTTGAGTGACACGACAGAGGCGGCTCGTCATAATTATGGCGACAAACCCGACAAGATACGACTAAAATGGTGCAGACGACCATGTGGAGAGTGGAGAGCATGAAGAAGGGGCGTAATAAGCTCACCAAGGGAATTATTTCGAATGCCGCACGCGGAGGATTGAGAAGCGAACAATCCGATCATTCCGATGCGAGAATGTGAGACAGCTCCGGTGGCCAACTCCTGGAAAATAAGCAATATGACCCCCAGACAGAGTGGCGAAGCGACATGGCTTTACCAATTCCGGATAGAAGTTTGAGTTAGCGCTGACAAGGGCCCTAGAAACCGCCTGGGGTGCAACATGTGCCGGCGCAACGCTACAACGTGGTAGTAAGGGGGAGCTGGAAGCTGAGCCAGACAAGTGACCACTGAAGACCAGCGTGTTGGAGGTGTGCTCTTGTTTCGACTTGTCGAGAAATTCGCAATAAATCCCCCTGCTCACGAGGATCCTTTCCGTATAGAGTTAGTAGTGACATCTACACAAATGACGATTCCGCTGGCATGGTTCAACACCCTGGTTCAACACCGCTCTAGCGCAACCAAAAGAGCTCGGGTGCGTAATAAAGAAGCACATCTTAAGCGGAACGGTTAGCGTCCTCCGCTTCCAAGGGATCGATAAAGAATCAACTGCTCGGGCGGAGAGTTGAGTCCGTCCAAGACGCATCTTCTTTCGAACCTGACTAGCCTACCCGTCTCCCCACAAGGTTTGCCCTAATCCGATTCTGTATGCATCCCGTATCCGAGCTCTCCGTACTTCGTAGAATTATTGTTTAATGGCGAGACAAGGGGCTTTCTTGCGGCTTCCCACCTACCACGCACTCGCCAACGCAGCTATTTGCCTCGGTCCGGTCCTTCGCCATCTTTCAATGTCCGTATTTAGTAGACCGTCCCCTGTGCTCCTCCGCCCCAATCCGGTGTCTAAAGCGGAAGGTCGCCTAGAGCCTTTCTTGCTTTTTGGGCTATACGTAGTGGGTTTCATCCGCGCGCTATACATGCTTTTTACAAAGCCACGCACCACCACCACCGCCATGATCATATCATAAGCCGTACTCTTCCTGTACCACTCCGGCTGCGACTGAACCCTTTCTCATTTTACTCCCAAAACGCCTTTAGCCGGCACCTTGTCCATCGATCTTTCTTCCACGATGGGGAATGACAAGATGAACCAAACGACATCCCGCACGCTGCGCGTGACGGATGACGATAGACCGTACTCAAAGGTAGGTTTCGTAAATTATTGACTTCTGGCTACGCAGTCGCTATGCCATTTCCATCAGAGTAATTGCTGATGCGGGAAATCACTAGGATCTCAAGGATATCTTCTCCACTCTTATTGTCAGCTTGATGCCACTATCAGCCCACCGCGTCCGGTTTACCAAAGTTGACTACGCATTCCTCGCTGAAGATGCCATCCATAATCTCGGCTCTCTCAAGTTCTCCCAATCCAATACCATGCCGGACTATGATGAGCCGACACGCATCATCACTACTACCTCAACAACAACCTTTTCCATGACCAAAGAAATGGGGACTTCACTCTGCCAGCGATTTCTTGACGCCCGCTTTATAGAGTCGGCCGACGGCAAGCACGAACCGACCTTTACCGTTCGGGGATCTGTATGGCAACTTACACCAAAGGGAATTACCGTTCTGGACAGATTCTGTGCGCGGAATGGGGTTCAACAGAATCAGATTTTCGATTTGACCAGCCTCTTCTCAACTCAACTCATCACTCTAGAGCGAGACCCCCTGACAGACAAGATCTTCTTAGATCAAGGCACTGTTGAGGTCATATTCTGTCGATTCAGCGGATCCGGGATGCTAACACGCAGCTCATCGAGCGCCTCTCTAGAATTATCGGCTTATGACCAAAAGGGTGCCGTTGGAGTCAAGATGACGGGTAAGCGAAAGGTCAACGGACAACTGTGGCATGATGCCTTTACTGGCAAGGCTGGTTCCGACTGGCTCATGGACTATGCCACGATTATTGATCAGAGAGAAGCGGTCGAAATTGCATCTCTCTTTATCAAGCAGAACCTGATGGAGTCAGTCACTCGAGATCGAGCTTATGCGTCACAACATCCAAAATGCGACGTCTTTCAACCAACCAAGAATGCGACGTACGCACTCACCCAACATGGTAAAGATATACTCAGCAGCAATGCCTTGAGCCGTGGCACCTCCCGGGACGGCAGCGACGAAACCTCTCAGCGCCACCACAGCACAAAGGACTCCAACACACAACGGCTCGACAAGATTCTGAGCGACCCTACTCTGCGCCTCCTATTCCGGGAAAACTTGCGGGAAACCCACTGTGAGGAAAACCTGGCATTCTACCAGGAAGTTGATGAGTATATCCGACTGTGCAAAGCTGCTCTTCGTGCACTGCAAAAAGAGATGACGGAGGATTCGATGAACAAGGCCAAGGAGCTTTTGGCTCAGTCTTACGGAATCTACAATGCGTTTCTGGCTCCCGGCTCACCGCGCGAACTGAATATTGACCACCAACTTCGAAAAAACCTCGCTGGCCGGATGACCAAAGCCGTGGCGCAGGATGTCATCTTGGCCGAGACACTTCAGGCAGTCACAGTGCTATTAGAGGATGCGCAGCAGGCTGTTTTCAAACTCGTGGCTAGTGTTAGTCTCCCTCTCCTCCCTGATTTCCAGTTACTAATCAAAATTTCATAGGACTCTGTGCCGAAATTCGTGCACAATGTAAAATACGAATATCAACTTTCTCAAGCCGGGGTGTATTGATTTTTATTCCCATACCAGGGGCATATTGGTTCGAGATACCGGAATCGGCATTCCACCACAACAGTAACAAGACCTTTCCAGTTATTCATCTGGGCGGATGAAAATACCACAAGAGAGCATGGCGGAAGCGGGTTGAGTCTCAGCATTTGTAAGTTCCTCATTGAGGTAATGAGGAAGGGCAAGATCGGCTGGAGAACAGGAGCTGGAGGCAAACTGAACACAGCCTCGTGTCTTAGTCATAGAACAACGGATTTAAAAGTAAATAAATTGCATAAAATCTGAATCTCCAACACCCTGGACATCCAGGAATAGTTGTCTATGCCCCAAAGTGAACATATGGGACCCAGAAGTTTGCCAAATGCCCTTTGCGACCTTCAACTACAACCTTTTCCGAGTTTCTCACGTCTTGGTTACCATCAATACCTTCGTCACGCAGCTTCCTAAGAGCTTTATGAAGTCCTCGGCTAACCGCCGCATCCGTCATCCCTTCCTCACGCAGCGTCTCGTACACGCACGTTGCCACATCGACACAGTGCTTGTCCGAAACTGCCCAGAGTGTTCCAATGGCATGTCTAAAGCCAGCTAATTGAAAGGCGCTGACAAAATGGATCGATTCGTCACGCAAACTTGCTGCTCCGAGAGCCCAAATCGAGCGTGTAGAGAGGTAGGCGAGGAACGGGGGACTTTCTTGTAGTCGACTTTCGCGTAGATCTTCGACCGTCAGCATGTCCGCTCCCCAATCATCCAAAAGAACATGACTTTCAGAAGGCTCCGTTTGATCTAACTGCCCACGGCCTGCAAAGTGAAATATCTTACATCCCTTCAAGTGCTTGAGGACATCATCCCTGCGCTTGGGAGGTATGATAGGATGCAGTGAGAGAGACGGGCATAACTTCTCAACCATTTCTACCTCCGCCTTCGTAAACGAAAAATCTTCGCGTGCACCCAATTCTCGTGGTGTCTGCATGGCAACCAGGACGGCAGAGTCCATTTGAGACTGTGTTGTAGGTTTTTGAACATGGTGTTGACGTCCATGAATCAATGCCTTGACAGACAATGCGTAGGACGAGATTACCCTATCCAGGACCGCCTGGCCTACTTGCATGTGGCGACCAGCAGCATGCAGCGGAAACCGACTGAGAGCTCCGGTGGGAATCCACCACACGTGAGGCCAGTTGTCATCGGAGACTGGGTCTTTAAATCCCAGTGCATCTAAGCACGGAGAGCAAACATCCTCCCACAGCCATTCCAGTATGAACGCCATTTGGGAAGTGTCGTGCAAATCGAACGCTCGTTTCGCTACCTCATCTAATGCCAGATGAGGCAATTCAATCACCCTGATATGGTCCTTCTCTATCAGAAAGGCGTCGCAGCGGTGAGAGCTTGTGTTGATAACAACAATCGGGCCTGGAGTCGCTGCAGCCATGAGATCTTGGGCAGTTACAGGCTTGAGAAAGTGATGGAATCCAGGCTGATCACGAATCTTCTTCACGAGCATGTTGAATTCTCGGTCTGCTTCACGGCGCCGTTTCTGCCGTGATTCCCGAAGCAACACATTTTTAGAAGGCAAAGTTGTCGAGCTTTTTGTGTATGAATCGAGCGTTTCCCGGAGCGAAATGAATCTCTTTGCGAGCTCCGGTTCCTTGACCTTGAGATCAGAAATGTCTCCCGTCATATCCATCAATAGACCAGCGATGATGCCACGCTCAAGCTCAAGTAGCTGTAAGGCCTGTTCGGGGCTCTTCCCAGCGCTCAAGGCAACGGCTGCCGCTGTTGAAGCCAAGACTGGAAAGTCAGCAAGTAAGCCCTGGATTTCCCTATACGCCAGTGATCGCGGGTTCACCATGGGGAGAAGTGAGACTGCTCCATGCAGGAGCTGACCTGCGTCGTCCCATTTTCGCTGTTGTACGAGGAGGTTGGCGGCGGCCTGAGCAAGTGAAATACGAATATGCGGTGGAGCAGATGTACAATGCCAACCTGCAGTGTATGACGAGATCTGACGATCCAAGTCATCCGCCAATCCAGTTTGCTTGAATCGCTCCCCAAGGAAATTCCCAAGGTTCCTCAGATGGCGCTCATAATCTGGATAGTCTCGGGTTGCGGTGTCTACCGCCTCAGCAGTAAGATCGATCGCGTTGTTCAAGTCATCTAACAATCGCGTTTGGTCAAATCGCTTGCTGAACAGGGTGCCAAGGTTACTCAGATATACGGATCGATCTGGGTGATCTTGAGGGATGGTGTTTAATCCCTTCGTGATGACTTTGATCGCGCACTCCAAGTCATCCAATAACGCATTCCGCTCGAATCGCATACCAAATAAGCCTCCAAGGTCATTTAAAAAGCCTGCGCCATCAGGGTGATCTTGCGGCGCCAATTCTACTGCCTTGAGCGTAGCGTCAATGGCGTCATACAAGTCCTTCAGTGAACCCGTCCGATGGAAATGCGCAGTCAACAGGCGCCCAAGATCGTTCAAATAGCCCATATACCTCCATTCGTCCGCAGGCATAATGCGTATTGCATCTTCAGCAAAATCAATCGCATGATTCAAATCGTCGAGAAAACCTGTTCTTTTGAATCGAATGCCGAGGCGACTTGAGAGATTATGTAGGTAGGGAGCCCGGTTTCTGTGGTCCAGTGACACAACTTTGACTGCTTCGAAGGCAGCCTCGACCGATCGGTCTAAGTCATCACCAGATCCCAGGTGCTCATATCGGATACCAAGCAAGACGGAAAGGGTGTTCAAGCGACTCGCATAACCAAAGTGCTTTTCAGTAGTTGCGGCAACGGCATTTAGTGTGTAAACAATGGCACTACCCAACTCATCAAACGAGGTATGAGGCGTTGCATCGATTGCCTCAACTGTCTCGATAGCACGATCCAGGTCTTCTATTAAACCAGTTCGATCAAACCGGTAATAAAGCAGCGTTCCGAGGTTGCTCAAAACTGCAGCCCGAGTTGGATAACTTGGCGGCATTTCATCCACCGCTCTGCTTGCAAATTTGATGGCGCAACTGAGATCGTCCATTGATTCTGTCCCTTCAAATCGTCTACCGAGACAGTGTGCGGCATTGCTTAAACAAAGCGTGTTGTGAGCATAGTTTCGAGGCATGATGTCGACCGCCTGAGTGGTAAGATCAATAGCGGTCTCGAAGTCGTTTTCCTGTCCCGTCTGCTCAAACCGTTTCCCGATGCTATATCCAAGGTTGCTCAAAGAAATGGGGCGTTTGGGGTCGTTTGGGGATAAACCATTCACTCCTTTAGTAGCAAAGTCGACAGCATGATTCAAGTCGTCCATTGATCCTGTTTGGTCAAATCGCATATCAAAAAAGCTTCCCAAGTTGATGCAATTGGTCACAACATCGGAGTGGTCTTGGGGCAAAGCGTCAACTGCTCTTGTTGCAACTTCAATAGCTCGGTTCAAGTCATTAATGGATCCCTGGCGTTGAAATCGGAGACTGAGGTGAGTTGCAAGATCTCGTAACAGAGCATGGTCAAGTTCGCCCTGCGGCATGGAGTGTAACTTGTCGCTCGCTTCCTTGATTGCACGATCCAGTTCATCCATCCCTTCTGTTCGCGTAAGGTGATCTGGGCCGTTAAGTTCTCGCGCTAGTTTCACGGCATCCTCGAATGTGAGGTCTTGGCTTTGTGAATCGACTCCTTTCCAATCTACCTCGATTTCGAGCGGCGGGGGGTCTCTCAGAAACGGAGGGGGGTCGTCTTGGCTTATGTAGTTCGGATCCAGATTCTGCGCTGACTCGGGATCTTGTGGTATCCATTCTCCGTTGGACCCAGTTACTGGTGGAAGACTGCCCGCATCGGCCTTTTCGCCTCGTGATGCACCGCTCGCCTGAGTTTTGTCATCTTCGTCGTCTCCAGGAAGAAAAGTAATCGACAGAAATCCGAGTTGTTTGAGATGTGTTGCAACGTGGCGGAGCAGTTTCTCTCGAGAAACATCATCTTCCTGAAGTGACCTATGGGAATTGGCAACTGGCTGCAGAAGGCTGGGTATGCAGTTGCAAACTGGACACGTCCATGGTGGTCTTGCTAGACGGACCTCACACCACTCCTTTAGCGTAGCAAGTCGTGACTCGTCGGCATAGTCTTTGTGCTCAACTAGGATGTGGCTTTCAATGTCAGTTTCGGCGTCGAACCATGTCTCCTCCGGGCACAGGTCACAACACCACCGTAGGGGAAGGTGTACTTGTTGTATCCAATCCCTGGTGTGTTTCCCATCCATGTGTTGCTTCCACTCTTCAAATCTGGCAAAGAGTTGAGGAGGCTCGAGGCATTTTTCCGAGATGCAAGCATAAAGCTGGAGGTCGTCTCTGACATGGCAGCTTCAGAATGGTCAGACATGGAGATTGTGTAGGAGCACAGAGATGAATTCTGCTCACCTCCACCATTCTTCATCATTGTATTTAGCTCTGGCAAATAGCTTGCAACAGTAAGGGCAGCGCGCATGTGTGGCACGCTCAGGAACGACGGGCGGCTTGGGGAAGTCCACATTGTCGGCCATCACAGATATCCCGGAGATGAATGACCGGAGTGAAGAGGCGTGCTTCCTCTGTGCTGCCTGAGAATCCGGAATCGTTGGGGCTGACTCGGAGCGTTCTGCTGCGATTTTAGCGGGCTTTGGGCGTTCAGTGATCAGCCTCCCGTGTCGAGGATGGAGAGGAGAGACAGGGTTTTTCTCCTGCAGCACGGGTTTTTGGGTTGGTCCTGACACAGCTTTATCGTGCTTGTCGGCATCTGGAGTTTCCATCTCATTGACTCTCTTCATGGAAAGCTTTTCCTCATGGCTTCGTCGGTAGAGAATCATGAAGTGCCGGAATGTGATAGAAACGGCGAGCTGTCTGCAGAGTGATTGTGCTGCCCCGCGTACCTCGTCCCCATCTCGACCGTTGGTCTCTCTGTTGCTGGCTTCGACCGCCTGAACGCCCTCGATGAGGTGCTGCTTTAGTTTTCCGAGCATCACAGTTTCAAATAGACTGTCATCGTTTTTGCCGATGAAGGCCTGGACTCTCTGCGCGAGAGCGCCGGATGATGACTGCCGGATAGCAATGCCGAGGTGGTACAGTCCGTCTACTGCAGACTCGAGCGCCAGCAGGGAATCTACCAGCGGGAGAGCAGCTTTCTTCCTCTCCCCTGGGCTCATCATGTGGATGATGGTGTCTAGGGACGCCGGGCCGGTTCCCTTTTCAGATTCTTCCACGACTAGACACCGTATCAGAGACTCGGGGGCTTCTCTTCACGAAAAACAGGCTGTTCTGTCCTACCATTGTCTAGGCAGCTTTTTGCTACCTCAAGGTAATTCGAGACTAGCTCCCGCAACGTTTCGCTATACATCAGGCGAGTGTCCAGAGACAGGCTCGGGGGAGCGCGAGCTCCCAGGTGTTTTGCCCATTCATCAAACCGCTCATGGAGCTTCTCGACGACTGGGGCACACACAGCAGTGGGGTTTGTCGCGATGCGATCGAATGCCTCGTCACAGTCGGTCGTGAGTTCAAAGATGTTTTGATCGTTGGTCATTATCGCGGTCGCGGCGGCGGCGCCGCGAAGAATAAACCGCAGTTTCAACAGCCTGTCGTGGCCAACAAGATACCGAACTGAAGCGGGGAAGGCGTCTCGGATCGCAGAATTGTAATGCTCCCTATTATGAGAACCTACTTCAGCCAATACATGGTCGGAGACCCCTGCAACGCAACCGCCTGCAAGTAAGCAGGCGGTGGTAAGGACATACAAACCAACCAGTGGAGCAACAAGCCACTCCTTGGTACTCCTTAGCAATGCAGCTGGGTGCGGCTGAGAAGAACAGGCTGAGAAGAAAACGCTGACATGACCAAAAAGATTCCCCTCATTCCCTTCCCGAGATGGGCACTTGACTCTGACTACGAGCTTACGACAAGCTCTTAGTAAGGTAGGTACTAGGCAGACCATCGTCTATCACTAAAGCCTATTAGAGCGAATACTGTTTGTCGTCCTGATTCGCTAACCCGACCGCGGTTCCTCAGATCATCACCCTCCACCTCGACCCGACCTCCAACGCGACCTACCCTTTATCCCGACCCGCCGCACCGAGGGCTTGAGTGCAGAAGCAAGATATATGGTGGCCTTTCTATCGTCTTAGTTACCGGCTAGGCCACAGTCACACCCTTGTCAGGAACAGCCCCGATCGGAAACGGCCATTGCCATGTCGACCACCGCGCAGCGCCTCTCCTCAGAGGCCACCACGATTGGCGACATGGAGGAGTATGCGAATCTCCAGATTGTTGTAGATACACTCTGCAAGCGCGACTTTTCCGCGGGGCCGGGGGGGAAAGAGAGCCTATGGGCCAAGATCCTAAGGACGAAGATTAAGGAAATTCCCATCCACATCCCTTCCGACCGCGCTGTCTCGCAACATACACGCACCTCTTTCAAGAGCGCGACAGAACCTCTGCTTCTTATTCTACAATTCATTCAGTGCTCGGATTATACCATTGATAATCTCAGGGAGGCAACTGTAGAAGTCACAGAGTTTAATGGTACCATGATACGTCTCCTCGGCGAGCCCGCCGTAGCCCCCAAGGACACCAAAGACACCAAGCCCATCGAGTTGAGTCCGCAGAGGGAGTCTTTCTACCAGTCTCTTTGGAGCCGATTGAGCGAGCTGTTCAATTCATTGATCCGACACCTTCAGCCCTGCACTGACAGGCACAACAAGCATCGAGCCATGCTGCACCTTACGCAGCACCGGTTCTCGGCGGCGGAACCAGACGTAAGGAATAATGAGAATGACCGGCGCTTCTGTATGCTATTGGCGTCTTGCCCAGATCAAAAGACCTGGCAGCACACCCAATGGGTCTTTGCCGAGCAAGGGTACGAATTACTCGCCTCAAGTCCTAAACTTGGCTGCTGCACAGGCCTATTTGTTCCATAGCTGATCTTCTGGGAATAGATCCTTGATCGATCCGCAAGTTAACCAGATCATCGAAAATCTCTGTTTGCATGCCCAAGGGGTGTATTGCACAGGGGATTGTCTAGCCATCGAGGTGACCGACTCGAGCTTCTCGGACGTGTCCGTCACTCTCCTCGGCCAGAGACCGCCTCTGCCATCCACCGCACCCACGAAGTCACTCCTCGAGCTGTCGGGCGATGGTGTGTTGAAGCCAGGCGGCATTTTCTCTTCCAAACACAAAACAGTCTTGGCCTGCGCTCTGTCGCACGCTCTACTTTGCTTGCACAACGACTCTGCAGGGCCCTGGCTACAGGCGTTCTGGAACTTGGGCAACGTGTTCTTTCTCCAAGAGAGCAACGGCGATTTGGTGTATGACATCCACCACCCGTATATATCCTGCGAACTGGCCCACGTTCCAGCACCCTCAGAAGTCAAGAAATTTCTGGATCATGGCCGGGATTACGGCTTTCTCTTTATACAAGCTTTTGGCAAGCTGCTCTTGGAGTTGGCGCGCGGGGACGAGGCGAAGAGACTGCTCGGCTCCCGGTCAGTCAACATCTTCAACCTGAAGGACCTGAACGACGAGGTCGCGCCAGAGGCCCCGGGGGAGGCCTATCCAGAAGTAGTTCGCGCCTGCCTCATGTTCCCCAAGATTTGGAACGAGGAACAGAGGCAAACTCCGGGTGTGTCGGCTCAAGACGTCATTTTCAGGCGCATTGTTGAGCCGTTGAGAAAGGCCGTAGACTCCTTGGGGCCTGAAGCGTGGCGCCCGGCCAACCTGGATCTCAAAGCGGGAGCAATTCGTCTTGGTAAGTTGGCTACGTCAGTCTCGAGGCCCTCGACCGAGTCTGCAATGGGCCTGATAGAAAATGGGGTGACTGGGCGGCGTCTCACCAGCGCCCAATCCTCCCGCGGCCGACAAACCCACCCCGTTCGCCCCCAAACATCCCTTGCCATATCCCGAGAAAGGTTGACCGCGCGTTCGAGCTTTGCGGCCGCGTTCGGAGCTCCTATTGCAGCAAGACGCGGGACCCGGCAACCGACAGCCCAGACAAAACGAGTGACTACTAGTCAACAACCGGGACTTTTAGCTAGCAAGTCTGGAGTCCCCAGGGGACGCGGAAACGGTAGGATCAGCCGGTTGACAAAGACCCCGAGGATCCGTGATGACCCATGTTCGACGGGACTCTCCGTGCAACGTAATGAGCGCCCTGCGAATATCACGCTTTCACCAGGCACTCCAGGCCAGCTAGCAGCCAAACCTTCCATCCACTTGGGCTTTGGCAGGTGCTTCACCTCCCAGATGTACGTTACTACTTATCTCACACATTGTGTTCAAGCATCAATCTCTCTTCTGTAATCTCATCCAGAAAAATACTTGCCCTTTTTCGCAGGCGGTATTTTTCCTATACTTGGGTTACTTCTTTTAGGTGGGATATCGCTTTGTCCTACAAGGGGAGCTCAAAGGAGCATTACAAAAGCTTCGGAAACAGAACCGGGCGACTCGTGTTGCATGTGCTAACCTGCCACAGACCAAACGAGTCATCAAGGAGTATTCAAGAATTGGAACACACCATCAAGGAACGGTTCCAAGCCGGGGCAACAGACGAACGGATTCGCATTGCCGTTCTCGACACTGGCATGGACGACGGCGAGTACGCAAAAAACGAGAACGAAGAACTGAAGAAGCCACCGTGGAAACGGGTTGTGGCCCGCTCCAACTTTTGCGTCCCAAAGGAGAAGGATCCAAACGCAAACACCCACGACCTCGACGGACACGGCACAAAGGTTGCCAGCATCATCTTGCGTCTTGCGGAGAATGTTGACTTGTATATTGCCCGCGTCTGTCGGGGTGCAGATGTCGAGGAGGCAGACCGGAATAAGGAGACAGAGTTTAAGGATCCTGAGCCAGCGGTGGTTGCAAGGGTGAACGAAACCCCAGTCCAAGCACCGGTTTCATGGAGTCCCAAGCTAACAAGTTCACTAACTTCCCACCTTTTTAGGCCATTAACTGGGCTGTCGAGCAGAAAGTCCACGTCATCAATCTCTCCTTAGGCTACCGCGATGAGCAAAAGCATCCCGGCATCAGTGACCTCAGAGCGGCCCTGGAGAGAGCGGTTAAACAACAGATCCTCGTCTTCGCAGCGACGTCCAACGAGGGCCTCACGGCCGACGTCGCCTGGCCGGCAAAGAACCTGACATATGCTATCGGGATCCACTCCAGCACTGACAACGGCCGGCCGTCCGAGTTCATCGGGAAGGCATCCAGCGAGGCCAACCTCATGGTCGTCGGGGAGAAGATTCTTTCGTACGGCCGGCGGGGCGAGCTCCAGTTCTGCAGCGGCACGTCGTTCGCCACGCCCGTCGCGGCAGCCGTTGGCGCCATGATCTTGGCCTTTGTGGGACAGGAGGCCTGTGAGGAGCAAGTCCGGAATCTAGAGAGCGCCAACAGAGGCTGGGACTGGAAGGGAGTCCTTAGGACGAACCGTGGCATGAGGAACGTGCTGGAAAGGATTAGCGAGGCGGTGTCTAACGAGGGCGGCACGTATTACCGGATCAGCCAGAAGCTCCTCTGGGAGGAGTTCCACCTGCAGGATGGAAGAGAACATGCATTGAACATCATTGCAGGAGCACTTAGGAGGTGAGCCGCTATAACAACTAATAACAGAAAGATACTCCCAAATACTCCCCATCTGCTGATCGAAAGGGACGGCCACCGATGGTCTACAGCAGTGTTCCGAGCAAGATAACGGTATGTCGCCGCTGTGCTCACGTAGAGGCTTTCAGGAACGCTTAGAGAGTCCAGGTACTAAATGCACTAGATTAATGACATGCTAAATTTATATCTATTGATTTAGCTAGCAAAAGTAAAACAGTTCCTAATATAGAGCTGTTATTGTAGTTTATGGCCTTCAACAGGATGTACAGAGCAAGCGGCCTATCGATAGGTATGTACAACCTCGTTAACCCACCTCCTTTGGTCGGAGGGGAAATCATTTGCCCGAGACCAATAAAGAGAGACGGTCTGTCAGCCGCACCGAAACATCAGGTCAAAAAGAGGGGTCGAGCCCAGATCCCGTCCTAATCAGCTTCAATATCGTTCCGCCGCGGTTAAGAGAGTAGTGTGCAACCTTGGCCAACCCAACGGAAATATCCCAAGGCAACCTAGGAGTGTCCTCTAAGAGTATTGTTTCTGCCCACTACCTCTTCGACGCCGCGTGCCAGCACAATGACCCAACCTGCAGGCGAGCCCGTCGGCGACATGAAATGGCTTGTCCTGAGGCTCCCCGTCCCCCCAAACACCATCGCACGGCTCGGCACCGTCCTGTCGGAACCTGAGAACCTCGAGAGCTTCCTCAACAGGAAGGAGATCCCCGAAATTGACCCAGATGACCGGCAAGACATGTCCAACATTGTGAAACTCCACCTCGGGACGGAACTGAAGAAGGAGGACAGCGCCCTGGCGAGTGCCGTGTCCAAGTTTCCCACCTTCGTTGGCGCCGGCATTTTGGCGGACGCACACCGCGAGCACACCTCTAGCACGACAGTCGATGCCCTTCACGTGAAGGCTGAGGTCCTCCTGCGGGCCGACAAAGAGTATATGCCCACGGCCCTCAAGAGCCAAGGAGTGCTCGACTATCTGCGCGGGTGCTACTTCCGCAAGCCGCTCTACATGGTCGTCGGCGTGGCGACGGCAGGCCGATATACTCGCGCAGAGACCCAGGAAAGAAGCAGCGGGGCCGGTACGTCTGGCAACGCCAATGTGCCGGGGATCGCTGAGGGCGAGGCCAGACTCGGGCACGAGACGGGGGTCCGCGCCAACATGGAGCTCGAGGTCGAGGACGAATGCGTGTTTGCCTACCGCATTAGGCAATTTTCCTATGTGAAGTTCCTAGGGCTCCACGATCAAGGGGACAGGACGCAAAAGGCCATGTTCGACCCGGGGCAGAGCGGGCCGGCCGCGCGGAAGGACGAGGTGGAGTTTGCGAAGTTCGATAGGCAGAAGCCGCAGGATTTTCATTCTTCGACTGGGATGGTAACTCTCTTGATTGAAAAAGAATGAAGGAGAGCCCAAGACACATACAACCTATGGCTAGTCATGGTCTGTAGGTTTGTAGCTAGATACCTATATAAGGGGGGACGGTGTGATACCCACGATCTGTTACCTGGATTTGGCGGAACGTCACTTGTCTTTCCACGGAGTCCGGCTCGCTCTTTTCCAGCTACAGGGAGTCGTACTTATCGTCACTCAAGGAGATTTGGATGTTGGTGAGGGGGTATACAAGGCCGCTGAATCTTATCTTGGGCTGGGGCTCCTCCTGCTGCTTTCGTCGTTTCCCTATTTCGGTCTTAATAGCTCCTTCTTCTATATACCCAGTCTATTACTCTTGAACTTTGAATGGACTGGGTATATGGTCTGTAGTGTTGATACTATTGTTGGTGTTTTTCATTTTAACTGTTGAGCTTCTAGTCCCCCCTCTGGGTATGTGTACTAGGGCACCCTAACCTCTTGGCAAGGGGGATAGCGAAGTTTAATCCAACATGAATACCCGCTATTTCTCTTTAAGGTAAAAGGGACTATCGCTCTTTCATTCATAGCCTCGCTCGTATGCCATGTGGCCAGTGTCCAAAGCACTATACGGGTCCGCTGGAGCGCCCGCCAGCGGGGAAAGAGAAAATAACATCGATCTATTGCCGCTTTTGGTTTTGATGAAAACCATGTCGAGTACCCAAAAAGGCGAGAAAATACTAGACAGGGGTCTAATGGCGGATAGCTGACCACGTAGCGGTGCAGGCAAGCGACCTGAAAGCCAAGAAGACGTTTGTCCAGCTCGGTAAAATACTTGGCGGCGCTAGAGGGGGATTTTAGCAGGGAAGTGGAATCATTGGCTGTAGTATCTTACCTCAGTGGTGAGGTGACACAGAAGGTTGCAGCATTGTAGCCCAAGTGTACCACTTGCCGGCAGATCCAACATTGGATCGTAGTAGGGTTTTTGACTGGCCTGCTCTGCGTAGATCCCCTAGAGCCAACTATAGGAGCTCTCTGCGTTAGCTATTCGCCCTGAAAAAAACACATGCTGCTGTATTTCCGGGTGTTGGTAGTAACCAAGCATTTTGTCTTGCTTCACACAATACAAAAACAATTGCTTATCTACCGGCAGCAGCCAAGGCGGAATGCATTGGCCGATTGCTGCCTGATGCTTAGACCTGCAGCAACATCAAAACAGTCACACGCTCTGCCGTCCAAACTGCACTTTGCCTTGATTGAGCCGACGTGGCTTACTGGAAGGTTGCAGGGGCAGGTAGTTACATGGTACGTTGAAGCCTGAGCGGAGATCAGTGATCAAGACGTGTCAAACTGTGCAGATTAACCCTAGTCATCCCAACAGCGATCTCAAGGCTTGGGGAGCACCGGGCGCCAACAGCTTCACGGCCCCCGTGATAATGAGACTTTTGCTTTTTTTATAACCTAAATACAGAACGTAAAGGGTTCCAACGATACCTATCAAAGTATACTTAATAGATGAATTGATTTTGGAATATGACATTAAATGTGTAATATAACACATAATGGCAGAAATCCCTATCTCGTGGATATGCCTCCCAAATGCCTTACCCCGCAGCATTGCGTCAACGGCTGAAAAAGTTGAGCTGAACGACCCTCCTCGAGTCGCCCATTCGACGTCGTAGTCTATTTAAAGGTCTCAATGTGCAGGTCATCACACCGCCCTCTCTGGAGTGGTGGCTGTGTAGCTAATCCCATGTTCCGGGCGTTTTCCCATCAATAAAACAACTATAAAGAGCAGGCGGAGTACAGAGTCGTGTACCATAGCGAATCAACCACTCTTGACAACTTCATTCAGAGTGGTGAACCTTTCCTCGTCGCTCCAAATGAATTCAATTGGAAAGCTTACTACTTCAGCCGTCTCAGCCGTGAGCGAGATTACTTTTACCGCCGCAAGCCTCAACTTTGACTTCTCCTTGGTCAAAGTAGAAGCCCCTCAAGAATTCCAAGCTCTGGGCCAGGTTTTGTCTCGTGAAAGACGACGAGACGCCGAGGATGGCACCTCGCATAACACAGCGAGGAAGCTAGCCGCGTTATTCGAGCCGTTGTTGGATCGCACTCCCGAGCTTTTCAAGGCCTATGGGACAAGATCATCAGAAATCGTTTCGAGCGGGGAAGTCAATCCCGTAGGCTCCAAAAAGGACCATGGCCTCTTCTTTGAACAGGTTGGAGCAGACTGCACATCGATATGGGCCGCAGCAACTTCAGGCCATTCGGCCATTGCCATGCATCTTCTGGCTTGCATGCTTGCTCGCATCTGGGAACCAGATGAGGCCGTCTCTGTCTGGGTTGACATAGTCAGTGAGCGAAAACGCCAAATCCTAGCAGACGAGAGCCTCGGTGGTCTGGAGAAATTGGCATTGGACGCAGCGGCAAGGCAGCAAGTCTCAAGGGAGCAACTAGCCCAGTGGGATGCCAGCGCGCGATCATGGCTCCGATGTGCAGATGAGGCGACGGGCGTCAAGACGAAGCAGACGCAGTTACTTCTCATACTCAAGAATGTCGCCATCGCGGTCAACACCATTAATGACACTTACGAGAGTGTTATGAAAGCGTGGAGGAGCGCCATGGCATTGGTCGAGAACCTGATCCGCGGCCAGCCTCAGGAAGTACGTGACGGCGCTATTCTTCTGGGCTTATCTGCCTGGCATCTCTTCCCGGATCTTGTGGTTTTGGGGAACGTCATCACTCAAGTCAAGCAAAGAGACCCTCTCGTCGCACCGGGTGGCATTCTCACACTGGGCATTTCTGAGGGGCACTCAGATGAAGAACACTGTGGCATCTCGTGGTCATTACCCTTAGCATCTCTGAACTTCTATGGAGATCCCATTCCAGCGACACAAACCCTGGACCCGGACACGCCTCGACTGACAAGCCGTGATCTTGCATTTGTTGGGCTTGGGAGTCTCCTCTCGCAATGGGATTCACGGAGTGTTAGCGCTGCTGAAGCAGCCGAATGCCTCGTCGAAATCTGGGATTTTCTTGGTCGCAATGTTGAAGGGTTCAGCCTTGAAAGCCCTCCTTCTGGTGCATTAGTCACCTCTGATCCGCTGGAAGTTCGACCGTGGGCGTGGCTCAAAATGCTGCGTGATGCGGCGGAGGCATTCCGTGATGCTCATGGCGTGGAAAAGGAGCGAGCTTTTCGACTCCTCCACCTTGGTCGACGCCGAGCAGAACAGTTTCTGAGCTACAATTCAAGACTACAGACGGAATTTCTTGGCCTCCTTGATTCGCGGACATTCATTGACTCGTTGCAAGATACTGAGACCAAAATCTCTTATCTTCGTCAATGGGCAAACCACTGTGGCCCGGATCAAGACGACATGGTAATCCAGTACGCTGTCTCAAAACCGGCCTCACTATCTGAAATGAGGTATAGAAGCTCAAACTCTGGACCATCGGTAGATAATGCGGCACCGGTAGAGGAGTACTTAATTTCAGAGTATGGACCATTGGAGACTGCGTACACTTCACCCTGGAGCCAAGAACGGCGAACATCAGAGCCAAAAGAAACCTATTTGCATTTCGAGTACGCTACGGCGGTACAAACCAGGTCCCCCGGGTGCAAACGAGACCTGTCTGGCGCTGAGATACCAACGAAATGTCACAAGCGATGGATTGCAATAATCTCCGAAAACCCCGAGCTTTCTGGACACAAGTGCACTTGCGACGAAGAACACGTCTTGGCTTGCACGTGCAAGAGACATTTATGCCTTTCATCGTTGAAGAGTTGCAATCGTCAGCCGGAATTAACAGAAAACAGACGATCAAATCTATCAAGCACAGGAGAGCGGATTATCGTCGAAGAACAGAGAGTCATCTACACAGATCCCGGATATCATGCCGAGACTTTGATGTGGCATGGATCGACGCAAGTGCCAGATGGCGACGTAGAGAATCGAGAAAAAGGGCAAGCCTACCATGTACTATGGGGCAAGCCTGGCGATGCAGCCATCTTCATCAACTCTAAAGAAGATAGAGGATATCCTTTGGAAATGGTGGCCTCGCCCATACTTCTCTCACTTTGGATCTCTGCATTGAAAACCGATTCGATCCGCTCAGAAGCTCTCCAAGAAATCCTCAAAATTGGCGTCGAAACATACAATGATTATTTTACTTCTCTCAACGCCCTCTCAATTGCATATGAAACCTTCCAGAGCATGCCAGGTGCCACAATGGATCCCAAGGTGACAATGCAGCCGCTGAAGAACTCGCAATGGTATGTGTCTTACACCAGGTCACAAGCTGCTGTCTGGGAGCAGACCCAACGGGAGGGACGGTTTCTCGCCGAGAGTAGGAAGATGATCCCCACACAGTGTAGCGCACCTCTCTTTCGCACACGGCTAAAGCGGAGCGAAGTTTTTGCCTGCGTCGCCTTCTTTGAAAGCGGGAATATCGATATACATCCCGATCACCTCAATAGCGTAATGGCTGTTTCTTCGGGCAATTCCCTATACATAGCTCTCCAACTGCTCGAGGATCCCTCGAAAGTCGATATCGAACACCTAGTTAGACGGATTGCTGGGAATATTGGCCAAGCAGGCATAAGTTTCCTGGTTCCTCCTGCAAAGCCGAGAGTTAGGGCTGTCGACGAGAATTCTTGGCACGTCATCAACCACGATAGCTTTGACGAACGAGCAGAGGACTGTTTTGAGGGCACTTCATGCCACTTGTCCTTCACCAACTACCGTATGCCGATCACGCTTGCGCACCAAGTTCATGGCCGGCAGGATATGGAGGCATATTTCCTCGAGACGGTTGCATCTGTCTATGACTCGGGAAAATGGATTGCGGATCTAGACATCCTTGGTTCTTTGGCTAGCACTGGCCTCTATCGGGTTCGCTGTAGCCCTGCTTGTGTGAGTGAGTCGACGTGCACATCGTCAATTCTCAAATGCCGCTTGACGTCGATCGACAATTGGGAAGAGTTCCTCGACCGACCCAGAAATGCAGTTGTTGTACGGGCTTATCGGAACTGGCTTGCTCGCCTGGCACTGACGTCCTTCGCAATTGGAAGGGGCTACCAGGTTATGGTTCTTCCGGAATCTATTTGTTGGGGTTGTTGTGGGAAATCGAATTGCAGTTTTCGAGGGAACGAGGTTTTTATTATATGAGGTAGCCTAGGTAGGTAAGGAAGGAGAAATTGTCCAGTTTATCACAGTCCAGATGAAAATCAGGTCTTCGACGGGAATGCCTGACAGCCAGACTGGTTGTCATTAAATAAAAGCAAAGAGTATGTCGTTATATCATTGTTAATGAAGAGCATATAAAATTCACAAGAAAGAAATACATTTGCCGGATTTACAGACAACTCGCACAGAGACCCCCCCCAAAACGAGACGGAGCTTGTAAGATCTTGAGAAAAATCACGTCCCTTCCTTAACAACTGCGAAAAATGCCGCCCTTATATATCTTTCTGCCCGACTTGTGGTCGTATCTATAGTCTAACAACTATTAATAGATTGAATCGCATTTTATCTTCTTCATTAGAGGATCCATACTGTATCTCGGTTAAATACGCGTGTAGCTAGCTGCCGGAGACAACCGGGGTTTCAGTTGCATGGGGTGCAACTCGCACAGCCCCATTTCCCAAGCATCAGGTCTAGCGTGGGATCTCCCATACGAGGTCAAAACAGCGCTGATCTTACCTAATCAGCCAGGGGATATCAGGGGCCTGCTGTATTTAAACCCAAGCGCACGTCATCAATTTTCGAGAACCCAGCGGAGGCCATCGTCAACATGTTTGAGTCGCGTCAGCCCTCCGCGGCGGAGACCGTCTCCTCGTTCTCTCAATCTCAGCCAACAGCTTCTTCTAGAGCGACTCGTGTCGAACTCATTCTCACACCTCCTACACCAATAGACGGTCACGTTACCGCCAGACATTACGATGAAGACACCAATAAAGAGGTCATTCAACTCGACAACATAGTGGAAGAAAAGGAGGTCTACTACGGCAAAGAGATTTCCGACGAGAAACAAGTTTATCATGGGGGCTCGAAAGAGGCTGTCTGCATCGCCCAGGCAGGGAATGTTAAACCCCAACACTTCGATGGGGACGAGAAAGAGGTCTATCACCCACAAATCGCTTACGATGGAGCTGAAAAGGAGGTGGCACCGTCACAGTACTGGTCTGCCCAGTCTAGGCAAGATATGACTGAGAAGCAGGTCTACGGTTCCGACAAGACAGTCGCTCACCATGACGATCCAAATCGACGTCACGACCATCACCAAGAGTCACCGATCTCAGAGCAGTCAATGGAAACTCAGGACAATGAAGAAACCTCTAAGGTTAAAACCCGTCTCAACGACATGAGCAAAGCCGTCGACCAACGTGCGAAGGCTTTGTCAAAATTCGCCACGAAATCAAACACCCGTCTCCGCGAGGAATATGCCCGAATCGGACAGACGATCACGGATCGCAGCGTTGCTGTTGAGCAGGGAGCTACTGGACGATTGAAACGTCTCGAGCAAGGCTTCAGTAAACGGTTGAATCGGATGGAGGAAGGGACTACCAAGCGCCTCAATCGTTTGGAGGATGGGTTTAATAACCGCGTCATTCGTGCTGGGCAGAGCGTTGATGGTCAAGTTGCCTTTCTCAAGCAGAATGTGAATTGCGTCAAGAAAATTGGCTCTAAAACGCAAAAAGACAACAGTACAAGTGAGGAGAAGAAAGTCGATTAGCATAGCGCAGCCTCGAGTTTAACATGCCATGAATGATAGTGCCGCATTCCGTCATACGGTTAACCGTTCGGACCAAAGTCGCAAACTTCTATCTCAAGCTTTGTGGTACAGGGTCAAGGCTCGCTTTGACTGGCATATATTGTTAGAGACCAGATGCAGCCTTGAGTAGCTACCTCAAAAGACGTGTATTCTCATTCAGCACACCAAACAAGCTCCCAATCTCCTTGCCGACCATCCTCAATTCATCCGCCACTTGGCTTGTGACAAGAGTATAAGCGTACAGCAGAGCATAATCCTTCTCCTCTACCAAGGGTTCAGCCAAATCGGTGCTGACTTGGCCTCCTCCATTCGTTGACGTTGAAGAATAATCCTTTCGGAATTGAAAGATCTTGGCGAGAAGATTCTCGCGCGCCGAAACGATGCTGGGAGTAGCATCTGTAAAGGGATATTCCAACATGGTTGAACTGGCGACAACCTGGAATGCTTGGCATATGTGATCGCACAAGATGGCACGTTCACGGGCCGTATACTGCAACAAGGCCCTCTCACCTTCCGTGAGATGTCCCTTGCGGTATGCCACCAAGCTCATACCATAGAAGCCATCGAGAATCCGCGTCGTTCCTCGTAAAACGCGCCCATAGACATCCATGGGAAACGGCCCCCGCAGCTCAAACTCGGACGCAGCAGACTGTCTCAGGCTTTCCAAATTAGCGGCGTACCGCTGCAGAGCAACTTGTTCGCCTGATTGGAGATAGCTCTGAGAACCCTCGCTGCGGAACAGCACGGCAAGGGGCCCACGCTTCCAGATCAAGCCCATCTGGAGATGGAGCACGGAGAGGTTTTCTTTGAACTTTTGGCGCGCCGAGATTGGCCAGATGACTCGGCAAACAACGAGGCCCCAGATAATGCCAGCTGTCACAGCAATGGCTCGGTGCTTCACGATCTCTATAATATCGGGGTGTGCGCCGCCTTCGCTGCCAGTTCCATCTTTCCCATCTGCCTTGTATTGCATGGCATAAGTATGTAATGTCGACACATTGTACGTAAGCAGACTAATGCGACCCAGAGAAGCCTTGCTACGCTCTACAATGATGTAGAAGTTGATAAAGCTGGTAAGCCAGCCGAGGAAGATCAGGGGCACGGCATAGCCATAGCTTACTTTCCAGTTGATAATAGAGAATAGAGCACCGAACAGGGTGCCCATGAAACGGGCCCAACCCACGGTGTTGGATGTGCCAACAGTCATGGAACAGACAATCATGAACGACAGCAAGCCCCATTCACCACGCCACTGATTATACAGGTCTCGCGTCTGTTCAAGAAAGGCGAGCATTGCCCACAAGGCAGCGCCAATGCCGACTTTGAGCCCAAATTGAACTGCTTACTGTCAGAAAAGTTGTATAGAAGCGAACTGTTTTACTTACTGTCATCTCGCGCCATTTTCTTGAATAATGCAGATATGCTATGCCAGAACCAAGCCAGGATCTTATTGACGCCGGGGGCATTATTCCAGGTCATAACATCCACTGGCGCCGGAACTGCTTCTGCATCATCTCGAAAGCTCGCTGTCCGCTGTCTCGTCTCGGTCAAAGGATGTACTTCAGCAGACTCGAACAATCTGATAGCTGCATTAGGGCCCTCCGCGCTCTCATCTTTCCACCACAACAGCCACCTCCAGCTTCGGCTTTTGTGCAAGATGACATGTTGCAAGTCATCCAAGACATCTAAGTATTGCATCACATCTTCACCAAAGGCCTGTAAGCTAAAAGTGAAATGTCCGCAGGCAGCAGCGACCTCCTCCGAGCTGGCTCGTCTCGATTCCTGTGACGAATCCATCTGTTCTATGCGGTCGTAAAGCCGCTGCAGAGCTTCCGACCGAGCCGCGTTGAAAGTGCTTAATGAGTCCATCAAGCTTCGTCGTAGATCCTCATCAATATTAACTTCATAACTCGGATGTCCAAATTGTGGTTCATGCAAAATTGTGCAAAGATCTTGCCGTAAAGATGTCATTGACATCTTTATCGAGGCGTTGAATTGTTCAAAAAGTTCGCGAGCTGTATTCGGACTGTCATGACTAGTTTCGGACTCATTGAGTTGCTCGGAATGTTTCAGCTGTTCGAGCTGAGTGTTGGTTGCGTTTCTCAGTCCACCAAGACCTTGTGCCAGATTTTCCATGGACCTCGCAACAGACCTTTCATGATCATAGATCTGCTCATAGCCAAGGAAATAATGCTCAAGTTTGGCTTCTCTCATATCCTTCATCATTTGAGAATAGGATGTGGAATAGTGCGCGGAAGCAGCGGCGAACCCGTCCGACGCAAGGCCGGCTTCGGAACCGCTTAGAAAACCCCCTGTGATCATGTAGAGCATGTCTCCTAGAGGGATTGAGACCCGATTCATCGTCTGACGGAGTGATTGACGCGCAGAGTGCCGCCATAAGAGCAAATTGACTGCAGCGGTCGTAGTGACTCCCATGATGAGCATCTTGAGCACCTGGGCTACTTTTTCGTTGGAGAAGACGTTAGAGATGACATGGTTTTCCCTGGTGACAACACCAATGATGGCGAGCGATGCGAGGGTGCTGCCGACATTGACCAGAGGATTCGACATTCGCTGCTTGACCCAGCCGATGAATCCAAAGCCACCGCCAATAAATACCACGACGACTAAGACATGCGATATCGTCACGAGATGCATGGTTGACCCGAAAAACACCGAGGTAATCATAGACAACAGAGACACAAGCTCTGCGTAAGCCACGGCGACGACGGCGATGAGAATAGCCTCAATCATGGATCCGACGGACCGGGCCGGATGGAAATAGACGGTGATAGTTGCCACGACATGTTTACCATCTGGCTTGCCGAGGAAATTGAACAGCGGTGGAAAGAAGGTCGCGAGACTAGCGATGCTGTAGGCGATTGTGCATTTGAGGACTCCACGGCCATTGGGAGTATCGAGCCAGACACGGAACCGAGCGGCAGAGTCCGAGATGGTGTTTGTAACGGTCTCGATAAACTGAGGCATCGCTTGCAGCCGCAAGATGGTGGCGAATGAATCGCAATTGGCGAATGAATAATCGTGGAATATCTCGAATAATAATGTGCATCATGACAATGGAGAGTATCTGGTGGTTCTGGTCTGGGTACGCGGCTGTCGGCAGTCAGGTGATTTCAACGCCTGTCAGATCTCGTGATCCCGTGAGTGGGGTATGATGTCAACCTACGGGTACCTAGGTAAGCCAGGCATCCGCTTCCTAGATCCCACCTGAGGGGTAAGTTAACTTATATGAATCGGTAAACAAGGCTCTGTTTTCTCATAAAGATTGCATTGGGCTCTGCTCGACCCAGGATTCCCAGCATAACATGTCATGTCAACAGCTGCTTGTCTGCTCGAAATTGTGCTTAGTTAAATGACTCCCTTGGAGCTTGAATCCCAACTCGGGTCTTGGCCACGCAGACTTCTCCATGTATCAACCATGCGGTCATGTCCGTGGGAGCCTGGGAACGTATACGGCGGCGTCAAAGAGCCCCAGTACAACGCTCTGTCCTATACCTGGGGGAGATGGGTTCTGGACGACACGCAGCGGCCCGAGGTACAGAGCCTGGACGTCTCTGGAACAGCATGGAGAATCCCTCGAGTCGATCCCGACCATTTCCAAGCCGGCGCATTCCATCACGCGATTCGACAAGCGACTGGACTCTACGGTCGGAATAGGGTGTCGGGCATGACTGTCGCCCTGGCCGACGACGATACTCGCTCCGTCGACTTCATATGGGTCGACATTGCCTGCATCGACCAGAGGTTCAACACCGAGTCGATGCTCGAGATCGGCCGGCAGGCGACGATATTCCGGAAAGCATCAGCCGTGTACATCTGGCTCAATCACACCACTACTGCCGACTTGAGCGAGCTGGCCTCGTCAACAGAGAGTCTTGCAACAAAACTCGACGATACATTTGAGTTGCTGATTAAAGAAACCCGCCTATTGGAGTCCAAAGGCGACTCCTACGTTGTCCCCGAAACTTTCCAGCCGTCAATGCTTAAGCTTCTCGGCATCGATCACGGCTGGCTTGAGCAAATTCAGGTCGTTCTCAACAATATACGCAGAGACCCTTGGTTTACCTCATTATGGACTCTGCAGGAGGCTTTCCTACGCAAAGACGCGTGCTTGCTCTCAAAAGACGCTGTCTGGGTGTCTCGATTGTTGGTGGGAGACTTCACCAATCCCGAGGACCGGAAGGCCCTTTACTCGCTGGCCGTAGTGATTGGTGAATTCGAGGACCTTCGACTTTACCTCGAGCGCCTGAGCAGGATGCGGACGACACGGCTCACCGCGTTCGACCGCGCATGCGACGAGACGCTAGACCTCCTCAACCGTACCGGCCTCACGGCTCTGTCCTTCCACAGCCCGATGGAGCTCTACCCGGCGGCTGTGTACCGCCGGCCGTCGAACAAGCTGGACAGCATCTATGGAATCATGCAGGTGTTTGGCTTCCGGCTGGGTCAGTCGAACCCGAGCGCGCAGCCGGGATACCAGCCCACTCTGCCTGAGCTCGAGGACCAGCTCGGCATCGCCCTGATGGAGCTGTGTCCGGCCCTCAGCCAGTGCTTCAGGCAGGTCGTCGTCCCGCGGGCCACGGGGAAGAACTGGCGGGTCGGCCCTTTGTCGGCCATGCCCGGGTATTCGCTAACAGCGGCCATGGATTGGGAGCCTGAGCTGTACCAGACGGAATGCGTGCTGTCCACCGAGTGTATCGGCGACGTTATGTGGGGGCGTTTCCAGGGCAAGGTCTGTTCCTTCGCGACCCTTCGGACGGCCTGGCCACGGGCACCTATCCATGAAGAGGCGGTGACAGGAGATGATCCCGGCTCATATTCCTATATTTCCATCATCCTGGACTACGCGCCTGATCTGTTTCCCGGGTGGCCAAACGCGTCAGATTATGAATCTCGTCAAGGCGCTAGCCAGTATAGAGTTGCGGACCAGCTGGCAAGCCAATTCAGCGAAGAAAAGCTCCAGGTTCTTCATCTAGGCTTCATCGACACGTCAGAGTTATCCGAATCTCATTATGGATTGGTCCTCTTGCGTGAAAACGAGGGCAATATGACATACTGGCGACGTCTGGGCGTATGTACCTGGGATGCGCTGAAAAGGGAAAAGGAACGCGTGGAAGATGTTGTGGACTTACTTGGGAAGCTTGGATTGGGCGGGAGGCATTCTGGGACGGGTAGTATCTACCATGGACTGGTGCCTAAGTACGATTACAACACGATGCAACATATCCAGAAGCACTGGGGCGATTTAACCATCACAAGCGACTCATGGCAGAGTCTGTCAGGGCTGTTTGGGTAGGAGATATGCGTTCACGAAGAGGGTATAAGATCCTTCAACATTTGATATGGGATACAGGGGAATTTTGAGTTTTAAAAGCAATAAGAATAATACTAGATTACTAATCTGACTTACAAGGCACTGGCGAGAATGAACGAGGGTGTGCAGCTAGTCGGGGTCACAGATGACGAAATCGATGCAGTTGGGGATTCCGAGGGCTCAAATGGAGGATGGGAGAATATAGACGACTCAGACGACGCCTCGGAAGCTGCGACGCGCGAGGATGAAGTGGGAGAGTCTGGACCACAAGATGACGAGGATGGGCCTTAGACTCTACCAAACCTCCCATTCAGATAATCGCGATATCAGGCCTGTTGTGGATAACCATGCTTCCTATGCGCACGATAACAGGTTAGACCCAGGTCTATTTGCTGGGATTGATGCAGAGCATGAGACTGACGGTCCACTTATTGTCAGAGTCAAGCCTGCTTAAGCCTCGTTTCGCTGCAAGGGCGATGCAGGGGAGATTTTAAGGTGGATATTTATTAACTCTATGACCTGGGATGAGGCAAAGAGCTTTGCTGCCCATTAAAACTTCCCTAATTCGCTCGATCATGCACGCTTGTAAACTGGCAAAGAAACGCACCGCTAGAGAGCTTGGGAATCGTCAAATATCACTGTACAACTATGCTACCTGCCTAACCTGTACCCCTAGAGAATTCAGAAAACACGCCCGTCACACCACCCTTTAACAATGATCGCGCTGAAAGAAAGAACCATTTATAACCCCAACCCTATTCGAACCACATCTTTAAACCAGGCTGGTCGAAGCATCGTTGATCTCAATGGATCGGTCATCGACCCGGACTTGTGGCTGCACTGCGTCTTTGCTGAACCATCCACCAACAAGGACAATCAGAACGACGAAGAGCTGCGTTCCAAACATTAGGATGAGTCTTGTGGCGAAGCTTCCAGTGACCGGGTCCAGGCTTGAGATGCGGTTGAAAGCGTATGTCACACCGTAGCTGAGTCGGATCAGGTGAAGAACGGTGGCCGGTCCGGCAGCCATGATGAGCGCCTTGGCAGCTTTGTAGTTGACGTCTTGTCGTGCAGAGAAGACGCGCTTTCCGGTGGGCCAGAGCCAGAATAGAACGCCAACCATGACACCAAACATCAGAATGTTTCCGATCTTGTTGAGCATGGCGTTCTTGACGCCTTCAGATTGGTCTGGGTCGGCCTTCCCTGCGTACGCGGCCATGCCAATGCCGATGGTATTGACGAGGTGGGTAACACCGAGGATAATCTTGCGGCCCATGCGTCTCGAGTTGGAGGGGATGAGGCATAGTCTATGCTGTGTTAGATCCATGAACTCGGTGTTGGTAATTATCATCAAAAACACTTACGCTTCATAAACCATGCCGATGAGGGTCAGGGACAGGCAAACGATGCTTCCGGCATTGGTCATTAAGGTGACGGTATTCTCTTCCTGGGTTTTGTTTTTTCGCATGATATGATAGGCGTCAGAGGCGAAGCGGAGGCCGAAATAAGACACAAAGATCGGCCAGCAGATAATGCCTGCCTTTCCATGTTTCCACGCGATGAACACAGCGAGCGGGAAGAGCGCTCCGAAGATTCCGAGAGAAGCGTACGAGAGGTTAATGCTTGCTTGCGACGGGAGGTTGGAAGCCATGGTTGATTGAATCGCTGGCCCGAGAATTAAAGGCTAGAAGTTGTTCCAAAATGGAGGAGTGGTTATCGAGTGTGGATGTAGAATGGAGATTGGAATATTGAAGATAGGCGTGGGATCGCGGAGAACTTATGCAGGAGATTGACTTCGGTATGGCCTTGCAAGGTGCCATATGATCCGACAGCTAGCTCGGTACCACTACCGCGCGCGGGCTTAGTAGTCCCAAGGTTTCACACGATTCATGGAGACGTGTGCTATTCATGGAGCTGATGTGTGGGTCCAAGCCCTGCAAGGGACTTCTGAGAGGCTGAAGGGATGCAACTGAGGTGAAGCAGAGGTCTGGGGGGACATGATCATCAACACAGCCTGTGGCTTAGACGGCAAAGCAGAGACCAAGTGACCGTGGAGAGTCAATGCCGGGCCTGTTTCAATCCAGACCGGAATCACGGCACTTGTGACGCGACAGAAAAGAGAAAATATGGCTGCAAATCCCTCTAATTAGCTGTTTTTCCCGCCCGAGTCCCCAGACGGCTGTTACGTTGTAGGTTGGGCGCACAACACAGCCTAGTTCATTAAGGGGCGCACTTACAAAACCGAGACCGAGACCGAGTTGGGAAACACGATGAATGGGGCGGAGATGGCGCAGCCCCGTGCATACTAAACATGTACCGAACTAGGGCCAACCTTATTTGGAAGATCTCAATTGATCATGATAATTACATGACTTGCAAATTGACGCTACGTTACAGGTAGAAAATGCAATGTGCGTTGGCTGTGTCGCGAGCTTAGTATTGGACCTTGGGGTGGATCTGATGAAAGTCAACAAATGTTGCAATGACGCCAGCATAATGAATCTCAATAACGGCTGGCTACTTAAAATTCACCGTGAGGTGCCCGAAGAGAAATGATGAAGAGCACCCATGACCTTTTCTTCAGATCATGCAAAAGCTGAACTGATGAGTTTCGAGAAGGAGGTGAGGATCGTCACAGTTGCATGTTAAACTTTGGTGTCTTGATTCGACCGGCAATTTAGTATGAATCATCTCTATGTATTATCGCTTCAGACCAATGAGGAAGGCAACGCTTTTATACTATCATAGTATTCGACCGAGGTTCTTATGAAATGCTGGCAGGTCGTTTGCCGTTAAAACTCTTTCTTGAACTTGGGGTTGTTCCTTATCCTCCCACCAAACGAATGCAAAAGCCACGGAACAGGCGCCAACATAAGGGCAATCAATCCAAGGAGAGTATTTCCCCAGCCCAAGCCGATGGCATTGTAAAGCTGCAACCCGCACAGGGGGAGTAGCGCACCTAGTAGACTGCGCAGCACGGCATTTGCGGCGGTTACTGAAGCCGCATATACCGTGAAACTGTCCACTAGGTACGTCTGAGAGATCATGAAGATGCCAATCATGCCAAAGCCCATGATGCCAGTACCGATCATGGGAACAATCCAGTGCAGGTGCTTTTCGGCTGTCCAACCGTACATGATCAAGCCAAGAGGGAGACATAGTGCCGTGGGCACCGTCAGCTTCAAGTCAAGTCGTTGTTCCGGCTCCATGGGCTTGCCGTTGGCTTTGGCTTCCTTCAGGATCTTGTCGGAGAGGTATCCAACGAATAATAAACCTAGAAGGTTACCAACACCGCCGCCGATGAAGGACAACCCGGCACCAATGGCGCTGAAGCCGTAATAATCCTTGTAAACGAAGGTGAAGGTCGTAAAGAGTAGATAGAGTAAGCCGTATAGTGTGGCGATGTAGATGCACACCACCGTTACGATGGGCGAGAAGATAAACATGCGCGCCGGACGAGTGATGGCGATTAGGAAGACCTCCTTCGGCGTTCCTTCTTGTTTCATGACTGATTGATATCGTTCGTCTCCGGTCGATTTTCGCAACATTGCTGCCTTGCGCTCGAGAATGATGGGAGCATAACTCTCGCGGAGTATGAAAAACGAGACGCCAACTGCAGCGCCAGCCTGTTCCGGTTGTTAGCCACGCCTTGTTATCAAGGAGTTCTCTCGAAACGTACCACCATCGTCGTCACCCAGAATACCCACCGCCACCCTTTGGCCTCCACGAGAAAACCAGCACAAACCGGTCCAATAACTGGGCCTAGCAGAGGTCCGATTGACCAGACAGCCATGGCCGCACCTCGCTGTTCGGCAGGCACCATGTCGGCGATGGATCCGCTGCCGCAAGTCACAACCGCGACTCCAACAAATCCGGATAGGAATCGAAAGGCCATGAGCATGGCTACGTTCTGGGAGAGGGCGCATCCGACAGAGAAGAAGATGAAGAGCGTGTTGCTAACGTGGTAGACTGGCAGTCGCCCGTAGAGTTCGCTCATGGGTGCCATCAAAAGGGGCCCGAATGCAAATCCGAGGACGAAGACTGAGACCATGAATGTCGCCACCATATCGTCGGTGCTGTTGAAAGTGGCCATGATGTTGGGCACTCCAGGTGCCATCATGGAAGATGCCAGTGGACTGCGAAGGTAAGTCATGTATTCGACTAGCTAGAAGTCGCGAATTGACTTACGTTAGGAACGTGATGAAAGATAGAATTCCAATGATACTCCATTTTCGACGCGTCGTCCAATTCATTGGGTTCTCGGGATCTTGGTCGGCGGGCTCATTCCATCCCACCTTGAAGTTGGTGGTTTCGTCGGACGAGTTCGTCACCTCAGATGTGTTCGTCACCTCGGACGCTTGCGATTCGTCTGCCATGGCAAGCTCGTGCAGCTAGAAAAAGCGCAAGCTAAATAAGAATAAAAAATAAAAATTAGAAGGACGGTACCGCTTTTTTCACGCCGTCGTTGTGTATCTTGAAGGTCTTGGACTTCGAATTACCCCTCAAAAACGACGGTAAAGGTCTAGAAGCCGGATCAAACGAGCGTTAAAGAACCTAAGATTCGGATTTAGCATCGTATATCATCATCGATTCAACACAGCCGGACTTTGCCATCACCCGAGTCCGCTTCAAATCACCCAATATCAAGTCACGCAGCCAATCATCGATGGGTGCGAGGAAGCGATATCGAAACCGAGACCGAGACCGAACTCCCCGCTTGCATTTTACCCACAAAAAGGCTACCGAAATGGGATCGACATATCCCTGCTGATGAACAAACCCTGCAACTAGTCACGTCAAGACGGGGGCTAAATGTTCTCTGGCCCGAAAAAGCAGGAGATTTGTCGCAATCACCAGTCTACTACGTAGTGCCTCAGCCCCATTGAAGATCCGATAACTATTTTAAAGTTACTTCTTTTCATAGACCCGAAATCGAGCTTGAGCTTATGCTTAATGACGTCCGAGAACCATGCTTGGCTCACAAGCTCCCCACTGGCTACCGGTCTATCAAGATATGTGGCACACTAGAGCGGCCGGAAGCGAGACCGAGTTGGCGGGTCGAGTGCACAGCCTTACGACCTCAACAAACGCCATGACCTACGTAAGGGACAGTGGACTTGTTGTTTTGGATAAAATCCGCGAGACGTCGCATACCCCTTGGCCTGACATCCTCAACAACAACAATCACCTTCCAAAGTTTAAACTATTTCCACTTCAGACTATCCCCTGACTTGTTCATTCCCCTGGTCGAAGCACTTCTGAAGCATTGGCCCTCTTCTCAGCCGAAATTTGCAACGTCGCTGTCTACGAAAGAGTTACTCCAGCAACGCCACCATGAATGTCAACGCACTTCGACGTGTTTTCGTTTCTCGGTTCAAATTGCCAGTCCACATTGTGGAGCTCATTGTGTCCCTGGTCGTTTTGATCCTTGGTGTTGTGCGCCTCGTCATGCGCAACCGCAATGCCCCAAGGACCAGATCTGGCAGTATGGCTCTCGGAATGGTAGCTTTCCCACCATTCCCATAACAAATACGAATCGATAAGCTAACCAATCACTGCAACCAGGCCGGCAAATCTATGGTCATTATTCTCTACCAAGTTTTAAGCCAACACACCCAGTACTTTCGGAAATGGATGAGCTTCAAGGCGAATCTGATCCTCAACTCCCTCGAAATTGTCTTTTGGGGTGCTGTTGCATTCTTGACCATGCAAGCAAACACACAATCTTGCCAGGGTGTTACTTGCGCCCTCGGATGGGTTATCGTGGTGTTGGCCATCATCATGTGGTTAGTGACCAGTCTCATCAACACAATGGACTTTTGCATCTGCTTCTGGATGGAAGTTCGTAGTGGACTTGAGATAGACAATGATGACTAACTTGTGCATCTTTTTTAGCAAACTGTCTTTTTACGAAGCGGGCGTTTCTTATTTCGAGTACAAGGATTACAAGACTGGAACAAAGGAAGTGGTGGAGGGGCAATCGGCTTCTTCGTCTGGAGGTATGGAGATGGAAAATGGAACGACGATGAAAGCAGGCGGAGTGTAGGGTGGTCACTCTAGGGATGGAATAAATCCTTGTTCTTAGACTTCCTTATCTAGAGTATTGATACCTCGTCATGATACTTCGCGCGCCCCTCCCTCTACAACGATGATCTCCATTCACCTCAAACTGCTAAGGGTAAAGAGACTGCTGGCAAATAGTAGCCCTATGATGGAACTAATACCCCACCCTAGACATGGAGGTTGGCTGCAGAGAAGCCCATTAACATCGACCGATTGGTGTGAGAAGCCATATAAACGATGGCTGGAGCGCGAACCCAGAGCATTTCGGACATCACCCTGAACGGTGTGATGGGGCCAACGGTCCTCCTGGAGATTTAATACAGTAGAGGCCAGCAGCTAGCTTATTATTACCCTACCTTAGGCGTTGAGTATGTTGGAGAAAAATATCGCGGCACACTTTTTCCCCTCTTTACCCCCTTTAGGACACTTTTGTCGCCGTAATGCTTATTATACTATAGCCATTGCAGCAGCACTTCTCGATACCCCCCCCCTTCTTTCTTAGAGACGTCCAAAAATCAGGAGATTAATTACTCTCCGTATCTTTCCCCCCCAGATGACGTCTTTTCTTTTGCTTTTTTAACCTTTCATCCCCTCTAGCTCCTACCCTATAGACGGGTGTGGCCTACACTGAAGGCCTCTCCCACCAACAAAATAGCTTGCAGTTAGAGCTCTCGCACGAGAATGAATTGAAAGAGAAGAAAACACTGCTATTAAGTGGTAAGAAAGCTACGGAATGGCCGGGCTCGCGGTTTGGAAAGCGGGCTGGGTCTGAGCAGAGAGTGGAGGAGGTGATCTTTCATAGGTAAGAGGAAGACCCGACGGTGGCTTTCCTGCCAGAAGGAATACCGACGTAGCCAAATAAAAAAAATAAAAAAAAAGGCAGTCTAACACCAAGAAACCCGTGCCAAGTAGGTCAACAGGAGTTCATTATGGTTCGGCTTCCTGTAATCCCAGCTCAAACTGGAGGGCGCAGACATGGAAGATAGTGACAATAATCATCAATTTCTTCTGCAAATTCTCTCACACTACTAGTTCTAAGATCTTTGAAAGCAATAATACTCCCTAAGTCTCGTATGAAATGGCGGTAGTATATTTTGGATCGTAATGCATCGCCCAGTATCCATCCCAGATCAACTTGGTGATAGGACCAACCTCGCCCTTCGACTCACCATCAAGCTTCGTAATGGGCATGATCCCCCCTGCTGTAGTACACATGAAGATCTCATCAGCTTCGTACGCCAGGCTAGTAGGAACGTCGTCGAGATGGACCGGGATCCCAGCGTTCTTTGCAACGTCGAACACAGATTGTCGGGTAACACCCTCCAGCACGCCCTTCTTAGCAGTATAGAGACTGCCACCTTTGACAAAAACGATGTTGTAGCCTGCACCTTCGGTGATATTTGCGTCGCCATCAGTCAGGAATGGGTACTGTGAGCCTCGATCCTGCGCCTCGAGGAGACCCCTGATTAAGTCGCCCCATTGGAGGCTCTTGATTGTTGGGTCAATCGCCCCGGGCGGGACGCGACGAACAGTGCGCGCGACGATTGCCTCTCCGCCAAATGGCTGCATTTGATAAGGCATAACCCAGACGTAGGGCATAACCAGGATATAGATGAAATGGTTCTCAGGCGTGCCGCTTGGCATAGGTTCTCGGACGAACCGGAAGCCACGGGTGACAATGAGCTGAACGTATGCGTCCCGAATGCCGCTCTTGGCGATTAAATCAAGGGTAGCTTGTGTAATCTCGCTTCGTGTCATCGGCGGCTTGAGTCTCAGCTTGGCACAGCTTCTCTCAAGCCGGTCAAGATGGTCGTTGAAGCGGAAAAGCTTTCCGTCCCACACGGCGGGCACATCGTAGGTGAGGTCACTATGGAGGAACCCTTGATCGAGAATTGGGATCCGCGCCTCGTACAAGGGTGTAATTTGACCCTCAATAAGAGCAGCGCCGTGGGTAAGAGGGTTCTTGGAGCCGTCTTCGAGGAGCTTGGCCTGACGCTGCTCGAAGCCTTGGAAGATTTTGTCCATAGTCGCCATGATTTCAAGATAGTACCAGAAGAGGTGTAGGAAAGGTTATGGAGTAAAAGGATCTGTGGATGACTGAGATTGAAGCTGAGAAGTCACTTGCCATTTCGAATGAGAAACCGGAAATTATATAACGATCTTCGTTTAAACCACATCAACACGGTCCGGCTTGACGGAACCCGCGGCGACCCGTGAGGGTTATCTCGGCCTTTTCGGATGAGAGCATCTTCCAACAGGGCCTTGAACAATTCATGACAGGGTTCGCTTCCGGTAATTCATGAACGCGGCTGCGGGATCACAAGAGTTTGAATCGCCCGCTTGTCGTGCAGTAAGTATCCACATCATCGCTTATCTATCTGCAGCGGCCTTTTATCTATCCGCGGTGGACTCTTATCTATCCGCGCCGTAAGCGCTTGCGGCTGAACTCCCATAGTGTGGTGAAAGACACCACGTGAATCTTTTCCCCTTTATCTCGTCGCTGCTACACTATCATCTCGAATTGATATCAATTAGGGCAGTGTAGATTAGCTAGCCTAGGATAGTAGATTGGATTAAGCCTTCTGGAGAAACGCCAATGCAGCTATATAAGACTTGGTGCTGAGTCGCGGCACCCCGGAACCCAAGTGTCGTGGTGGTCGACACAGCATCTGAAGTCGTTCTTGTCAAGCACCGGTTAGGTTTCATCAATCTGATTGCGGTGGGCTTCAACGTTTGCAACACTTGGGCTGGGGTTTCCTCAAGCATGCAGGTTGCCTTGCTACAGGGCGGTCCTGCTGCGCTGCTGTACGGCTTGTTCGTCACAACTAGCTTGTATTTCAGCATCGCTTTGTCCATGGCAGAGCTCATCAGTGTCTATCCTACTGCGGGCGGCCAGTACCACTTCACATCCATTCTTGCCCCGGATCAAGTCAGCAAAGGCTTGTCATACATATGTGGCTTCATAACGGTGATTAGCTGGGAGGTTATTGGAGCCACCGTTACCATGGTTCCTTCTGCGCAGATATTGGCATTATGGCAGTTCTATCATCCTTCTTTCCAGGCGAAGTCATGGCATAGCTTTGTTATCTACGAGGCTTTTGGTCTGTTTGTTGTGCTTTACAATAGCCTGGTTCTTCCTCGGGCCCTTTGGACTCATAATTTGGGATGTAAGTTGCCTAAAAGCTCGGATAAATTCCAACCAGCGACCATTTTCTAACTCTTTTCAGTCACTCTTAACATGGCCATCTTTGTCGTGGTTACCGTCCTCCTCATTGTTCGACCCTCTCACAAGGCACCAGACGCCTTCGTGTGGGACACGTTTATCAACTTCACTGGCTGGTCTGACGGCGTATGCTTCTTGACGAGTCTTATCACCAGTTCCTTCGGGTTCACCGGCCTTGACGCTTGCTTGCATTTGGCAGAAGATGTCAGCTCACCAAAGAAGGTAGTCCCAAGGACAATGATTCTGACAGTAGCGATTGGGTTCGCCACTACATTTCCATTCATCGTAGTGATGCTGTACGGTATCGTCGATATTAATGCAATTCTAGCAATTAAAGGGTAAGTAGCCTGTTGCCCGTTCCCGTCAAAGTTGAGTGTCAGTGGATCCTAATACAATCTGCAGATATCTCCCATTGGAGATATACCGAATTATATGGAGGTCTGATACCGCGGCTATAGCCATCACCATCTCCAGTATCGTCCTTACATTTTTTATCTTGAATTCCATCATGCAAACCTCTTCTCGCATGACTTGGGCGTTTGCTCGAGATAATGGGATCGGCTTTTCGCACTTTTTTGAGAAAATGCATCCAACTCTTGAGGTACCTCTCAATGCTGCGATCCTCAATTGGGTAATCCTATCTCTCTGCGGTGTTATATACTTGGTTTCTAAAATCGGTGAGTCGTAATGGAAACGGTGTAAGCATCTTCATACTGGAGTATTGACCCTTGGGTAGCATTCAACGCTTTACTCGGATCGATGATTGTACTTCAGCTGTTATCATTTATCATACCTCTAGTGCTGCTTCTATGGAGACGTCGAGATAACCGATTTTTACCACGCAAACGAGCCTTTCGTCTCCCAAATATAGTCGGTTGGATTGTCAACGTATACGCTATTGCGGTTGGCGCGACATTGTCGGTCTTCTTCCTCCTGCCGCCTTTCCTGCCTGTCACTTCACAAAATATGAGTAAGTGAGGAACACTCGTGTGCCTTCTCTATTACTGACATGTGACAGACTACACGTGTGTCATCCTTGGTATTGGTGCAGTACTTTGCTTGGTGAATTGGTTGGTCCACGCGAGGAAGCACTATCATGGGCCTCAGATTGTTTTCCACGAGTAGACGGATGTTTAGTTTCCTAACTTGACCCGACCCTTGGCCGTGCGCTGTTAGTGAGCATTTTTGTTGTACAAGGAGGAGCTTCTTAACTGATGTTAAAATCACAACGGAGGTATGTAGAAGTTAGGAGTATACGCCAATACCGAACAGCCGTTGTTTTGGAACAAACATTCTTGTTTATCAACCACATTCGCATCAAGTTGATTGTTTATGCCTTGTCATGTCCACCATCCTCCCATTATTGTTACATATGTATCTGGAGATGCGGATGCTAAGCCGAAGAAACCACGTTATTGAAGTTTGGAGGCGTCTGCTTTGTACCTAGGATCACTGGATTACCAATGAAGCTATCAAAGTCTAGGCTTGTCATAGTTATGAGCGTCCAACAATTCCACAACTGCCTTCGCACAGCCATACGAGCACTGGTATCCAGCTCCTCCATGTCCATAATTATGGATCACCCACGTGTCTTCGATCAACTCCTTTTCAACCCTCGCACCCCCGTCTCTTGCAGGTCGAAGCCCAACCCCATGCCTGATGACGTCGAGGGCTTCGATGGTCCTTCCACCAGTCAACTCGGGATGTGCGGCAACGCAACGTTGCATGATGCGAATCGCAAGGTT